>JAQFVV010006296.1:1483369-1828369 GCA_028023455.1 Epiperipatus broadwayi | reverse complement strand
ATATAAGAAAGTATAACTGTGAACTAGCAAGAAAAGCTGTAGAAGAAAATAAAAGTCTTAAGAATGTAAAACAACATTTTGGTATTGGTAGGAAATTTATATCTGCAATAAGGAAAAAAGATGGAATTATTACTAAAAAGAGGGATGACATTATGAAATTGGTAGAAGATTTTTATCAAGAATTATATAGTAATAAAGAACAAGTACCTCCTATATCTATTACATCTTCCGAATTGCCCAGAATTTTAAATGAAGAAGTGAGAAATGCAATTAAATGTATGAAAAAAGGAAAGGCTCCAGGTAATGATGGAATTATAATTGATATATTAAAAGAAGCAGGTGAAGAAACAGAAAAAATATTAGCAAAGTTATATACCAAATGTCTAAATGATAAAGATGTACCGGATGATTGGAAGAATGCAGTAATAATATTAATATTTAAAAAAGGTGATAAAGAAGATATTAGAAATTACAGACCTATCAGCCTTTTATCAGTTTTATATAAAATTTTTACCAAGATAATTACAACTCGTCTACAGAGAACCTTGGATTTTCACCAACCAAGAGAACAAGCTGGATTTAAAAGTGGTTTTAGTACAGTAGATCATATTCAAGTATTGAGAGAAGTTATAGAAAGGACAAATGAATATGAGTTGTCATTATGTTTTGGATTTGTAGATTATGAAAAGGCATTTGATTCTATAAACATTTCTTCAGTGATTAAAGCATTGGATCATCAAGGTATAGATCCAGGATATTGTCATATTTTAAAGAATATTTATAAAAATGCAACATCAACAATTAGATTACATAATGATACTGGGAAAGTCAACATTGAGAAAGGTGTAAGACAAGGTGCTCTTCCGATCTCCAACGCTCTTCCGATCAGCAGTGCTGCAAGAAGTATTTTGTGGATTAAAATGGGAAACTAAAGGAGTGAAAGTAAATGGAGATTATTTAAGTCATTTAGATTTCGCAGATGATGTAGTTGTTTTTGCAAATAATGCTTCCGAGCTGCAGGAAATGTTGCAGGAGTTATCAGATGAAAGTAGGAAAGTAGGACTAAAGATAAATGTTAAAAAGACTAAAGTAATGTTTAATCGATTTGCTCAAAATATGAAAATAAAGATTGATTATGATGAATTAGAAGAAGTTAAGAGTTACAAATACCTTGGTCAGATTATTAATACAGATGGAAACATAATAGAGGAAATTAATCATAGAATTAAACTTGGTTGGAGTGCTTTTGGTAGAAATAACTTGATATTAAAAGGAAATATGCCTATGTGTTTGAAAAGAAAGGTTTTTAACAAATGTGTTTTACCAGTTCTTACTTATGGATCTGAGACTTGGACACTTAATAGAAGATCAATACAGAGACTTCAGGCCACTCAAAGAAGTATGGAGAGATGTATGTTGGGAGTAACAAGAAGAGATCGAAAACGCAATGTATGGGTAAGAGAACAAACAGGTGTTACTGACCTCATTGAAAAAATTAAAAGATTGAAGTGGAGTTGGGCTGGACATATTGCTAGAAGAGATGATAATAGATGGACAATTGAAATTTTAAACTGGATTCCAAGAGATTGTAAAAGACCCAGAAGGAGACCACATGTAAGATGGATGGATGAAATAAGAAAATGTGTAGGGGTGATGTGGAGAAGAGAAGCTAATGATCGGAGAAGATGGATTAAACTTGGAGAGACCTTCATCCTGCAGTGGATTGATAATGGTTGATAATGATGATGATGACAGAGTCAGTAATGTGATATTTTGTTTATATAGTACAGTATATAACAAAATCTTTTTACTAATACCTTATAATATCATTCAATCCCAAAACCATTTGAATAAATCTGAATAATAAATAGATATCAGATGGCAATATAAACCAATTCCTTAAATTACTCTTTGGCAAATAGTCTTCTTAGTGAGAAATTCTGGATTTTGCCTAGTCCTCCAGCAGTTCTTTATTTCTTTTATACTATTAAAGATAAGGACTTGAAAGTTTCAAAATATTTGAATCTAATGCAGCTTTCTTGAATGCTTGCATGAATCTGCAGTAGATTAAAAACTAAATATTTTAATCACTTTAATTATGGGCTAATTGTAGACATATTTGCTCTTTTGACAAATAAGGATCTATCAATTACAGAATCACATGACTATCCAAATCTAACGTTAGGTTGCTGTTTTTTAACAAAACAAAATTTGATGCATAATAATAAGTTTTAAAAAACTGACTATCTAAGCGATTAAAAAGCTTTAAATATTTATTTTTAATGGAACTTTGTATGACCAAGTGAGCAAATATAAATATTTGGCATTTCAGTCGGAACGCAGCCATCTTGCAAGCAAGCAGTTAGTTGCAGACGGTTTTTGTGGGTTCGCCTCCCGGCTGATGCTATGACATATGGAAAAAAAAAAAGAACGAGTAGCAATTAAAACACACACACAGACAGAGATGGTAAATTCAAAACAATTTAATAATAATTATTCAAATTTAAATTCATTGTTATAATTAATTTACCAAATCACCTCTTTCAAGAATTGTTTCTATTTGGATACAAGATTCAATTAGACTTATTTTTCTATTGATAATATGTTGACATGAAGAAAGTTTTAAATTGGAAAATAAAATTTGGAAAAGGTAAACTCATTTTTATTAAAATTGTCGATATTCTTATGAAGAAAATTTTTTTATTGAACAAATATTTTATTGGAGAATATATTATGATTAAATTTTAAGTTGAATTGATTTGTTTGATTGTTTCTATCTAGTGTTGTTCATATAAACAGAAAATATCCATACGGTCTTATAAACAACATACCTGGTATTTTATATTTGACTGAAGCTTTTAAAGGAATTTTAATTGAGTTTATAGTAATTAATCTTTTTTTAGTCTCTATTAAGTTTTGAATATTAATTAATCTAATGTTGCTTTAACTATAATGATATATTTTTATATGATATATATTCACATCCAACAATCTTATATTTTGTTTATACAGTATATAATAAAAATTTTATAACAAAATATCTTGGTATTTAATTATAAATAAAACTAAAAATTTGAGCAATAAACCTTTCTACTATGCTATTGGTCTTCATTAGTAAAGATCATTGGATTTGTCTGATTGTTTCAGTCGATTGTTACTATCATATTTATTTAAGCAGATAAGCATACAATATCCATATTGTCTTATATCCAATGTACACAGTGTTTTATAATTGACTGAAGTTTTTAAAGGACCTTGTTTTTGAGATTTCTCCAATTTTCATTTTGCTTCTCAATTTTAATATATTAATACTATGATCCCATGCTAACTTGACTTAATGAAAAGAAAGCGTACTATTTTTTGTTTAAAAAAATAATAAATTAAATGTGGAACTTCATAACCAATATGTAGATTTAAAGGCAAAAATTCAGTAACTGATGATTGGTGCATTATAAAAGATCTACAAATATTCACTGATTGTGATCATTTTAACTCTCTATTAACATATTGAAAGTAATATATGGCTTGAAAAACAATATTATAATCTCAATAAATCCAGCAATGCCATTCTCTTGTATGATAGTGATAAACACTTGGTGTATTTTGGAAAAAATATGGCTTTAGTAAGCATAATTTGTATAAGCTAGGATTTGTGGCTCCAGAAAAAAAAGAAAAGAATAGAAACTTAAATATAGAAAGATATTGTAAGTGTAAAAGCAATAAAAAAAGATTGCTGATAATTAAAAGAAATGAAAATAATAATGCAGGAAAGGCCTAATGGATTTAACTATAGAAAAGGCTAGTATTGTTTATATTGAGCTATTTAAAACTAATCAAACAAAAGAATAAATATTTGAAGGACTAATTGCAGAGGAAAGAAATGTACAAATATGTAATTAAACACTTGACAATAATTTAAAAAAAGATGCATTGCTGTGAAGGGGGGAGGGAATAGCCTAATGGAAATAGCTATTATTTTCTATAATAATTAATACCAGATATTAAACAGTGAAAAGTATAAATAGTGTGTTCTGAAAGGAGCAGCAAGCTTTTTCTTATGCTTTGTGGAGGGTGCTGTTGCATTTGTGATATAGGATATCTGAAGGACCCAGAAAAAAAGCTGTTGGAAAAGTTGCAGCAATTTTTCTGCTATGAGGGACATCATCAGAGACCAAACCTCTCTAGGTGCTAACAGCCAGATAGGGAACTTAAACAGACTGCACCAGTCTTATGTTTATTTCTGCATGCCTAATAAGACCTCATGAAAACTGTGCAGAGTCAGACTGTGAGTATAAACTATTTTTTAGTTATTTACTCAGGTCTAAGAATAGTGAAGACAATGGTTAGTATTTAACTGTGGAGAGTATTAGCATTTAGTGGGAAATAGTCCTCCAATTCAAGGATTGATTTGATCACAGTAGTAAATGAAGAACTTTAGAAATATATATATATATATATATATGGAAATAACTGCCAGGTGGACAATTGTATATATATATATGGAAATAACTGCCAGGTGGACAATTGTTAGTAGTCCTTGGAATTATTGAAGGAGCAATTGTATATAAGGTAGTATGAATATAAATAAATATATTTTCACATTTCTTTTGATATTTTTCATTAAAACTTATATTCTATAATTTTTGATAGTTTGTTGGTATTCAGCTTTATGATTGAATACACAACAATGCTTTAAATGTTCAAATTTTAATCTTAAAATTTGTCCACAAAGTTGCATTTTATATCAAGAAAATTTAAACAAATATGTAAATATGGTTAAAGATCTAGTACAACTAGAAAGCTAATGGGCATTGCTAGATTATTGGAAACTTTAGAGTTATAATTTAAAGTATTTTTTAGATTGTTTTGTAAATATATATATTTAAAAAAGGATTATAATAAGTTTAATCATTTTTATGTACATGTATATAATTATGTATATAATTTTACTAATTATAATTATTGTAATGTAAATAATGGCCAATGAATAAAGCTGCAGTGAAGCTAGTCATGTGATTTTGTAAAAAGAAACATCTTGATAAGGTTCCAATAAAGAATGAAAGCCAGATTGATATATTAATTTTTTTATTTTATTTATAGTAAGTTGTCTGTTACAATTTTGTTTTAAATTGATTGTTTTAAATTTTGATAACCATGATATTATGAATAAACAAGTGGAAGAAATATTTTAATCATTCTTTGAATAATGGTACAATAATTGGGTCAATGATTTTTAATAATATATCTATTCTAGCTACTTATTTTGAAGTAGATTGTCCAGATGGTGAAGTTAAATCAGTTTTTTATAATTTTAAAAAGGATAAGGTTGTCAATACTGATGATATATCTGGAAAAATTTTAAAATATGGTGATGATATATTAGTTTCAAAACTATTGGAATTTTTAAGAAATATATATGCTTATGAAGTTGAATCACATGATTTTGAGTATGCTTCTGTTGTTTCAATTTATAAAAGTATATGGAATAGTAAGTATTATATAGTTATTATGAAATGTCAGTGTCATCTATTACAGCAAAGATACTTTCAAGAATTTTGTTGAATAGGTTACTTTCAGTCATAGATCAATGATTGCCAAAGATTTAATGTGATTTTAGAGAATCAAGAAGCACTAAAAACATGGTTTTATTATCAGGGAAATACAAGAAATGTTTTAGAAGCAAAAAAGTGATTTATATAATGCTTTTATTGATTTGGTAGAGTATTTGATTCAATTAATCAAACAGTTCTGTGACACTATTTGAAGTTAATTGGTAGTACATTACAATTTATTCATATTATACGGCTTTTATATGATGGAATGAAAGGAAATGTTATTATTACAAAATAAAAAAACAGGCATTTGAAATGAAAATGTTTGTTAAAGAAGGATGCACTAGCTCTAATTTTATTTTATATTTTATGTTTATAGGTGGTTTTATAAATCAGAGATCAAAGTGTGATATAAATTTGATTGTGGAATTTTATTCCAAATCAATTAAAACAAAAATAAGAACTTTATATTTTTGGCTTCTGCATTTCAATATGTGGATGGGTGATTTGTTCATTAATTCAAAAGATGATCAACATAATGTAATTAACAGGATCATGTTAAAGATTTTGTTTTAGTAATCAATGTTGAGTTTTTAGCTTTATCAAGTGGTGATGACAGAAAAATCTTCAATAACTTTTGATTTGAATGATTATCAACTTGAAAATATGTGCAATTTTAAATATCTAAGTAGCTTTTCAAATAGAAAGGTGAACTTAAATAGTCAAATGCAGCATAGATTCTAGAGTGCTGTTGTTGTTTTTTTAACATGGATGTTTTGTCACAGTGATACAACTATTGTATTATTTATATTATAAATATTATATTGATTACTTTTACTGTGAAGATATGGGTGAAGATAGAATATAATGGAGAGCTACAAGTAGGCACGATATTGACATTTTTTACAAAGAAAAGCTTGCTGCAAAAAAGTTAAAAAAACAGCTTTCCAAAATATCAAACAGATTAATGGGCCTCAATATTTTATATGTGAACATATTTGTTGTTCATATATTAATTTGTATAGTCATAATGAAAGTCATTTTCAGCATATTATTATTTTATCATTTCGTAGGTGGGGTTGTATGACCACATTCATTCACTAATTGTTGCTGATTTAAAATAACTTTTCACATTTTTTAGGCAATTATATTTTTTTATTGCAATTATTTCAGCTAAATCTGCAGCTTTATCAGAGATCTATAAAAATTTTATAATCTTATACTGCATTATAAAGTAATTATAATGATTCCAACACAATTGAAAACAACATTATGGACAAATTTATGTTTGACCATTATTAAGGAAAGTCATTATTTATGATTTTAAATATTAACTTCAAATACATTTTTAAAAATCATATATATAAACCATTCACTAATACGTATTTATATAACTATATTAATTATCATTATACATGTCTACAAGTATACAACACAGTACATTATCTTAAACAACTATATAATATAATATATTTATTATATTAGTTACATGTTTATGTATTATGCATTTTGCACATTATATATTATTTTTTACATAAAAATTTTAGTTATATTGCAGATAATTTATCTTATGTTAAAAAATTATTAGATTTTTATCTATTTTATTTTTTACATACATGACAGTTTAATCAACTTTAATTGTTATTTTGTATCTAGCTATCTTTTTTGACTTTATAAATAATTATATTTATATAAATCTATTTTAATTAATTATTTTTTCTTTTAAATTTATTTTTATTTAATTAATTTTATGCTCTACTTTTTTATTTTAGATTAATAACTTCATTTTAAATTTTTATTCATATTTATATAAATTTGGATTAATTTTAAAATAAATAATAGTTCTTTCAATTTTTAAACATCACATGATCACTATCTCATACTAGCACAATAATTGTTATTAAACAATTCAAAATACAGCAAAACTCTCCATATAGTAGTGCCATCTTGTGCTAACAAGAGCAATCAATGGATGCCAGAAGGCTTGTGCATAAAATCCCTATCTAGTGCCTACTCATCCAATATCCCCAGACTAGTTTCTGGCTTGTGGCCTTCATCAGTGAGGAGCCTTGGATCTGAGAGCACTGCACCTAGATCTTAGGATCTAATGCAACCCTCCAGCACCCACCTTTTAACTCTATTTAACTACAAAACTATGAGAATGAAATTGAAAATACTATTAATATTTTCAACCCAAGCTCAATAGCTTATATAGTCATATGGGTCTGAACTCAATTCAGTACCCATACATTTTGGTGTCTTTGGCTCTTTAACAACCATAGCCACCACTATCCTATTAGGCAGGATTGGTGTTAAACCACTAAACATCACATGATCACTATCTCATACTAGCACAATAATTATTAAACAATTCAAAATACAACAAAACTCTCCATATAGTAGTGCCATCTTGTGCTGGAGGGTTGCATTAGATCCTAAGATCTAGGTGCAGTGCTCTCAGATCCAAGGCTCCTCACTGATGAAGGCCACAAGCCAGAAACTAGTCTGGGGATATTGGATGAGTAGGCACTAGATAGGGATTTTATGCACAAGCCTTCTGGCATTTATTGATTGCTCTTGTTAGCACAAGATGGCACTACTATATGGAGAGTTTTGCTGTATTTTGAATTGTTTAATAACAATTATTGTGCTAGTATGAGATAGTGATCATGTGATGTTTAGTGGTTTAACACCAATCCTGCCTAATAGGATAGTGGTGGCTATGGTTGTTAAAGAGCCAAAGACACCAAAATGTATGGGTACTGAATTGAGTTCAGACCCATATGACTATATAAGCTATTGAGCTTGGGTTGAAAATATTAATAGTATTTTCAATTTCATTCTCATAGTTTTGTAGTTAAATAGAGTTAAAAGGTGGGTGCTGGAGGATTGCATTAGATCCTAAGATCTAGGTGCAGTGCTCTCAGATCCAAGGCTCCTCACTGATGAAGGTCACAAGCCAGAAACTAGTCTGGGGATATTGGATAAGTAGGCACTAGATAGGGATTTTATGCACAAGCCTTCTGGCATCCATTGATTGCTCTTGTTAGCACAAGATGGCACTACTATATGGAGAGTTTTGCTGTATTTTGAATTGTCTTTCAATTTTTGTTTTATAAATCACTTTAATGTCTATGGCTTTTTTTGTATGAAAATTTTCAGTGATATTTTTTTGTCATATCTATGTTGCTTTAGTTTGGTTTCTATTAAGTTTCTTGTTTCTGTAATACATGTTTTCAGTTTTTTTTTATGCCTTATACTCTTTTATGTAACCATTCATTTTATTATTATTGCAAATTTTTGGTGTACATTGATCATTTAATAAATTTATCATGTTTTTTTTTTGTAATTATTTTTGAGTTTTCTTTTAAAATATTATTTGTGTTTGTGATATTTATATTAATTTCATTTCAAATATTTACCATTCGTTTCTTTTTTGTTTTTATTATTATTCTTTTTTTAATTATGAAACTTTTTTTTAATACTATTTCATTATATTAATTGGAAATTTATTTACTTAAACTATTATATTTATATATTTAAAATTATATCACAATAGTTGTCAAACAGTTATCAAGGTAAAAAATGGATATTTACTTTCTACTTTGACTAAGATCTTTAAATAAACCATGAACATGCACTGACAGATAATGGGTGAAACTAAAACTTTAACAAGAAGTTTAAACAAATTTCAACTAAATTGGCCAAGATAAACTATTTGCAGTTAGATTAATAAACAATCATTTTATAATCTTTCAAACAAATAACTTTATTACTTTTTGTAGTATTGCTTTGAAACTGGATTTGTGACAGGGATGTATGACTATGAAGGTTGTTGTAACATAATTTACATATCATGACCAAATAGCTTATGGTACTTATTTGAACAACATATTATAGCTTTATGTATTTTTGCTTTTAAACAATTTATTTTATGGATATTAATTACATTAAAAAGTCAATTCATCATATTTATTATTATTATTTTTTTAAAAATTATTATTATATATAAATAATTTATTCTATTCTTTCGTTCCTAAAGTGAATGTATTTGAATATTTTATAAATTTGTCATTTTAATAGAATGCATAAATAAAATTTATTCTAAAAAAAAAAAAAAATTACTTTGATATACAAATAATTAAAAATAAATAAAAAGAATTTAAAAATAAAAGCAACAATAAAAAAAAATGCATGTGTAATGAGTTGGTTTTCTAACAATAAGTTAAATACATAAAATAAATTATTTAAAACAGAAACTATATTGACCTAAATATACTGTTTTGATGAGAAATTATATAAAAAAAGATAAATTATAATAATTTTTATTATAAATGAAAATTTGAATTAAATAAAAGGAATAGAAATAAGAATAAAAAGAAAGAAATAATAAATATTTTGATATAAAATTAAGCAAGTAAATATTACAAGTATAACTAATAACATTAATAAAAAACTAAGCAAAAATCACACAAACATAATAAACATAAAAATAGTTGCTAAAAAATTATAATAGATTTTTAAAATAATAAATATATAACAAATGACAATGGCAGTAAAAAAGTAATGAGTATATAGAATAATATATGACAAAAGTAAAAAACAAAATATTAAAAAATGGATAATAGAGAAGCAAGAACTTGAATAAAAATTTGGTAAAACAATACAGATATGATTTTAAAAAATCAACAATATATTTATACAAAAGAAACTGGTCATATCTTTGAAGCAAAAAGAAAGTGATTTATAAAAAAATAAAATAAAAAGGGAAAAATGAAAAGCATTATTTATTAAAAAAATTAATTTAAATTTAAATAAAGATAAAAACTAATTAGAATTACATGTTTAAATTACTACAACTTTATTGATATGTGACAATTTTTTTGGACTCATTCATTTGGTAATATCCTTTTTAGATAAATATGTTAATAATTATTATTAATCATTTATTAGGTTAAATATTATTGCAATATTTTTAGCCCAGGTATAGACTTTAAACTTAATAATCATTAATGTATTTATCTAAATGAGGTTATCAAATGAGTGATTTCGAGATACTGCAGCAAAAAGATGAAGACAAGTGATAGGTTGTGGCCTTGGCCAATGGAGCCAAAGATAAATATTGGAGAGTTATGTGTCTTTATCAGATATCAATATTTGTGCGTTTGAAGTGTGTCTCATGGATAGAAGTTTTAAACATATTAAATGTTTAATATAAAAATCAAGCTTAATATTATGTAAATATAAATAAAATTAAAAAATTAGAATTATTGATTAAACTAGATATATAATGTAATTATTTAAAAAGTAATTATATTTAAATAAAAGAAGATAAAAATTAAAATTAATTAAACTCTCATATATATAAAAGATAAAACAGGTAAAAATCTAATAATATTTAAAATAATTACTTATTTACAGATATAATTAAAATTGCTATTTAAAAAGTGATATAAGATATATTGTTTGAAATGTATAATATATATGAATGCTATTTATATAATAAACATATTACATTTTACAATTTATACACAATATACAGTTATATTAAGATAATAATTATAAATGTGTAGATATCTAATGATGAGTATATACTAATTAATGATTTATATGCAAGATTTTTAAAACTGTTGTTGTCGTGGTGGTTAGCATAGCTGCCTTCCAAGCAGCTGGTCCAGATTCACTTCCAGTCAACGCTTTGACATATGAAAAAAAAAGTAAATTATTTATTTGAAGTTGATTTTTAACATCATAAATAATTATTTTATGATGCAATGTAGTTGTAGCTTTTAGAAAAAGAAAATAAAATCACTCAAAAGACAAAAAGGAAAAATTGTGTTAGAGAATCTTATGGTTGTTTGAGATTACCAATATGATGAAGATTTTGTTAGAAGGTATATTTTGCTAGAAATCTTCTAATCTTACTTCTAACATTTTGAATAATTGAAAATTATTAGCTACTTGTAAGTCATCATTGACAATTGTATAAGCAGTATTTTTAATTTTTTAATTCTCAAAATAATTAATTATTAAAATAATGGAGTGCATCCATCTCATTGCTGACCATTTTCTTGTTTTTATTAACAACAATCATTTGCATTTCAATAAGGTGTTCAGATCATCTTGATCATTTTTCTTTTATCTTTAATGTGCTTTACAAACAAATGCATTAGTACTTTTATTCCATTACAAAAGCTCATTTATTAATTCACTCATAGTTATAGAAATGTAAGTTAAATGGTTTAATACTGAATTGCATTTTACAAATATAATAAACAGATTTTAAGAGACATTATAGATAAAACAACACTATTTTCAACTGATAATTACATTATTTGGGCATTAGGCATAACCTCAACACAAAATGAATCATTGTTTTTCCTTAAGTTTTACACGTATAAAGACATTCTGACATTATGTGGAACAATGTTTTTTTTTAATTTGTGAAGTATTTGATGGACTTTTCAATGTTTCTAATTGCCTTCTCTTATTCTTTGTAGTGTTTATAAGTCAGCAGTATGAATATTCTTATTAAATGTAGTAGTACACTTATAATACCCTACTGGCAAACATATAACTTAGAGATGATAATAATTAAAAAAAAAATTAAAGTTTTTTGTTGAAATCTAGCTCTGACAAGGCCCTTTCAAATAATATGTGATGCTTGATTCTGCTTTTTAAAGATTTTGAGAAATCTTCCACCATATTCATAGGTATAGTGAATGCTACTTTTAAGTTTGTGAAGAATTGCATATTAGTACAACTCGATGTTGTGCATGCAGGCATATAAGATGAAACTAGTAATAGATTGAATTACAGTACTTTGGTGAACTCCAATTTTATTAAGACAGTTTCAATTGACATGCTTACTTTTGTACTTTCTGAGAAATATTGCACCATCTTCAGAAGGGTAATGCACTCAACATTTAAGTAGGTGAAGCATTATTGATTATTACAAGCTTTTTCTTTTCTCATACATTATTGATGTATGAATGAAAGTTGCAACAGATTAAGTGTCCTTTAAAACTGTGTAATTTTTATATTTTTTGAACACCCTTGCAACATTGATTGAACAATTCTGATTTTCAATTTTAAAAATAATCCCTACATCTACAAATCTGTTTTTCATTGCAGTTTTTTCTATTGGTAGCCTATGATGAACTTCTTCATTTAATAGATCATCATAATAATTAATCAAAGGAGGTAAAAGCTGTCAATCACATATGTGGTTTCATGATAAATTTTGAAACAAATTGCTGACTTTGTTACCATAATTGTTGTCTTCTTCAAATTTACCACAATACTAAACTTTACATTTTGTTTCTAATGAGAATCTTGAGATTTTTTGTATTTAAAACAATAATTGTGGTGTCATCTGCACATCAAGGTTATCGATGTTTTTTAATTCTGAATCCACATTTAACGTTGACCATGTTAGCTTCTCTCTTCACACATTTACTATATAAATTAAATGGGTATGATGACAGAATGTAATCCTGATGAACTTCTTTTCTAAAGAAAAAGCAGTCATATGGAGACATTTATTATAAGAACAATGCAATATTCTGATATGTTTTATTTTTCTAAGATCATTTCACAATTTAGTATGATTAACTACATAAACAATCTTATTGAAATCAATAAAACACGTAAAGACCTTTTTTGATATCTCCTGCATTTTTCTTATTCAATATGCATTAAAAATAATGCTTCTATTTTTTTTTTTTCAATTTTCCTGAATCCAGCTTATGCATCTGAAACTTTTTTCCAAATTAAGGCTGTAATATGTTATAATTTTTGTAATAATTTTACTTGCATATTATATGAGATATAATACTATAACTTCTACACTTTTCCAGACTTCTAGAGTGATAGAAATTGATTTTCAACCTACATATAATTTACTAATTTTTCAGATTAATTAATGTAATGTTGTTAATTAAGTTTGAAGATTATTATTCATTTTCCTAAAAAATTTCTGCAGAGGCAATGCCATCAATTTCAATTACCTTTTCTCTTAGTAGTGATCTCAACATTAATAAAATTCATTTGTTATTATTGAATGTTAATTAAGATCAAATATCTATCAAAAAAGTTTTTGTTGATGTCTTTATGTTATTAATTTTTTGTATAGTCTTTCCATCTCTCTTTGATCTTTGTAATTTTGTGAGTTTTTCACTGAAATTTTTCAGTAAATCATCTCATGGCTGAAATTTTCTTTTGATCTCATGAATCCCCTTAAGATAGCTCTTGTTTTTCCAAGATTGTTTCATTTTGAATGTTTTTGTTGATATTATTATCATGCTGTTCCTCAATTTTTCTATTTTCTTTAAATGTTTTAGTCAGCTTTATTAAAAAAATATTTTCAACCTATTTTGAAATTTTGGCTTTAATTATTTTGCAAGTATTACTGCATCTTTGGCCGTACATTTTTTTTCTTAGTAATTTTTCTAGTTATCTCTTAATTAATTTTTCTTCAAACCACATTTCGTCTAATTCACATTGATTACATACAAAACCTCAAATTGATTTCTATTATTATTAAAAACAATAGATGTGTGACAAATAGCTCTATTTCAATTTTATTAAAAGTTTGGTATTTATGATCTATTCCACAATGTATTACTGGTCAAGTTTTTCTATTAAAACTGAAGTCTTTCATCTTTTGGTGCCAATAGTGTAATAACTTTGATTCTTACCCATATTTATAGCCAGTGATTTGGTTTTTTAAAAATATCTTCATGATAAAGAGATTATTGAATTGCAAAAGTAGTCATTTCTCTGTTTTATTTATTTTTATTCCAAGTCCATATTGATCAACAACAGTTTCTTTCTTTTCAACACTAACTTTAGCATTTTAGATACCAATCTCTGAAAATACATTTTGTCTATAATTTTTAATATAGTGCATGCACTGGATCATAAAACTTTCCAGTCTCTTTTTCACTTTCTTAAAATATTTATACCATACACTTATATTATAGTAATGGATTACTTGCCCAAAAAATTGATAGCAATTAATCATTTGTAGAATTATATCCAAAGGTCTTCTTTGTGATATCTATTTTTATTTTGTTACATATGACCTAAATGTAAATAGCATGTCTGAATAAAATATCTCCCAATTCAATACAGCCTCTTTAATTTCTAAAATGTCATTTAAAAGTTAGTGAACTCAATTTCAAATTAATCACAACAAACTTTGTTTGATTCATATTTTATGTTTCAAATTTTGATAGCGTGCAGTAATGGAAAATTGTCTTGGATTTTTTCATCAAGAAGACTTGCAGCTCTGAGAGATCCATTTTCTGAAAATATAGTACTATTTTATTAGTTATACTATTTTTTATATTTCATATAGGAGTAGTTGTTATTCATTTGTCTATGACCAACTTTAATTAACCTCATTATATATTGCTGCCCACTGAAAATGCGTTAAGGTTATAAATAATGCTGTCAATATTTTCTGTATATATGGAAGAAATATTGGTTTTAATTGATATATAGGTATAAGTAATAAGCATTAAGAAATGTAAACATATTGTATTGGTATAAAATTAGTGCTATAGTGAGGAGATGAAAATCAACATAATCATAAACATAATAGTCATTAGCAAATAGACATTGAGCAAAAATAGCACCTGAATCCAATATGAGTAATAAAAAACAATATGCAAATATACAGCATCACCAGAATTAATCATTAAAAAATGGCAGTCATTTTTTATGACTGGATTTGAAAGAAAAAAATCTTATGTTACTCATTATCTGGAAAATGCCAAATATGAGGCATAATATTATAAAAGCTATCATCAATATTTTACTGCACACATATATTTAAGTGCTAAAACATCTACAATAATAAAAATACTGGTATCATGATATGAATGGTAATCATCAGGAGCCATCTCCATGAGTGTGTTGGCTACCAATAAACTAATTATCAAATCTATAAAGTAATATGAAGAATGTGGGATTTAAAGGTGAATGTTATGACCTTAACACCATCTAAACAATTCTACAGAGAACTTCCTGGATATCCATACATGTACATATTTACACATATAGATTACATTATACCATTATGCCTGAACTAGCTATGGGATTACAAGAACCCAAGAGACCAAGAAAAAAAATATATAACTATTTTCATTCTAGTATAAAATAATTTTACTGGAACAATCTATAAATCCTTTAATGCAAATATCTATGATGAAATCAATCACATACATTGGTAATTCACAAATCAGATAGCTAGAAGAATTAAGATATCAGAAAACATAATTTTAGAAATTGTTTAATAAATTATTAAACAAAATAATAAAAAAATTTACAAATGATAATGTGAAAAATCAAAAAATTATTACACATATTTTCATAAAGTAAATATGTTTTCATATAGTACATATAAATATTGTCTGATTTTTCTTAATTAGTTAACATTTGATCTAAATGACTTATTTTTTTTATATTATTTAAATCCTAAAAATTTTTTCATAACAAAGAAAGAAAAGTTAACTTTAAATTTACATCTTTTTTGTTTTGAAAATAAGGATGTTTCGATGTAATTTCAAACTAGTAAAAAATCTTTCCAACCAGTTACTAAATAAATTATTTAATATTCTTTCTTATTACTATCTTTACAAACTAACACTTATAAATGCATTAGATATACATCTTACAATACCTCATTTTATCATGGATTCTTTCAGTCCTTTTATAATTGCCTAATTGAGTATCTTTCTTTGGAAATCAGGCAGATAGTAGTTTGGTCACTTCTTGACTGCAGAAATGTTATAGGTTTTTATTTTATTTTATATTCTTTTTGCCACAAACACCCATCTTTTTATGAGATTCTAACAATTATAATGCTTAATGTTGTCATATCAAATGTAGGGGAAGGGGGTTAACATCTAGACTTATCTGGATGAAATCATCATAATTATCAGATATATCACTTAATTGGTTGAATCTTTAACTGACAATTTTTCCAAAATTACTAGATTTTTTACCTGCGCACTCTTCCCTTCTGAATAATAGTTTCAATCATTCTAAAGAAATTTAGCATTTTTATTAGTGCCTCCATAATAGAAGTCAACATTTTAGTTAACAATATGACAATATGATAGTAAAAAAAAAAAAATCAAATAAGTTGAAAATGTTACATCCATGAAAACATTCTGGCCTTTTTGCACATTGGCAAAACATTTATAATCATTTATTTCAAGTTGTAATTAATAATTTGTTAAGCACATACTCATTACATAAGTAATATAACTAATAAGCATATTTTAGTTACTTATGAGAATCCATTTTAAAATTGTTTTTCATAACTCTAAATAAAACATTGGAGAGACTGAATAGAATGTAGTCAGCTCCAATTTGTAAATGTGAAATCTTTTGTGTGTATAAGTTAGAAACTTTGCCTTTAGCAGTGCCATTATTATTATGTTCATTTTATTATTTGGACAAAACATCTTTTTGATTAAATGAGCCTAGTTTATGCAGGTATACTTAATGGCAATCAGGAATTTATATTGGATTCACTATAGTCAGATTATCATCCATATCTGCCAACATATATTGCATGCTTTCTTATCAAAAAATAGCATAGCTATTATAAAATGGCTTTTTTCTGAATTCTACTATCATCAATACTGATAATCTATTGCTATTTTCCTACAATTACATGAGTAAACATTCTATAAACTATGGAACAACGTTAATGACATTGTCATTCATGTAATGTTTTTTTTTTCCTCAAGCTTTTTGGTTAAAGTCAAATGGAACATATAAAAAACTTTATATTTTTCTAAGAATGTTGCTTTACTTAACCTCTATGATAGCATATGGAGAAATTTTAGAAAGATTTGAGGTATATTTTCTCAGTGTTTATAAATAAGATAGGGATTCTGGATCTTAGCCATTCATAAAAAAGTAAGGCCAATTGAACTGTGGTCCTTTTTGCTTTATACCTTTAAACTATATGCTAATACCAGGTCATCATCATCATTATCATCAATAACAATTCATACATACATGTGGCCATTCTAACTCTAAGTAAAAAATAAAAAATAAAAAATATTAATAATACACTAGAGATGAGTTTTGCAAAATAAACCATATGTAGATTATACTGGACCATTATTGTATTTAATTGATATTTTATGATGCTGTTTTATAATTTCTTCTGTAGATCTCTAACACATACTATCCTCAGCCATATCTTTCAATAACCAACAGTATATTTTTATGGAATGTCATTGAATAACCTGCCTCGCCTATGTAAACCATATACAAGCTATCACAAAATGCACTTCTAGGAAGTGTTGTATTGTTCATTTGTTTTGCATAATCATGATAATGGACTCAAAACAATCTTCTGATCTTCCCAACATAATTTTAAAATTTTATACTACATTCTTAAATGGAAATTTTCAATTCCTATTTGTTACATTAATAGAATATCTAAATCTTACTTCCATACAACAAATTAGAAAAAGTAACAGCTCTATATTCAACAAATATAATTGCACTAACAGGGTATTAAATATCATATCTTTCAATCTATTAAATCAGCAGCATACTGAAATCTGCATTGTATCCATCTTTCTACTTAAAATATGGCCAAGATATTTCAAATGGCTTAAATTCTTAAGATGATAATCATCCAAGTTAAATATTGCTGAAGATTTTTTCCCCATCATTAGCTGATACTTAACCAAAGACTTTCTATGTTGAATTCAGAAGATTAAGTACATTCTGTAGATTGTCTTTTGAGTTGGCAAGGACACCATCTTATTAATAGCATACATTAAAACCAGAATCTAAGAATATCAAGTTTTTATTTGGCTTTTAATTGATTCAAATTAAAAAATTCTACCATGAAACCTGAATTGCATTTTAATTCCTGATGCATTAAACTGCCTATAAACAGATGGAACCAATACATGTAATTATTTATAGTGGTCATTATATAGGTTAGTTAATATAAAATATTTAAGATAATTTATTTTCTCTCTTTATGTTAATGTTGCTAATTTGGTTATTTATTTTGAAAATTACTAAGCAATTCTTGTTTATGTAATCATTAGGTATTTAGTACAAATTTCTGTTTAAAGGTGTTTATGAAACTTGTAGTTATTAAATATGTGTCTTATCTACAAGTGTTTTCGTTAGAATATATTTAATTAGATTTTTATATTTAATACTGACATAGGTTGATGAATAAAATTGATTTTATAAAAAAATAAAACTGATGTTACAGAAATTGCTATTTTTAAATTGCTACTGTAGTCACTTTTAGAAAGACATAAACAAACAAACAAATACTAAAAGAATAGATATGTATTTTTTATTTTTTACCAACAGTTAGTTGGCTTGCATGATGAACAATGTTTTATTCTTCATTGTTGCACTATAGAGAGATGCTGAAAAAGCCTTTATCTTGGAATGGAATCATTTAAAGGTAGTTTTTCCTTTACTAACAAAAGTGATTGAAGGTTTTTTTTTTTTGGAGGGGGGGGGGGTTAGTAAAGTGAGCAAGACATTTAAAAAGTTGTGATCGATTATATTTTTAAATTATGACAAACTTTTTATTTTAAATAATAATAATGACAAGTGAAAACAATGAAACTTAAATTGCAATATAGGTCAAGGGATATTTAGAATTAATTGTACTTGCATAGGTCATTAGAATTGCATGCTGGGTGAATGTGTGAAAACATGGTCGCTTAGTAATAAACTGGAAAGGTAAGAATTAAAATGTTGATTCGTATTTTAAAGAGACAGCTTTATTTATTAAAAGTCAGCTGTTTTTGATTTTATAGTAAGATAAATAATTTCTTTAAATGTTTTAAGCAATAAAGAAATTAATTTTATTTTGCTTATTGGCTGGGAAAAAGTTACGTATAATGCGAGCATTTGGTGAATCCGGATATTGTAATGATGTTGTATAACGTAATGTTTATTCTTAAGATTAAAATATCATTAAAGAAAAGACTCGCACAATTTTATTTTATAAAAATTAGTGTTTATAATAAAAGATTTTAAAGTTAAATTCAACCACGAAACATATTTTCCAAGATGAAGTCTCTCACCTTATTAAGTCATGAAAAATCAGTTGAAATATTTGTTGATTTGTTTACCATACCTAATGTATTCATTTCGCAGTTGAAGTCGGTTTAAATTTGCAAGGCTTTTTTTTTTAAAGTTATAAAAATTAATTTGAATAAATGTAAACTTAGAAGTTGTCTTTTATTTCTTATTCCAATCTCTCCGTTAATTTATTGAAATAAAAGAAGCTTGGCATGACAAATGATCTTGTATACTAATAAACTTCATGCCGGTATCTCTCTCTTTCAATATATAGAATATCTACATGTTTATATATAATGTTATATAACTGGGAAAACTAGATTTTTATTCATTATATCTTTGTTGCCAATTTAATGAATGGTTTCTTTTTAAAACTCGTTTAGTATTGATGAATTGATCTGTACATCAATTCATGTATTCGTTAATTGATGATGAATTTACCAGTTGTTTTATTGCTTTAAAATGATGTAATGGATATCTAACTATTCACAGCTATATGATAAAACAATAAAGAAAAAATATAAAGTTCATCACCCGATATTTAAAGAGCCTGTTGAATAATGTCTTCCTTTTTTTGCTGTGGAAGGAGCGTGAAGAATATTTTATTCTGCAGAAAACTATTTTGATTATTTTTTAATTTAATCCAGTGTAGCATATGGATAAAGATTGTTAAGATAGTTAACTCTTTTAGATAAAATAGGAAGTAATTAAAGTATCTAAACTTTCATAATTTATTAATTGTAAGAGCAAAATAGACTTTATTAATGGATCTAGGTAAGTAAGCAACCTTAAATAGCTTAACAGGCAAAGACTTCCCTAGATTTCTTCACAAAGAAATAGTGAAGAAAAGGAGACTAAAAACTACCTATTTATAATGGTTTTACACTCTTTCTTCCTTATTTCTATTCTTTAGCAGATTATCACTTGACATTTATTTCATGATTATCATTTTTAATTATAGTTAATTTAATTTTAATTCTGTTTCTCTAATTCGTAGTTCCTTTTCTTCATATCATTCCAGCAATCTTTTTTTTTTTTTTACCTATTTATTACACATATGGGCATTTTGTAGGCCTTTTATAAAATCTTGTGATCCAGTTTAAAACTTTAACTTTCCACTTCCCTTTCAGTCTGTTATTTTTTTTTAGTGATAGTAATGATCCTTGCTTGTATTTTCACAAATGAATTTCACTTCTGATCCCTTCTTTCAGCATTTATTTTCATGATTCATGGTACAGTCTGAAATCTGTATTATTTTTTTTATTAAGCATCCGTATCTCATATTGATATATAAGTACCGTATTATAAAACTCAGAGGAATATTTTTTTTTAAAATTAAATTATTTCTATTAAAGCATGTTTTTTATGCATTTAAAAAGGCTAATTATTAATATTAATCAATGTTTTTTTTCTTTTTATAGCATTTATTTTTAATTCTACTTTTCTATTTTTATCTGGTAGCTCTTATATTTTCTGAAGATCTTCAAAAATCTAAAAGACTTAAATAGACTCCATTTATTTTAATTTTATTAGCTTTCCATTTTTATTCACAAAATACTTCTTTATGAAATTGTTGCAACAAGTTTTGAAGAGATGGAATTAGCCTGTTAAATAACTCTTATCAATAATAATCTTAGTATTGCCATGTAATTTATGATTCCTATTGCATTTTGATAAATATTCTTCAGAATTTGGCAATATCCTGAGTCTATAACTTGATGTTCCAAAGATTTAATCATTGTGAAAGTCAAATACATTTTCATAACCTATAAATCTAATGTCAAACAGCAACTTACACCTTTTTTAAAATTATAATTTCTCTTAATGCTTGGATATGTTCTAGTGATCCACAATCACTTTTAAATTGAGTTTGTTCTTTTGATTGGCTTTAGTCCAAAATTTTCTCTAAACAAGTAGAAATGATTTTTAGTAAGATCTTTTATAGAACTAATAGAAAACTGATAGATTGTAATTTCTAATATTTTTGTTTTCACTTTTCTTAAATATAGACATCACTAATTTTAAAGTAACTTATTTGATCAAACTATTTGCAGAGTTTTATTTTAAATATTAAGAAAATTTTTCAGTAGGTTATAATACATGACAATAATAAAATAAAAAAGTATAGACAAGTCACTAGTAATGTGAGTGAGATCAAATTCTCGGTAAATGCTAAAATGTTTGCTGGTATATGAGTTTGGTCTCTCATATTAATATTACCTAACTTGTTTCTAAACATTGATATTATTGCTATATTCTTTTGATAAAAAAAAATGGTTTATTATGCAGGAGTTGATAAAAAGTTTCAGAATCCAAGTGCCTGAGTTGGATCAGGATCCATGAACCTTGAGCTCCAGAATCGATCACTCTATAACTGCATCAAACTATGCAGGGCATTCTTTCAATCATTGTTACATCTTTATTAATTTGATATTTGCTATATAGCTTTGTTAACAAATTGTGCTTTTTTTAAAGATAATATTTCCATCATTTATGAAATTTTTCTTTTCTTCACAAAGAATTATTGTCTTTGTTTTTTCATTACTTAGCATGTCAAATATTACAAATGTTAGTTGTTGTTTTTTTAATTTTTAATATATATAGCTATTTGTAAAAGTTTTATATATTTCATGATGTTGTCTCTTATTTTAGAAATAATGTCATCTTTTGTATTTACTGTTAAACAACTTTTTTTCTGACACTAATATATGCAATGTTATATATTTGGAATTTTGATTATCTTCTATGTATTTTCTCGTCAGTTTATATTTATACTTTTTATGTCATCATTAATTCCTTTTCATTTTATTTTACTGAATTCCAGATATTCTAAAAATGGATTATTTTTAAGTATTTTCATAGTTCTTCCTTTCTCTATACATTACTTTGTTTTAGTTGAAAACTTATTGATTTTTTCATCTTTAAACTGCAGCAGTCTTCAATAGAATATAAATTATCATCTTATTGATCTCATTCAAATCTTGGCCATCATTAAAACCTATTGATATTTTAAAATGATTTGCATGTTTTTAGATTAAATTTCTTGGAGTACTTATGAAGATTGACAACATCTGCTGTTAGTACTGTCTTTTTAAATAGCTTTTGTCTATCTTTAAATTTGCATTAATATATATTTTACAGATTCTGGCCTGTTAGTCAAAATATAATCCAACTCTAGTATATCTTTATGTGTCATTTTTTTGCTTTTGGAATTTTATTAAAAAAGAAAAAAAATCATAATATATAGAACTTTTTCCACACATACACAGATTCCACTAGCTTATGTACTTTTTTATATCCAAATTTACTCATACAATTTTCATCTTTCTTTTTTTTTTTTTTTTACCAATTTTGGCTTTAAAATCTACCATGATAATTTTTATAATTTTTAGTCCTGATCAAAATTATTCTGTATTTCCATATAAAAATTATTTATTTCTTTATCAGAATTAAGAACTTGTTGGTGCAAAACTTAAATTATATGTATTTGGTATTTTCCATTTAATTGAATAACTACTATTCCCAGTCTCTATAATATACCATCAGTCTTAATAATGTTGCACTTCCATGTTTTATGTATAGTGCATCCTACTCCATTTACACTTCCAATATTTATGCTTTTTTGAGAAAATATATATGTTCACCATTCAAATCAATAACTTTTTTTTCTGTTCTTCTAATTTCACAAAGTTCAGTCATATCTTATTTAATATAAAATAGTTCTTCCAGTTTTTGCAGCATTCTGTCATATGGAGAGAATATTAGAAATTTACCTTGCTATATTCTTTTACTGCTTCAAAAAGGAATCGAGAGATATTCTTTCAGTTAGTGAGCCAATACTTGTTTATTTACTAATAATTAGATAGATAGCTAGATTGGCAATGGGTTAAGTATATGAGAAAATTTAGTGTTCGTTACTATGTAATCAATAATAATATTAATATAATTCCAATAGAATATGATCTTGGTTTGGAAATGATGTTTAAGATTGTTTTTAATAAATAAAAAAATGTAATACAAAATTATTAATATTAACCTAACTAGTTTAATACCGCAAAGGATTGAACAAGAGACATGTCATTTTACTTGTAATGGTATACATTTGTTTTATTTACCATATGGTAAGTTGTTCTGAAAGTCAAGTGACGTATGGCAGAGGGCAATAGTTCTATTGTAAAAGTAGGCTGACATTTATATATATATTTGGCAATCAAAAATCTATCTTAAGAACTTTCTATCAACATCACATGATCTCTATTTCCTATTCTTGCTCCTAACTATTATTAAAACAGGCAAAACTCTCTATACGTAACATGTATAGAGAGTTTTGCCTGTTTTTTTAACTTTCTATCAACAATTCTCTTGAACTTTAGCAGCTTATTAATTATCTCTTAGCTTTAAGATTTATAATATGTTATTAAATTAATATTACTGTTATTTAACCACAGTTTTTTTAAACATTAATTGTATAGTATTTTTATTTTATTTCAATGAATTTGCATTGTTATTTTAATTTTAATTTACTCAATAATTAATTCTTGTCTTTATTACATATCTGAAAAATTCTGTGAGTCTGTTAAAGTTTCTCAATTAAATGTGATGTATCTATATTCTTGTTTGAAGGTAGCATGTAGACAACAGAATAATAAAGTATAACACATTAATATTTTTAAAATAATAAATGTCAAATATAGTAACATTTATCAGCCACCACTATCTCTTATTTTGTGTAGTACTTTTTTAAGAGGGTTTTGCAAATTGGTTCTGTGTATCATAATCAGAAAACCACGACACCTGATATCCAAAAATACATTTATTTTTAATGTTAAAATATAAATTATGAATTATGTATTTTTTTATATATAAATTGAAAATGTGTATTATTCAATCATATTTTATTTTTATTTGAGCCGTGTATATATAAATTATAAAGAATTAATTGGGTTAATTTTAAATTAATATATTTTAGAAATTTGATATTTTTATAATTATTAATCTAATCTAAGATTATATTTTGCAAAGGACCTCTTTTCTTTCTGGAAAGATATATAAACTGTAAAAAATTAATTAGGTTATTTTTAAGTTAATACATTTTAGAAATTTGATATTTTTATAATTATTAATTTAATCTAAGATTGTATTTTGTATATGCCCATTTTTTACCCAGGAGAGGGAGGGGTCTAAAATCATAGATTCATTTGTTCTATGAGTTTATAATTTTCAATTCTGAAAATAATAGTGTTTTCTTCTGCTATATTGCCATATATTTGTGAGGATTTTATTATACATATTGTTTGTCAAAAACTACTTTTTTCTGCCATTTATTTTTTGTCTAAATCATCTTATGGAATAAAAGGGGAAAGGATTATTGTTTTAAAATTAACTTTTGTGTAAGAGAATTAAATATAAATGATATGGAAATGAACTTGATAGTTATGTATACAGCTGTTTATTATTATGGCATATATTTTGGATGCTTGAAAGGAATATGGATATTATTTGAAAACTATTTTTAATTAATGATACTGTACATTTTGTATGGGTTGTTTTAAATAGAATATGGATGGTGTATTAATATATGGATTGTAAATCTGAAATGGAGCTGGACTAAACATACTACTAGAAGAAATGATAATAGATTGACATTAAAAATCTTAAATTGGATTCGAAGAGATTGTAAAAGTCCTAGGAAAGCACCAGATATGGGATGAAAATTTGTAAATGTGATGTGGAAAATAGAAGTCATGGATCAGAAAAAAATGAATTAAATGTGGAAAGTCCTTCATTCTACAACAGGTCAGTGATAAGTGAAAATAATAAAGATAATCAGTTGCAAATGAAAACTTGAAATATACTGTATCTGCAGAAATTAAGAAGTATTTGTATATGATTGTTATTGCTGTGTGAAAGAAGATGCCATTGGAATACCAAAATAGTTTATATGTTAAAACCATTAGCTTATAAAATTTTCCAAATTTCTGAATTTATGTTAAGTTCTGTTATTGAAGGCAAGATGAGTAATTAGACAATAGAATGCTACAGTCAAATGTTAATCATTGATCATCATTTATGGTAGTTCATTATTGCATCCTTTTAACACTGTTTATTCTGGCATCTCACTTTCTATTGGATCACACCATTAAAGAAAATTTGTCTTGCATTATAAAAAGTGAATTGTAGTGTTAGTGGTATATAAACAAAATCTCTCCACTTAGTTATTTTGTACAGTTAATTTTATTGAATGAAATTTTGCATTTTTAAAATTTTAAAATTAATTGAAACAAAGGAGTGAAGTTTGTCTCCTCTTCATTGTGCTGCACAGATTGGCCAACTGTTAATCATTGAAAAACTTAATATTAACAAACAAAATAATGCTGGTTGGTTTCTTCTTCATTATGCTGCACATAATTATGTGATTGAAAAACTTATTAAGGTGGCCACTACATGAAATAAGAATGGTATGTCTTAAACCTCATATTGCTGTAAAGAATGATAATCTGCTTATAGTTGAAGAACTTGTTAAAAGTGAAGCAGTTATTAACAAATGACTATTGAAAAGCATATAGCTCTTTCACTAAAATTTTTGCATTCATTGGCAGATCTTTAGCTTAGAATACTAAAATGAGAAACAAATTTAATAATGAAATAACTTTTTTTCCTTTTATCAAGTTTTACACAAGTACATACATAACCATAGGATCTTTTTTTTAATCATATATTACTTTATGTTATTTATGTGGTATATATTTTTTTAATGTTCAGTTGCCATACTACTGTTATTCATAAGTTTTGCTTTCCTTAACTACTTATATTTATGATTTTGTCTGATTAAGAATATATTCTATATTTCTTAACTTTTCATTATAAATTTTCTAGCTCCCTATATCATCCATATGCTATTTAAAACTTAGAAACATTTGTTAAATGGAAATAATAATTATTAATTTTTATTGAATATACTTTTATAATACATTCTCTATATTAACATATTATGTCAATACAATGTTTTTATAGAAACAAAAAAGATTTGCTGATTGTTATTTTTCTTTACTTTATTAAGTGTAAATATTTAATAATAATAATAATAATACTGTAATTTATTTAACATCTGTTGGATTTACATTTATGATAAATTTTAATGTTAAACATTTACTTTTATATTATTAGTCCATCTATACTGTAATTAAAAAAATAAATATTCACTGATTTATTCTCCATTTCCTTTAGTAAAATGCATGCCAGTTTATCTATAGATGCTTGTAGTAAGTTTACATATACTAGATATTTTTTTAAAAATATAGTGATTAAAGTTTGCAGTTGCTATTTTTTAGTAAAAAAATAAAACCATAAACTTGGTATAGCAGTTAGTTGTCAAAATAAGAAAGATAAAATAGAAACATAATGTTCATGTTAATTAGATTTATTAAGATTTCTGATATGGCTCTAAAATATTGAGAAGCTAGTTTGAACACATTATTGTTTATGATGAAATGTCACTTGCTTATATAACCTTATTGTGTGACTATCTCAACTTGATAAAGATTTTTTAATATTATTTTTTATTAATATAAATTATGTTTTATTTCCTTAATTTTTTTTTTTAGAAAATCTTTTTAATTTACTTCTATTATGTATACATACATGCAACTAATTTAGATTGCATTCTAAATTCTGTATACACTTATGTTTGTCACGTTATTTTCATTATATGATCAGTTGATAATAAATAAATAAATAAATCAATAATTCTCTCTATAAATATAAATTATACACTCATATATTTATGTGTCATATACTATGAAACAATTCAATGATACTAATAATATTTAGCCGAGTGCATTTTTGGGCTGTGTAGCAGATTCAAGGCAACTTAAGTAAACTGACTAGTTAATGGTTAAATCTCCACAAGTCTGGTACACAGTTCCAAAAGCACACTTGGCTAAATATTATTAATATCATTGAATTATGTATGACGCATATATATATGTGTGTGTGTATAATCAGTTGATAAGTAACCTAAATTATATTTACATATATTAATAACTTTTTCTATATAAACTATATTGGAAATACTTAGTTCTTTAAATTATTTAGTTCTAGACAATGTTATATTGGTTATTCTACTAGTACATTGTAAATCTTCTGCATTGGGTTAGTCCTAAAAAAATAAATCCTGAAAGAAAATTTTCACTATCTTATGCATTAGCTCAAGAATGAGACTGGTTAAGAGAGTAAGCCATGACAAAAAATTCTAGAGAAATCCTGAAGCAATAGTTGGTGAGATATTCTGTTATTTGGGAATAATATTTTATTGAGAGAGATAATGCAAACACAGACTCATATGAGTGACTTTGTAGCACAAGTAAAAAATATCAAATGACTATTTATTTGGGAGTTTTAAATTTATGATTTGGATCTCATCACGAGTTATAGCTAACTCATTTTGGTTACTAAAGCTTTGGAAATAAAATAAAATTGGCCACAGACTTTACAAGAACAATATTTACATTATCAATACCATTTTTGGTATCAAAATATCCTTAACAAAGATATCTTAATGCTATTGTAGAAAATGTTAGTGGCACTTCCTGGATTTTAGGTTGCTATCAAAATCACACGTTTATGCCGCAGTGATGAATGTGATACATTGATTATCAATATAGTTTTAAAGTATTTTTTATTCATGCACAATTTCAGAATATTCCAAATTATATGGAGAAGATCAAACTCTCAAAACTTAAATAATCAACATATTTTCAGAAAAGAGTTTATTATCTGGATGAAAATAAATAAATAAATAAAATGCATTACTAAATTACAGACAAGATCCTTCACAAAATATTAAAGCTTATCTCAAATATGAAAAATCAGAATTGCAATATGAACTTAGGAAATATTCAAATATTTGTTCTTTATGCCTCAGAGTGTAGCTGATATTGGGGGATGCTAAAAGTTATGTGAAAATATAAATGAATGTTAGATCACTCCTCTATGAATTTATGTGAATTAATTGCATTATAGATGGGAAGAAACAGTATGAGATTAAATAATGGACATTATTCAAAGCTACAAACATGATCTAGATCAGTTTGCAACTAATATTTCTGAGCTTTTTGATTTAGATGTGCCTGTTAAAAAGAAACTTTTTGATGCTTTTGAAAATTTTTAGAAGGTAAATTTGCAAGTGATGATGGTAACATTAGTCTTGAGATTCCTAAGTCAAATGAAATACTTTATCATTTCTAGGCATTGTTCATCCAATGCTGAAGCAATGATAAGATTTCTCAAAATAAATGTGATGTTAAAAATATGAAGCTTCCTGCAAATAACTACAAGAGTATTTTTTTCAAACATAACAGATAAGGCATTTTCAAGAGTTAATCTAAAAGGCTAAAGATATCTATTAAGCTGATACTTTATCTAAACAATTTAATTTTTTAAATAGAAATTTTGTCAGTCGTCTCATTTTTAAGACAATTCCAAAAAAAAAAAAAAAAAGAAATAAGATAATCTACTTTATTATTGTTTTATTATTGTCTTCATCAATTAAATAAAGATGTAGAAAATATATATAAAATAAAAATGTAGAATGTTATAAACAGAAATTTTTTTTTAGGTAGTACTAGAGATTATTATAAGATTATATCTAATGCCTTTGAGGGCATTTTAGTAATTAAACAATACTGATGTGTTGCATCAACAGTTTTCATTGTTTTTTTTTGCAATGTATATTTAAAGATACTAACTCTTCAGTTACTAAATTATTTAATTCACTATTCAATTTGGCATGATTTATAATTATGCAACAGAAGCGTCATAAGACTTAATCTTTTCTCACTGGAAATAAATATCAGGAAAACTAGTGATAATTGAAGAGATAATTATTCTTATCAGTATCATCTTTAAATAAATATTTTGCATTTCCTGATTCCATAGTGATAATTATGCATTCTCATGATGAAGAAATGCTAGTAGACATTACATTTGGTAAACTCTAAAAATGAGTGAATAGAGTTAACATTTGAAATCAAGATCATGAGCTATTAAGTTTGTATCTTTTTATATAAATCCAAGACCTGAAGAATGTATTCAAAACAAAAGAAAACTTATAAAATCTTTCATTTGTGTTCTCTAGGAAAGATTATTAGCATCAAATTATAACACAAAATAATTAATTCAAAGGTACTATGGCACTAATGGTATCATTTTAGTTGACAATATTCTGTAGAAGTTGGAATATTTAAAAAAAATAGATAATATCTCCATTCTTATAGTTTTTGGTTAATTATTTAAAAATAAGAGATTGACTTATCCAAACTAAGATACAATTAATTTGCAAGATATCTTTGAAAAACTTGTTTTACTATTACTTAATAACTGAGAAAAACTACATAAGAACAATTCTGCAACAATTCTTAGCAGTCTGTTAAAAAGCTTGGAAACTAAACTAAGAAAAGAAAGCTACAAACACAAGGTCAAATTATTTTATAGGAACATGACTAGTTAGCACTTGTACTGCAAACAAATTATGCATTCAAATGTTAAATTAAAACATTTGTTGGCTAACCTGTTTCTAAACCACTTGTAAATATGTTAAAGATCATAAAATTATTTTTTATAAATGTCTAATCATTTATTTATTAAAATTATTTATAATTATAAAACTATTTTTATTTGTAGTTTTATATTATCAGAGATAAACAAATAAGTAAATTGTAAGGCAGTTTTTAAAGAGCTTATTTTTTAAAAAAAAAAAAAAAATATTTTTGCTTTAAAGTTTTTTTTATTAAGTCTCTCATATCGGAAATATTTTATATAACTTAAGTATATAAAGCAAAACAGTTTTTAAATAGTCCATTTTAGGGCAAAGACTTCTCCAAAAAGTAGCACCTCATAGGACTTGTAAGAAACTTTTTATACATTTGGATATGTTTGTGTATGCATATACAAAACATTTCTAAACAAAATGTAATATAATAAAACATAAAATTGAATAATAAAATATCAATATTTTAGCATAGTCATTTGTGAAAGAGAACAATTTCGTTTAGAATATAATGATGATAAGTATTATTTTTTAGTTTACTGATATATTTTTTTGCATTTATAACAACTTCACTCAAAGTGCACTTAGCATTAAGTTATAAAGAAGAAAGAAACTACTTCATAACACAGACAAACAAACATTTGCAAATTAAAATCTTACCTAATTATAAATTGAATTTTAGTATTTTAAAGAGAATTTTCATTATATGAACTCATGTTTTAATAAAATATGCCTTAAGTATATAGATGTTTTGAAAAATAATTTTTTTGTTAAAATACATTTTGTTACTAAGTTGATATTTTATTTTTTGGACTAATTTAATGATAAATTCAAAATTTTTTAGATTAATTTTTGTTTACTTAATTAATGTTTTTAACAAAATTAAAAAAAAAAAAAATTTAAGAGTTAAACAGAAAATAAATTTTCTTTGTTAAAAAATAAAATCAAGAAAAAATTTGAAAAATAAAAGATCACATATGATATAGAAGTGCTGAACAAAAGTTTCTTTTAACAAATTAAGCCTATTTATATATTTAAAAATATTTAATCATTTTATTTAGTTTCTTTATGTGGGTTCATTGATTCAAATTATAAGACATAGATGATTTTTATATGTAGGGAAATGCTATCTTCATTAATCCTTCAGTAGCAACATTTAAAATATATTCTTTATTGGTTGTATCATATTTGAATAAGGAACAGTCCCAAAGCATACTTTATCTTATTACTATTATCAAGGCAAGTCCTTCATTAATATTAACATTGTTATTTATTTATCTTTGACCGAAATTAGAAATCTATTTAGTTATTAAGTCATTATATTTAGTCCTATTGCACTTAGGATAAACATGCCTTTGATTTAAGCATCCTACTTGAATACAATTGAAACATGAAAATTATATTTTGTTCAAAGCTTAATTGTTTTTCTGTTTATTTAAATTCTTTATATTGTCAGTTATTTGCCCCCCCCCCCCACAAATATAAACCTATTATATAGTTTATTGCTGCATAGTTTATTTTGCTCTATTATAAATTTACTGTGAGCCTATCAATTATTCATAGTTAAATTTAAATTAAAGCTAACCTAATTATATTTAAATTGGAAAATCTAAATAGTTGATTTAAGTTTTTCTTAATAAACAAATGTATTTATTATTATAACAGGTTTTTTTTTTTTTAGACTTTAATAATTCTTTATATTAAGTGATTCTTTTTATTTAAACTTTTCCTGGTAAAACATGGGCATATTTTAATTATTAGAAGTTTATGAACTGCAGACATTGTTTTATTAGTACTAATATATATTGCAGTATTTTTTAATGAGATATTTTTGGGCAATTAGGAGTTAAATTAGACCATATTTCTCCATTTATTAACTGAAAGATGTCAAAATGTATCAATAATATAAGCCATAAAACATTAGATATGCAAATAAATAATAAAAAGAAAAATCTTCAAATAAGTAAATAATAAATATGTTAAACATATAATTTATAGTTCTTAGTCTCTCTGTATTATTCTTTTTTTTTTTTAATTGTCAAAGTAATTATAATGTTTTCATACCTTTATTATCTCTTTCTCATTTCTTTTGAGACCAATTTCTTTAACATTCATATATATATTCTCTCTGAAGTTTTATAATGGGATCTTATGCACACAATAATAAAGCAACTATCTAATAGTGAGATCCCTATGATAGTAATTTTTAGTGTTATAGCTTTCATTTTTATTTCATAGGATATTTCTAGAATATAGATATTTTGTAAGAGAACTGCATAGTTGAAAGAGACATAATGTTCTATTTCATCATATTGATTAACTATTTGTTATATTTTCTTTGTTCATTTTATCAGCTTTGAATATTATTTCAATATCAACAACAGTATCATATGGCTTTTACATAAACTTAGTCATATGTTTCAGCCTACTTTAAAGACATTAATAGTAAGTTGGAATAATCACTGGATATCAGATCCCACAATGCCACAAAGTCTTCATTAGTGTAGACTAGAATTCAAAGCTGGAATTAAAAGCACTTAATTATAAACTAGTAAAAAATAGTTGCTAAGTGCATTGGTAAAATGCATTAGTTTCAGCTTAAAACTGGTTTAGGGATGATGATTTTAAAACACACTATGCTTTCTGATGTCATACTCATGTTCATGGAAGATGGCTTTAAAATAGTATAAATAGTTCTGATCTTGGAATATTATTATGCTTGATTTTAGTATTATTATACTTTGTTTTAATAACACATCTTATTGCATTAGACCTTGCATATTGTCAATTTAATATCATTATCAATGATTTTCAATTGTAAAAAATCTTTTTTTTTTTTTAAATAATTTGTGATATATTTTTATATAAATTTCAAAACATTACAACATTCTTAAATTTTTTGTTTTCTTTTAAGAATGTCACAATTCATGAAATGCTTAGCATGAAAATAAAATATTTACTTAATTTTTTAAATTAAAATATTTTTACTTTTGAATTTCCTTTTCAGTTTATTAAAATAAATTATCATTCCTTAGAAATTAACATAAGGGTTTATTTTCATTTTTATTAATTTACTAGTTTACTTCTTGAATAAACCTGCTTAATGAGTTTTGATTTAATCAATGGCAATGTATGCACCATACATTCCCACATCTTGTTTAATCACTGTTAATGTTGTGTAACATATAATTATTTGATATGCTTTATAATAATATACATTTCTACTTCTTATCAAGATAAAAGTAAATCTTCATTTTGAAAATTTACTAATTAAATAGAATTTCTCTTCTTTGAATCACGATTATTATTATTTTTTTTTTATATGCATAATTGTACGAAAAGCCATGGTAAAACTTATTTGAATATATATATATGTTTATATGTTTGCTAAATGTCTTAATTTTATATAAATTAATTTAGTAGCAGGCAAAATAAATTAACTTGGGATTATCATTGATGTTCATTTATAGTAATTGATTCTATAATTGATTGCTTTATTTATTATTAATTAAGAGTTAATTATAAAAGGACAACTGGATTCCAAGTGAGATATTGGTTTTAAATGCAAGTATAAGTTGCTTTTAGGCTTGGACATCATCAAGTCTGATTTGGTAATAGCAGAAAGAGCTATATAAGACTATAATTACTCTAGTATGAAAATTGCAACTGAACAAGAAAGTGCAATTGGAAAAACATTTGGCATCCATTGTAATCTGTAACTGATATATTCAGCTGCTACAACTTAAAAATGAAAAATAAGTAACCCTACAGCAGAAATGAATTTTCTGTACAATTTCAGACAGTCCATGCACCATATCTGGGAATAACCTCTCAGATGGAAAAGAATAATAATGGTAATTTTCCACAATCTGCGCATACAAATCATAGGGTATATTCTAATGAAAAGGTGATTGGTTCACTCTCTCTCCAACTGACCACAGTGTCATCTACAAATTAATGCATATGTTATGTGGTGACATAGTTTAGTTATTTCTTACAAAAGTTTTAAGATACTAGCATATCTGAATTACAAGTTATAATATGAAATTTGATATATTTAATATTTAGTGGTCCAAATTTAATGCTCCCCCTGCCATCATAAAATCTTGCAAAGTACTTGAAAACTTTCTTGCAACTCATGGCTTCATTTCCATACACAGTTTGAATCATTGTAAACATTTTATTAACAGTTTTATTCAATTTACAATAAAATTTAATATTGACATTAAACACACTGTCACATTTTATGTTATAACTTGTGATCTAGACAAATTTAATGCCTAAATTTTTGTGTTGATATGTTTATTCAGATATATCAATTAATTTTTCATTGGGACATACTGTGATTTTCCAATTTTTTAATAAGACTCTTATTCATTCTACAATATATATATATATTCATAGAGGACATAGCTGAAATGTAAAGATATGCACTAGAATATTTTCTAGTATATATATTAAAATGTCTTAAATTGATTTTTTGTATGATATTAGTATACTACCTATTTATTTTATAAAGCATCATTTTTGATAGGAAATAAAATATTGAAAGATTAAATGAAAATTGCTGAGTTATTTGTAATTGCATTAGTTTTACCATATAATTGTGTTCAAATAGAAAATGATAAATAAATGACTTAATCAAAAAAAAAAAAGGGGGGGGGTAAATTAATGAAAAACTATCCTATGAATGAAAAGAGTGAAGTAGCAGTTACTTAATGAACATGAAATTGCTCAACTGATTTGAATGCATGAAATGCATTAAATACTTGAATAAAGATTTTTTATTGTTTAAATTAATGAATATAATTAAAAATAATCCATTCTTTAAGTGTTAAAAATAAGAACTTTAAGTTTGTTTCCTTTTTTTTTTTTTAAAAAAAAAAAAAGATCAAGGATAGTTATTACTATTATAGATGTTGGAGTTGAATTGCAGATCGAATCTCTGTTATATGAATTACTTGGTCCAACTAATGAGTGCGTGGTTCAAGTTGAAATGCATCTTGGTGTTCACTTGCCTTTTTCAGATGGCTTTATTCATGTGATTAGATTATATACAGGGTATGTGATAAAATGAAAGGTGTAATTTAATTTATTTTAACATGTTTTTGATATATCTATGGCACTAAATTAATATCTATTCTTATATACTATGATCATGGATTTGAATCTGATAAACTTGGACATTTTTTTAAGATAATGATATGTATTATAATTACAGAGAGTAAATGAAAAAAATATTGCTTTATAATTTTAGAAAAGATTCTTTTAATTTGTTATATAAAATGAATTAAAAGTAAATAAATCCAGATTTAATTGAAAACACTGTTAATTAAATCAATTCATTCCAGAGATTAATAGAAATAAATAAAAGATGAACATTTTAACTGAGATTTCTTGTTCATGTTTTTGCTATTGTAAATGTCTTATTACAATTTGTAAAATAACTTTAAAAAATAATCATGAAATCATCATCAATGAAGTGAGATCAAGAAATGTTGAAATATCTGTCCCCTCAATTGAGAAAGCAAGTATAGGAAACTTTTAATGGCTCTTGGCTTTTTTTTTTTATTATAAGACCACGAGAAAATTTGCTAATAGAAAATTTACAAATCTTTGTATCCATCTTATGTGTATATATATACCTTTACTGTGTCTTTGTTAATAGTTTGATTTCATGTATTTATTTAATCATTCATTTTACTTTATTAATTTAATGAGAAATGATTTATATATTTTATATTAAGTTTGCTATCAAAATATTTTAAATTTTATTTGTCCACTGCTCTGTATTTAAGAAACTAATTAACATACCTAAAATATTTTAATATCATATTGCATTGCCAGTGATTTATATCAAATTCACTAAAATTCAATAAATTCTAATGTATATAAATATATCAAATCTTCATTTTAAAATTTTATTCTAACTTAAATAAAAGTGATATTAATATCTATGTTTTTTATTATTTTTTACAATGCATTTTTACAATCCATGATGGTTTCATAAAAGCAATAAAGAACATAGACGATAATAATATTATATGGATTTGGCAATGCAATAAGAAAGATAAAGTTAATAAAAGTGTTTATAAACAAACAAACAAACAAACAGAAATTGTATCTTAAATAAAAATGTTTAATAAAAATATAACAATAGTTCACTACCCTGGTGAATATTGTCTTTTTCACATTTATTTTGTATAGGAATCTGGTAATGATTTGCTCTGTATGCTATAAATTATTTAAAGTTGTTTTGACTTTACATATTAATTTAAATAATATATATATATAATCATATAGGGTTAATTATTTAGAAATCTGTCCCAAGTGAATACGACAATTATTTTAATCAATTGAATATCAATATAGGGGCATTTAGCTCTTGAGTATGGTACTCATTTTACTAAATTATAATTTATAATAATTAACACATATACATTAAAAATTTTTTTTTGTTTCCTAGTAATCTATAATTATTCAGATCACATGATTCTCTACTTTTTCTTTAAAATTGTATTTTATTCAATGTTTTAAATACTTGCATTAGAATGAAAAATTAAATAATTAATAAAAGCAATAATAATTAAGTCTGTAAAATATTTATTTATAGAGTTTAATGCAATTATACATTTATTATGATTATGTGTAATTTTTTTAACATTATATGATTTTTCTTATAAATACTAATATATTTATATACATATAATACATTTAATTAAATTTATATATTTCATTGAACAATATTATTTATAATATATGAAACTCTATAAAATATTTTCTATAATTTTTTTTTTGTAAAATAGTATATTTGTGCAATTGAAAATGCATTATGATAATTAGTTAAAGTTATGTATTTATATAATTAATATGTCATATAGTAATTGTGAACGAAATACTTTATACCACTTTTAAAACCACTTTTTTCGTTTTTAAAAAGTGATGTTATTTTCTTTACATTTGCATATAAAAATAAATAGTTTATTTTTTTGTTTTGATCATTTTCATATTATTATATATTCAAGCTAATCTAAAATACATTGAATTGAAAAATAAAATTATATTGAAAAATGTAATAAATTTATACAAAAAAAAAATCAAATATTTATATTTTATATTAAACATACACATACTTATATATGTTTTTTTTTTTAAATTTACATTCTTAATTTTAAATATGATAAGCATTAAATTGATTACTCTTAATTATAAATATAAATTTATCAAAATAAACTATTAAAATAATCTACTGAATACTTTTCTTGTATTTATTTTATTTAAAATAGGTACTTCATCATCAATATACAAGACTTTATTTATCATTCTTAATAATGTGAGTTGATATCAGTTTTACTATATGTTTATAGAGTTTTCTTTTATGAGTAGACAGTTAATTATATTATGAGTAGATGGCAATTGTTTATGATAAAGTAGTTGGGAATTAGTTTGGGAAGAAAAGTAAAGAAAAATGAAAATGCTTAAAAATGTGGCATGATTCTAATGTAATGGATATAAAATATAAATTATTTGCAAAAGAATGTTGGTGCCTGCTTTAATATTTGGAAATAATGGATTTTTGTACTGATCAGGAAATTCAATTTTTTTTTAGATAGAATACAGAAAGGATTAAGCAGATATGCATTGGGTGATGAATTGTGGTAAATAAATGAGATTATTCAAGTGGGAATGGGATGAGCTATTTTTTTAATGAGAAGAATTAAATTAAATTTAAAATATTAGAAAAGTTACAAAATATGAATGAAAATAAACGAGTAAAAATAGTGTTGTTGGATTATATGGAGAGAGCAACAAACATTGATCAAGAAAAGATTATAATATCAAAGTTATAAACAATTTATTTTCATATATTTGACTAAGAAATGTGATAAATGTGTAGGGATTATATTATAGGTTCATAATTCTGAACAGTGATACAATTGATTAGAAGAAAAAGTAATTATGGAAAATGAATTCTATAAGAATAAAAATTACATAAAAATATGTATGACAATTCCAAGTAAAGCTTATTGTTATTTGATGCAAAGACCAAGAAAACCAAGGCAAAATGGGAAAAGAATTTGGAGTATAAATGTAGTTTGTGTGGAGTTGAGGGAGAGTATTAAATACTTAATTTTGAAGAGTAAAATGTTGAAAAATGATCAAAATAAATTGTATGGAGAGTAGGAGAAATTTAAAAGTGAAGGAAGTAAATGTTTTTTTGTTTGTCTTTATAATGACAATGGAAAATATAAAGATCAGATAAATGGAACTATTGAAATAGCTTTTATTACATTGGAATATATAAAAAAAATACATCAGAGTTGGAAAAATAATTGAGTAGTAAGAAATAAGAACTAAATGAGTTTATTGTGGTATGAAATAGTTTTAGAAGGAAGAAATATTTAACTTATCTATGCACAAAAACTTTTGATTTTGTTTAAGGAGAAGCCAGTTTGCATCACAATCTCTTGACATATTTCAATTCTGTTTTTATTATGATCATTTTGTCAGTATTCTTTTTAGAAATTTGGATTTTGTTTATATATTCAGTAGATAATAAGAATAATTATTAAAAACTCAAACTTGATTTGGAGATCTTTTATTAAGTTTAAAAGCAAAGCACCAAAAGATAGTAATAGTTATTTTTTTCTAAAATGATGGAATATACTATTATGTTTATATATATATTTATTATTTTTATAAAAAATGTTTTTTTATATCTCAGCTTGGGTTTTTTTAATTATTGTGAAATCACTGTATATATTATTTAAAAATCCATTGATTTACTTAACTATATTTTTATAAAATATTTATAAAAATAGTCATTTTTCTCATTTTCCTTTTTTGTCTTACTCATATTATAATAATAATCAGAAAATAATAATAATTCTTTACAACAACTATATAATCAAATAATTTTATACATAAAAAGCTTTTTTCAGCACCTGATTTGGTGCCCTTTTCAAATGTTGCTAATCTATTAATCAATTGTTTTATAATTATTGAATTTATATATGAGAGTTTTGATTTGTTTTAATTATTTATATTATTGTTTGTTTTAATTCCATTATTGGACACTGGATGGTTTTATGTCAGGCAATTCGTTAACGTTAAATAGATTAGTAACATTTGAAAAGGGCACCAAATATATATAAACAATAAATCATTTTTTTCATTTATTTTCATGTGATTTTATTTATTTTTATTAACACTTTTGACTATTCAACAGTCTTATTCAGAGGTATGCTCTTACATAAATTAATGTACTACATTATTAAATTATAAAAACTAAGATCTGAAAAAAATAAAAAAATTGATGTAAGAAATGAAATTAGTTTTATGTTTAGATTGTATTATACTAATTCTATGACAGCATGATTCAAAATGTTATAACTGTATTACAAATATATGTGCTATTACACACACACATGTTTATTAAACAATACATTTAGGTGTGTGTGTAAGCTTTTAAATGATATTTAGAATAATTCAGAAATAAAAATGGATTAATTATGCAGAAAAATAAAACTTACTAGAAAGTGCAACAGGCTAATTTGCATGTAAAGAAAAGTTTACTTCTTGTAAATTAGTAAAGCTGATAATAAGTCTGCAGAAGAATTAAATGAAGAGGAATAAAAGTTGTGTGTAAAAACTAGTGAAAAGATAAACTAATGAAAGTGTAGTTGTTCTGGAAATTAATAAAGAATAGCTCTAGTCAATAATCTAATCAGAATATTTCTAAAATTAATGTGTGAGAGCAAATTGTGCTTACAGAAATATAGAGTATAAAATTACTGAGTTAGAGACTTCATAGATAATCTCTATGAAATTTAGAGATCTAAATGATCTTGTACTCAACTAGAAATTAGTAAGTTGAATTATTAATATTTTGTTAATATCATTATTATTATTATTCAGAGTAAATAAAACTCTTGAAGTTTTATTTAAGTTTTGCTGTTTTTCTTATTTAATAAAATTTATTTATCCATTTGCTAACTAACTGCATGGCCCTGGATATATTAATATGATAGCAAGTGTTTAAAATTATATGCAATCAGTTTAATATCTTTTAGATATTGATATGTTTTGCATTTTATCATTGTCAATCATCACTACAAGAAGACTAAAGAAAAATATTAATTTTATTTGTGCTGATATTTTAATGTATATCTAATTTTACAAATATAATTATTTAAATTATTTTGTATTTTTATACTTTTTTTTTTTTTAAATTTGAATCAGATTTATCATATATAAATGTTATATTTAAAATATTTTTTTTTGAAAACAGATTTTTTTGTAGAAGAATGTTGTAAATACAGTACAGGTATTTCTTAATGTTGATATCTGTATAGAACTTTATACATGTGTGTGTCTATACTATACAGTACCTTTTTTTGTTAATCATTTTTGTTTTTGTTTTAATGATAATTATTTCAATTTTAAATACAGGCAGTACCCTAGTTACAAATTTAATTGGTTCCTGACATGCGTTTGGAAGTTGAATTTGTATGTAAGTAGAAGTCTGTTAAAAAAACATCAAAAAGGGTTTTCAAAATACAGTATTTATTTTTTTATTGTTTATTGATTAGAATCTGGAGTTTTGTTTACAAATTTATCAAGAGTTAATTGAATTGTATTCTTTTTCTTCTCTTGATAAAGAATTCTGTAACATTCTGGGTCTTTTTTTATTACCCTTTGTACATGAGATATATGCTCTCCATTGGGATCACATTCTTTCATGATGGTCAAAAATTTGTCAAGATGCATGAAGGCTTCATTCATATTTTTAATTGTCAAACTCTTAAAAATAAGTTCATTATCAGGTTCTTCTTTATTTTGTATTTCATTCATCTCTTGTAGTTTAATCAAGTCTTCATTTGGCAGAGGTTCTGAGTGAGTTTGCATTAACTCATCAATATCTTCATCAGTGTCATCTAAATTTAATTCATTCATTATATTGACTATTTCAGTTGTGATATCTTCAGGAGTTTGTTCAGTGACCATAGAAGCATTCATCATTTGTGGATATATTTTTTTCCAACCTTTCATTGTTGACTCTTATTTCAACCCACACATCCCCAATAATATTTATTGCATTCCACATATTGTAACTTTTCCAAAAATCTCTTAGTGTAGGTCCACCTTCCTTGCCGATTGCCTTGATTGCTTGAGTCATTAATCTTTTCATATAATACTGCTTAAAAGTAGCTATCATAGTTTGGTCTATAGGTTGTATTTCACTTGTAGTATTGAGAGGGATAAACACAATATTAACTTCTGGATATAAATTTTGCAGGGATTTTGGATGTCCAGGGGAATTGTCTAAAAGCAATAGTGTTTTAAATGGTAAATTATTCTCACTACAATATTGCCTAACAGAAGGCACAAAATGATGTGAGAACCAATCTTGAAAAAGTTGTGCAGTAACCCAGGCTTTAGGATTTGATTTCCAAATGAGGAAGCATTCTTTTATCTTTTCCCTTCAGCGCTCTAGGATTTTCTGTCTGATAAATTAGCGTTGGCTAAAATTTAAAATCGCCAGGCAAATTACCTCCAAGAAGCAATATTAATCTGTTTTTAGAAGGTTTATGCCCAGGTGCAACTGATTTTTCCTTTGCTAAATATGTATGTGCAGGCATATTTTTCCAAAATAATCCTGTCTCATCTACATTGAAGATTAGGTATGGAAAATAAACTCCATCTTTAATGATATTAGAGAAAGTGGAAATAAATTCACTGGTAGCCCACTTAGCTGCACTGGATCTTTCGCAGTACACTTAATATTATGTAAAGAATATCTCATTTTAAATTTGTGAAACTAGCCATTGCTTGCTAGAAATTCAATAGCAGAGTTCAATCTTCATGCAAACTAAGAGCCTTAGCTTGAATAATTGATAAACTCACTGGGATGCCTTTTTGATGTTGATCTTCAATCCATAAAGCTAAAGATTTCTCCATTTTATTGGGTACTCTGCCATGTCTTTTTGAACAATCTTGAAGAAATATTTCCATAATTTTTAATATATTCCTTAATTTTCTTTTTGTTTTTCACAATTGTATATATTGTTGATTGTTTTAAATTACATGAATGTGTGATTGAAGCAAAATATTCACCATTTTCAGTATATGTAATGATATCCATTTTTGTCTTGACTGTTTGGGGTTTATGAGATCTTGATTTCATTTTAATTGTATCAACATTGCTGAGTTTTTTTTTGTTTCTCACTCATGTTTTTAATTAATAAGAATGAAAAAAATTCACCAAAACAGAAATATATACAGTGTATATGTAACAATCATGCATAAACTACTTTTAAAAATAAGCACTAATTAAGACAGTCTGTGACATGCTAAAAATAAAAGTAATCAATGTCAGAGAGATGGGAAGATTTACTGTACAGTATTTCATATAGGTTTTTATTGTTCTGTAAAATATACTTTTAATTATTTTCTAAATTCCAAAGTTTATCTTTCTTTAGAAAAAATTTAATTACAAATGTATGTAAATAGTTTTTTTTTATCATGTGCATAGATAAAGATCTAAAGTCCAAAAGTGATTACATAATAGCAAAATGTTTGTAACTCGAAAGTTTATAACTAGGGGATTTCCTGTATGTAATTTGTGCCATATATATACATACTGTGTACAATACACACATGTTAAAAGTGTTTATACATTATCAAAAGCATACACCTCTACACATACACACATATTTAGCAATTTGTACAATCTGTCGATTTATGGAATCTACAGGAAGTCTTGGAATAAAGTAACATGGGATACTATGGCCCCATTGTATATATATATTTACTAAATTGTATGTACTTATAAAAGGGTCATGTGAACATATAATAGTGCATCTATATGCAGTAATCATAACCTGAGGTTTAGATCCAATAGCTAATTTATAAATTAACTAAGTAATTATTTAAAATTAGTCAATTAATAATTGTCTAACTATTCTTAGCATGAGGGTAAAGCTGAAACTGAAAACTATTAAAACTCTTACAATTAAGCATTTGGCAAACCTGGAGTGAGATGCTGCTTTCTTCATTTTTTTTTTTTGTTTGGCTGTTGGAGAAGCTTAAAAGTGAGTTGTTATTGACTATTTTATTATAATTAATTTTAATAGGGTTGTTTCAAAACAAAAGTCTGTTTCTCATAGCAGAACAGATGACTGATAAAGGTCTCATCAGATTTGCCAATCACTATTGATGAGAATTTATGTAATTTTTTACTCTCAATTTTACTCTCTAGCTAAGAATAGTTCGATATTCATTTACCAACTAATATGGATATTAATATGTGTACTTTCAAAATTACTTACAAATATATGTATTATTTTTATTTAAAATTAAATATATTACAAAAATATTCAATCATCAATTTTGTCTCAATTTTTGATTGAGAATAATTTCATTAAAATTAAATAACTAGTGAAGAATTAAAAATATATGTGTAGCTGTTTTAAAGTTTAGTAAACTGATTAATACTGTATTCCATTTAGTGTGATTATTTGAAGTTATTAGGAATACTTATATTATTTGCGATAATCCATTGCCCTATTTCTCTGAGGCTTCAATATGAGTATGGGTAACCAATCTATACAAATCTTCAGTCTAATTTCCGGCTATTGGTTTTGTCAACTGAAGAACTTATGTCCATCCAGTAGTTTCCATTACTTTTTTATACTATTCAATGTAATAACATGAAAATTTCAACATCCTAAGGTTTTAAATCACTCTCTATTTGCTATTTATTGAGGAAGACCAGTAGCCGGAAACTAATCTGAAAACCTATTTGGGGCTATCTTGTAATGCCCGTTGTTAGAACATATTTTACATGGATAACTCTAGAATAGAATAATGTACTGTGAATTATTGCTGTTACTGCTTATGTTAATGCAATGTAGAGGAGTCTTATGAAATTTTGAATATACATACTATTCTTTTATCAAAGGATTGAAAGTGCCCAATATTAGCATATAATAGAGATCACTAAAATATGTAATTGCTGACTTAATGTCAGACCTTAGAGACATTTATAAGTGGCTTGAGTTCAAAACCTTAAGAATTTTTGAATATTAAAGTTTCTAGTCATTGATTTGTTTCATATATGGATGCTATTATGTGCAAGCCAGAGCTCCTGACATATGAAGAATAATAAATAAAAACTATTTTAGGGATATAATATTGCCATCTGGTGTCAAGTGGATTACTCAGACTTATCTAGAATCTAGGAATAAAGTGAAGAGTCATGTAATGTTTTGTTTTAATGCATGAACCATATGCATGTTTTAAGTATAATATATATTATTAGCAATTAAGTAAAAATTATAACATCTTTTTAAAATACCATATATATATATGTAAGTCACTCTATGTTTGTAGTAAAGACAGTTGTGAAGGTAATATGCAATAGTAATGTTATTTTTCAGATTAGAGAATGTCAGACTAGCAACTACTGTATTCCCATAGCCATTTGAATTGAAAAATAAATATAAGCATAAGTCATAGCAGATTAATAGTTTGTCATGGGATTAAACATAGTAGTAAGATTATGAGATATAAGATAGATGGATTGCAAGAAAGAGAATGAAAATGATGTAAGAATTTAGTTATGGGAATAATAACAGACCTAATTGTACAAGAATTGCTTAGGTATGAGAACAGGATTTTGGAAGTAGCACTTACATAAGTAATGGATTGTTGAGTAAGTAATATATTGTACAGCCATTCTGAGAATTTTTTTAATATCAAGTAGAAAATCTGATTATGAAAACCTGTAATCATAATTCAAGAAATTGAAAATAATATAAAATAGTTTTATAATGTTAGTGAGGTATTGGAATGCTGGGATAAGCCAAGGAAGGGATAATACAGATTTTCTTAATCAATTTCCAATCAATTTAATTGTTTAATTTTCTAGATTGAGTCACTTTGTTTTCACTGATATTGCTTTAACTTAAAAGACCTGTGCCAACCTTCTTCAACCTATTACTTTGCCATTTGAATATCACAAGTTTTTAAACTAATTAAACATACAACTATACTTTTCTTAAGAGCTGCTAAACAACCTACCTATTCATAGAATTAAACACAACAAGCTTTCTCTTGATCTATTCTATCCATAAAATTTTGTTTGAAAACATTTAAGAAATTCTATTTACTATAAATTTATTTTATTTAAAGATACACACAAAAGTTGTTTTTTATTATTCAGATTTAAATTTTCTTTTGATAAAATCAGAGAGTTGTATGACAGAGAGGATGAAGATATCTTTCATCTTTTTGAAATCTTATTTTTCAACAACATATTATCTTTGGAAGTTCCTCCATTATTTTTAGCAATAATTAAATAAAAGCTCTCAGAATTATGAGAATTGTATCGACTTCTGTTTGACAGTACAAATATGTATATGATAACAACTTTAAATATTTTTCAGGTAATAAAGTGTGTTCAATATGGATCATTCCAATTGCATATGAGTAGTTGTAAATGATAAACATAACTAGATTACCTTTACCTTTGGACACACTTATCTAAATGTGATTGAGTAACTCAAAACATGATCAAAATATCAATGTATTTGAAGGATCATTAAATCCAATATCAAATAAACTATATTGCATTTCTCTTCCATTTCATTTCAATATATGTTCTTGTTTATAAATTAAAAACATAAATTAATTATTTGCAAACTAAAAAATAAATAAAAAGAGAATAGTGTTAATAATAAAAAATAAATCGATTGATCAAAGAAGAATGTTAAAGAAAAAGTTATCTATTATTGCAAAAAAAAAAAAAAAAGAAGCAAATATTGGAATTTATTTGTATATAAATAAAACTTTATCATAAAATAAACAAAAAGTAATATATCCTATTTAAATATATTTTACATTTCAGAAGTGCTTATCTTTTTTTATTTTATTTTTAATGTTCTCATATATGACATTATATTCTTTCCAATGCTCTAATATTTCTTTGCTTTTAGTAAAGAGTATTATAAATGAGGAATAATTTTGAGTGTCTATTGAGTTGTAACTTTTGGTACTAATATAGTGAATAGTTTACCAGATTGATGTAGTTACATTGTATTGACCATTGGATGAAAAAAAAAAAAAAACTAATCAATAATAAATAAAATGTTCACATTTTTCTTGAATTTATGGCTATAAGGGGTATTTTAATTGAAATAATAAAATAATAAAATTAGCAATAAAAATAATTCATTTACTTGAACAAAAAAAAAAAAAAAAATACATTGATGACAATATGCAAAAATGCAAATTTGTAAAAAGTGTCCAAATTTATTCTTGAATTTATAATTTTTCATTTTGAATTGACAACTGCAAATATATATTGAATAAAATAAAGAAAATAATATAATTTGTAATAAAAATATTTAGTATATAAAAGTAAACAAAAAGTAGATCACATACAAAATGGATATGAAATATAAAAATAAGTGATATCTAATATTGAAACCATAAAAGAAAGATTGGTTGCGATCTCAGTGTGGTTATTAATGTGAAGGAAGCCAATTCACACGGCCAAGATCAATAATGAGAGAAAAGTATGATTACTATCCAAAACTTAACTTGCACTTTGCTATGCATATAAGTCATTATATATTTCCACACAAGCTAAAACTATTCTATACTTTAATAATTGATTTACATTTAATGAAATAATAAACAAATTTCTCAGGGTATCTTATTCTATTTAATAATAAAAATTCTTACAAATATATTGTTTTTTACTATAAGAACTAATTAAGAGTAACTCAGTCTGTGTTTTAAAACTAAGACTAGCAATTTTTAGATGCAAAGTTAATTAATAAATTTATCTCAGGGTTTTATAAAGTAAGAAAATAAATGCATGGATATAAAATGTGTTTATGTATTTTAGGATATGACAATGTAAAAGTGATTTTATATACATCATCTTACCCAATACTCTTATATTTCAGATAGCATTAATACAATGATGTATTTAATCTAAATGATTTTTATGTATAAGCTAATATCTTAAATATGACCTTATTTATATTGTGAATATGTTGTGAATTTTTTTTTAATAACTACAAAAGAGAAATATTAAAAAATTAACAATTACTTTATTACACAATATAAAATAAATGATAAAAATGAATAATAACAATAAGAAAATTATATAAAATATCTAATAAATATTACTATTTGTTTCCTAAATCTAATTTGAACTTGGGATATGAAAAATGTGTTATCAGACAGTGTTGTGAAGACACTAACATTGAATAGGAATAATTTGTTTATTTTTTTTTTTAAAAAAACCCTCAATTTAAATACTGGAGGAAAATAATTATTATCCTAATCATAAAAGATAAATGTTTTATAGTCATTCTTAATTAATTTGTTTAACTAACTAATCAATTATTAATAAACCTCAATAATGCTGGAGAAGTTTTTACTCTTTTGAGAGAAGCAAGTAGAAATCATTGTTTAGCATACCTAGGTAATATTTACCACATTGGGCTTATTTATTTTGCTTCAAGATCTTTTACTAGATTCAATTGCACGCTTAAATGTTAGAGGTGCTACTCTATTAACAAAATATAACTAGTTCATTAGGCTGCCTTGTTACATACTATATAACAGTGAAAAATTAATATTGACACGTAAGAGTGATGCATAAAATATTCCTTACAGATTTACTCACCTACATAAAAATGATTAACTTCATTTTAGCTTTGAGATTGAACTTACGAACCTATAAAACATACAATAATTGTAATATAGCACAGTTTTATATAAGTTTAATAATTACTTAAATTTATACAACTTAAAACTAAGGTAAATCCCATTCAATATTACTTATAATAATATTAAATAAAATATGACATGTACATGGCATAGTAATATCTGAGAAACTTTATTACATTAATAATAATAATGATGACGGTGACAAAAAATTTATCCCCATTAAAATATTGATATTTGAAAAATATTTCATGGTTCATGAGAATTTACAAACACCTCTAAAATAACAGCATCACAGGTGATGTAAAGCACAAATAATTTCAGTTTGTAATATAATTCTTTCTGAATACAGCATTTAGATGAATAAATTCCATTGATTATATTTGTTGATTCAAGGAAAGTTGCATTCAACTAATTAATCTGTTTTGAGATTGCTTATCACTTGAACATTTATCATATTTAATATTTGCTTTGATGATCCATAATTTAGGAATGACATTTAAATATTTAGTTTTCCTAATCGATTATCCATTGAATGTTATTTAAATATTTAGCATTAATAATCCCTAATGCAACTTCTTAAGCATTGGATATAAATTCATAGTTTATTCCATGCAGTGATTTAATTCATTTGAACAGATGCTATAATTTTATCCAAAAGCTTAGCATTCATTACTTCTTTAATTTGAAATATAAAATTAATCTATTCCTTTATAGATAATCCATGATACCAGTAATTCTGATCATATCTCTGATAGAGCAAATAGTTTAACATCTAACAAAATGATTTATATTACTTTTTGAATCACAGTTCATTTCTTTAAGCCATAAGTTTATGGAGGAATATTTGAATTGGAAAAATATTGTTTAAAGTTTTTCCTTACATAATTAAAGATGATACCATTCACAACATTGAGATGAATATGCATCTTTTTTGCAGTGAAGAAAATAATTATTTTTACAATAATTTAAAAATAAACATCAGCTATTTATTTGAAGTTAATAAATGTAATTTTTGTAATTATCTGTTGGTTACCATTACTTTAATTTGAAGAAATCTAGTGATTTATTGTTCAAATAGTGAGACAGCATTCATAAGTTAATTCATCCATTTTCCCACTAACAGTTGACTGTAATAAATGATGAAATTTTTTTGAAATAATGAATTAATAAATTATGATTTCTGATTTATTTGTTAACCATCTTTCTCCTAGAATGATGAGAAATCATGTGCCTAGCAAAGGCAACTGCCTAATTGTTTAGTCTAGCTAACTATCATGTAGATGTCACAAAATGGCTATTTAAAAATTTGAACCTATTTAGGTCCTGAATGCAATGAAGCTTTGTAAAGATTGTCTGGATTTTACAAACTTCAGATTTTATGCCAGTTATCACTTGATGTCTGTATTACAGAATATTCTCCATCATGCATTAAGATTTTTGAATCAAGGTAGTAAAACATTAGAAATACTGTTCAAAAATGAAGGGGAAAAAAAAAAAAAATTTCAATCTTTAATTGCTTCATTCTTAATTTTGAGTTTTAAAATAATTTTATAAATATTTGTTTAAAGTAAATCATAAAACTATAAAGTTCTCAGATACTTATTCAATTAAATTTAAATTAACCTTTTAAGGAATATTATAAAAAAATATTTTAGGACATTAAATCAATCTTTGCTAAATAAAAATCTAAACATGGAAATTTCCACATACATGCACTCAAAATATAAAAATATAAGAGTTGTTTGTTCTAACCCTTATTAAAATATTTTAGTGTTGTAATATTGCATTTATAATTCTATTCTATATTTCTAATTTTGAATTATTTGTTTTATATGTGTAACACTTCTTTTGATTTATATAATTTGATAACTTTATTCCTTAATAATAATAATAATGAAACATGAGTGTACATATTTTCTTTACACAAATACAGAAGTCGATCAAAAAAAATATGCTTGGAAAGCCATTAAAAAATGCTTTATAAAATTATATATATTTCTCATAAACATTAGTATGAGAGACAATTAAACATGATAATGATTATATTGTATGTTACACAACCAATGACAGTGATGAATATATTTGTTTAACTGTAAAAATTAAAACCAATAAAATTTTTACAGTTTTAAATTTATAAAAGCCAATTTACAATGATAGACTTGTAATCGTAAATTCAATTATAAATGGGGACATTGTAAATTCAAAAATAAATCTGGCATTTCTTATGGATTGGCTAACTGCATACATTTTATTTATTTTTACTATATTTTTTTTGTTAAACAATTGAGATTGTTTTGATAAATAAATTAATTTTATTGCAAAATATATTATTTTTTGAATTTTTAAAATATACTCTTATAGCATATATTCAAGCATAAATTCTTATAAATGTATATTTCTGTTTATATTTTGTTTGTTGTCAATGCATTTCTTTTTTAAATAATTGATGTTGTTTTGATTAGTAAATTATTTTTATTGCAAAGTATATTATTTTCTTAGGTTAACACAATATACTTTTGTGACCATAAATTCAAGAGTAAATGTGGACATTTTGTTTTTTCTTAATTCATTTTTATTCTATTAAGTAGTAGGTAGATCAATTAACTGGATAAAGCCTAAACTATAAATTAGCACCCAACTTTTATTTACTTATTTTAATTCTGAAACTATTTTTTCTACCCTTTACTATAATTTTTATATTATATCCTAATGAATGATTTGTTTTATTCATTTTTAAATAATTTTTTAGTGAACAATTAATATGAATTTTTAAAGTAAGATATTACAAACAACAAATTACACATTTATACTTAATTATATACTGCCACATACTGTGCACTCCTCCATATCCATGTTTTTTATATCTGCAGTTTTAGTTAATCACAAATTGCAAAATATTAAATAAAAAATTAAAAATTAATAGATGAGATTTTGCTTTTTTAAACTTATTATTATTTTTTAGTTCATTCTGCAACCACTGGGTGTTGCACAAAGCGTCACAAGCAAATGATTGATGTAATCTTTTTTAATAAAACTTTAATTTCTAATTTAATATGCCACAATCACTTATCTTTTTCATTTCATTTCAAGAAGGATTTTAAACGACTTTTTTTTTTTTAAAATGAAAAAGGAAAGGATATTAATTTTCTTCACATTATCTATTTCTAATTTTTTATTTAAAATATCAAAGAATATCTCAATATATTCTTGTTCTTGGATATCTGTTGGCTATCTTTGTGTGTATATTTTTCTAAATATGTGGTTCCCAATTTGGCATACATGTCCCACAGAGTGGTAATTTGATTTTTAAGGGAGACAATTTAAAATGTGGGAGACAATTTAAAAATGAGTCATTAATAGTGAATTTTTTGAAATTTTTTTGAATTATTAACAGTGAATTTGAAAGCAGCTAATTGTTTTTTTTCATATGGCAAATGCGATGACGGGGAAGCGAACCCGGGCCAACTGCTTGTAAGGCAGCTATGCTAACCGCTAGGCCACCAATGCTTATTATTAATAAATTAAGCTAAGAATGACTTAAATTTCTCTGTTTCCATGCCATTTTCTTCTCGGTGTCTTTTTTCTTTAGATAACCTTTACTTCCTACTTCTCCATTGTTACTTAGTGACTTGAAATTTCATTGTACTTCAACTGTCTTTTGTTCTTTTATTTCTCTTTTCATGGATGTCATGTTTTTTGGAAGTTTGTTTAAATCAAGTTAATGATCGTTTAGGTTTCTCCATGTAAATAGGAATTCACTTTTTGAATAATAAGAATTATATTACACTGGATAAAAGTTTTCAGGATTTAGAAATACTTAGGTGGGGCATGGTCAAAAAAAGCTTGGGAATCATTGATCTATATTAAAAATATATATATAAATTATTTGTGAAGAAAAAATAAAATATAAATATGAAGAGAATAATATTAATACCCTCAAGCTTAATGAATATTCAATTTTGTTTTACTAATTTTTATATCAACTTTGAAAATATTTTTAAATTAATTATCATCTTTTAGAGAAAATTTTTTTAAACAATAAATTATATTTTCATGCTTAATTATGTTATTTGGGTATTTTTTATTAATTATTTTTGGTGATTTTTTTCCCCTTTATTGAATTAGTTTTTAATATGTAGTAATTGTATTATAGATATGTGTAATACATTTGAAAAATTCTATAATTACACATGTCTTAATAACATATTTTATACAGTTTGTTATTAACTGAAAATTTTGGTATCTATTATAAGGCATGGTACTTAATGTCACAGATAATGGGGGAATACTGTGTGTGCATATATATTGTAATGATTAAGTCAAATTAAGCATGTTTCAATGATTTACATTTTTTAAATTTATTTATATAATTTATACAGGCCCACCTGACTTTAAACATTAGGAAATACACTCGCATATATAATTTTAAGGATTCTTTTGTTTAGTAGGATAATGATGACCACTACACAGCCCTTATTTGCAATACCTGGCTAGATCTTGATGAACATAAGTTACTTCTGATGAATGAATGTAGACCATACAATTTACATTTAAAAAGGCTAACCTATAATAACAATTGTTTGATTACAACACATTATTGTCAGTTAGCATATATCTTATTTTTCTTTTAACAAAGTCTTTTTATCCAATCTCTTATATATTATTGCTTTATTTTATATGCTTGCAGGAAAACAGTAATTACTTTCTTTGCTAAATTTAATCTTAATCTTCAATTACACTATAATATTAATATAGTTATACAATTGAATACATTTGCTGTTCAGCTAACCCCAGACTTCAATAAACTTGAAATATAACTATGTATGGATAAACCTATAACTATAAGGCATTTATTTGACTCATAAATTTCTTAATATAGACATATGCATATACTGTACTTAATATGGGATAAACATAAACACTTCTTTCTATATTAGTAATTATAAGTGATGACCATTTTTAGGTCTGATTCCTAACTTACTAAAACTACAATTTCTATAGGAATGGCTTGTTGTGAGTCCAATCTCTAATTTATTAAAACAAAATAAGAATGAATTCTTCCATATGGATACTGATATATTTAAAGTATTCAACAGTGAACAAACTGCATATATATATATACTATAATCTTACCTACACAAAATCTAATTCTTAGCAATGAGATGTACGGTTAATTAGGAATAAATGAACCCAATGGATACAATGAAATCATAAACTTAAAGCTATTAATTATTATTTACTGTAATTATTTAACACTTGAACAATTTATGCATGGATATATTACATTTAAAATGAATATTCCATTTTCCATTATTATCATTATTTATTTATTTATTTTTTTAAAAATCTATAATTTTTGCAAAATATCATTTGGTTACATGTATTAAAAGAAAAGTTCCTTACAAAATGTTAATATAACATACATATATAATACAGAGTGAATCTTTTTTTCTTTTACTTCAGCTGCATTAAAATGCAAGTAACTTGAATTAAAGTTTTTAAATTTTTGTTTCTTGTTTTAAACATTTCATAAGATAAAATATAACATATTAGTATTAAATTACATTTCAAATAGTTACGATAAAAAGTCTTTATAGTTCATTTAAACATAAAACTTACAATGTAAGATAACCATAGTTTGTTTTCTTCTGGATGGCAAGTATTAAACAATTCATATATGGCCATAATATATTTTAACAATCTCCAGCTTTGTAACTTGAAATAAGTATTGCTTTATTTTAACTATATTTTTTTGAATAGCATGTCAAGTTTTTCAGGTGTCCAGATTAGTTTAGCAGATGGTGGTTTTTTCTTTTTTTACTCAATGAGCATAATGAAGGTTCAATGTTGCTTGAATAAAATAAGAATCCAGAATATATGCAATGAGAAAAATTAATTTTATATAAGTTTTTTATATATATATTTTGAACCACTCGTTCCATTTTTTTAAAATCCCTTTTTATTCTGATTGCATAGAATTTTCAAAAAGCAATTGATTAATTTGCATAACACTTTAATTGCCTGAAATTTTTTTAAAAATCTCTTATCTAATTGCATTATTTGCAATACATTTTTTGACAAGAGAATTTTAAATATATATATATTTAAAATCTCTCATATATGTGAGAAACTACATGGTTGATACTGAAATGAATAATACATGATTCATTTCTATGTACATATAATTAATTTATATATTCTGAGCACTATCAAAATAATTAATGTGACAGATTCATATTAAAAAGGAAAAAAATCTTTTTGATCCATTGGATGGAATTGTGTTCACCCCCTCCCCATACAGTTTTGTAAGTAGAATATTAATAGACTTCACAAGCAATTGGCCAGTATTAACTTTTTTGCATTTTTTATTATCTTGTAAAAAAAAATCCAATTTTTTATTGCTTGAGAGTTCTTAAGAAGTTTAAACACTGGAAGCAACAGAATTGGGTCATGATCCATGCATGGACTGCCTTTTTTCCCCAACCCTTTAATGTTTATATATTGCCATATATTTTTATATTTCATCTTGATATACCATAATCTTCAAAGTTATGCTTTTTGTATAATAAGGCCATTGTAGCATATGTTATTATTTTAGTACTATGATTTGGGGTTTGTTTGGGGTTAGTTAGGTGTTGGAAATTTTTTCAAGTCATGAATAGTCTTAAGAATTTTTTCCATAAATAGCTGGTCCATAATTGACTCACCTATCCAATATTGGCAGCAAATTGGCATCTAGCTATTGATAGCTGAGTAATTAATCAGATTTGGCTAGATGAATTTTGATGTGTTGATTAAAAGGAAGTCTTATAATAACATGATAGTCATCATTGTTTGAGGAGAGATCATATTCTCATGGAGGCTAAGCCCATGGATAATCACTTTTATATTTTTTTATATATGTAAATAACAGTAATAACAAATCAATAACTGACAGTTTTGATGGCATGCACCACATTTTAGGATAAGTTATTTATTAAATTTAAAACATTTATGTGTTATATGTAAATTAATACACTGTACAGGCTTACACACACCTGCACATATATAATGTAATATATAAGGGATTCAAACTCAGACTTTTACGTGACCCTCAGATCTCCATGCCATCTCATATTTCTGACCCACCTGATCATACACATGTTGAAAAACTAAATAATCCCCAATATATGTATTTCATGCTAAACCAGCAATCATCAGTTGGTCCATATTGTCCTATTAAAGTATGAAGATTGGCTATCTTAATATAAAGCTGAGCACTAGTTGTATATATGTGTGGGGATAGTAATCTGGACCAACAGATGATTACTGGTTTAGTATGAAATATGTATATTGGTGATTATTTATCTTTTCAACATGTGTATGATCAGGTGGGTCAGCAATATGATATGGCATGGAGAGCTGAGGGTCATGTGAAAGTCTGAGTTTGAATTCCTTATGTATAATATAAAAAAAAAACAAAAACATTTATTTAAAAATGAAAATGTAATTCATGTAGTGATAAAAGTGCAGCTGTATATTGAAGTACTGATGCTGTAATATTTATTATTACATTTCTTTTATTTTTTTACCTTTTTTTAAACAAAATTTTTGTGCATATAAATCTTATATTTGTCAATTACATAAAAAAATATTAGAATTGGGATTAATATATTAACTATTTTTAAAAGAATATATTTCCTATTATCATTAAAACTGGATTATATTACAATGCATAAATTTAATTTTCAATTTGATGCTATTAAATTTTTATTTTATTAGGTTTTGTCCATATTTACTTTAAATATTTTGTATAATACTGGAATGTGCAGATATACATAAAAGTTAGTAGATTATGCTCTCAACTTTTGTAATATAAACAATTATGTCTGCTATAAGAATTTTGTTAAGATTTATTTATAAAAATCTATTTGGAGGTCAGGTTTATTATTTTTACTTTCATAATAAACTAAAAAAAAAAGTAACATGCACCATTATTTATTGCAAAAAAGAAATTATTATTATGCAATGCACTGGCAAAGTTTTTTATATATTGTGTAATGAAAAGATATGCTATATACTTTATTGTTTAAGTTGAACTAATTGCAGTTATTTTACTAGCAATAGATGAAGAGAAAGAAGTATTTAAAAAAGCTTTTTTTTTGTAATCATATGCCATTTTATTTAAAGATTCTGCAAATAAAAGATTTCACAGTTTACCATAAAGTTGAATTTCTGAGTCCAAGCCATGTATACTTGTCAAGCGTTGGTGGCCTAGTGGTTAGCATAGCTGCCTTCCAAGCAGCTGGCCCAGGTTCACTTTGACATAATATGAAAAAAAAAAAGCCATGTATACTTGACTTGAAAACAAAAGATCTTAGTTTAGGCTGGAGGAGGGATTGAAAAAAGAAAGTAGCATGTAGTGAGAAAATTAGATATATTTTCATTAACTTGAATTGTATTTTTTTTAAAAAAATTTAAGCTGTAAATTGATCTGTGGATTGTTAGCTCTTAATGTTTTTTTGAGTTCAGTACTTTATTATTATTCTAAACCATTCTGTGCACTGATAGAGTGATGGACTCAATATCTAGAAATTGGTGGATTAATTCTCAGTTGAATTAAAAAAAAGTAGTTTTATCAATATTGTACATCTTCCAAACAGTTAAACATACATTATTATTATGAGAATTAGCTAATACACATGAATTTGATAAGGTCATTTAAATGCTGATATCACAAGAGAAATTCTGAAATACTGTTAAATGTTATATGAATTTGTTATAGAGAATGATTGATTTTGTCTAAAAATTATTATACATGCAAATAAATAATGGAAATTTAATGTATGTACAGGATATGAGTGACAAATTAAGAAATGGTTTAAAAATAATATATATGGAATATGAATAGATGAGAACAACATACATTCTTGGCAATTTTTCTCAGATACTTGGTGGAAAAACTGTGTGAAAAGAAATAACAAGAGTTAAAGATATTTTTGCAGCTGTAAACTGCTTTTGAGAAGATGATTGGCCCATTGCTGGTACAGTGAAAGAATGGCTAGCTAAAGGGCTTAAAGGTTCCTAGAGCAATTATTAGCCAAGTTAAGTAAAAAAAGATGAAACAGTTTGGTCAATAGAATGAAACTCTAATGCTTAAGTGGCTATATTACCAAGCAACTAATCATGATTATTTATTAATTTACTTTTATTCGGTATAAGCAAATGTTTCTTTTAAATCTGAAGAATATTTGTAATCATTTAGTAGTGATATTTTGTTACATAACACATCCAAGAGTTTTTTTGTTTTGAAGATGAATCAGTAATATTTGATGAATGTTTTGAAAATGATAATAAAAATAATTTTTTAGTTGGTTGTAATTTAAATGAATATCCATTGAAAAAGCTAACACAAGTTACAGGGCTATAATGCACATGAATGAAATACAAAATTATAAAAATATAAAATTGTAAAAATGAAATACAAAATTATAAAAAAGAATTTGAGAAAATAATCAGATGTAAAACTATTTTTTAATTATTTTAGACACATTTAACATTGTTTTTAAATTGATCAACTGTATTAGAATGTGGAATTTTTTTTGTATGGAAGTATGAAAAAGCTTTTAAATTGAAAATAAAACTGCAATTCTTAAAAAATCCCTCAGATATTTAAAATATTTTTATTTTATTACTGATAATAACATAAAGCACATTTTATTAAAAGAATAATTCCAGGATTTAAAGATTTTTGATAAATATATCCCATATTTGTCTTTAAATTAAAAACAAAATTAATAAATTTAGAAAAACAGAAGAGTACTGTATAAATGAGACAAATATTCAAACTCTGATATGAATAATGAAAAATGATTTTTGTAATGTAACAAAGTTATTATTGGTATTATTTTCAAGGATTTCTCTTTATTTATTTTTTTTTTTTTTTAGAAAACTTAGCTTGCTTTAAAAATGACAACAAAAACTGATCATAAAATATTTTTTAGTATTAGTTTGTATTTATTATTATTTAATAAATTTTATAGAATAAATTGTGTTAAAAGATGTGAAACAATTTTAAAATACTATCAAAGAAAACCAATTAATATTATGTATTAAGTATTGCTTACTTACATCAATTTATCTGTAGATAGATAAGAGTCTATAAATATATTATATATCATATCCTGAAAATAATTATCTTTAGGGGAGAGGGCATAAGATTTATTCTAATGATTTTATAATTAACAGGGGCACAATTTTGACTTTTTCATCTTTATTGCAATGTTTTAGCATAACATTATATAATGTGAAACTTTTTTTTATTAAATTTTTATCTATTTATATATTAACATTAAAAAATATTAAAAAAAAAAATTAATTACATTTTTTTGTATTTGAATAATTTATTTCATAAGAAGAATTAAAAATAATCTTTTTTTTTTAATAATTTCATTTTTTTTCTTCTGATTTAAAATATTAAAATAATAATTGACCTCCCTCTTACTATGAAAATAAAGAAGCAACAATAATATTGTAAAAAGCATAATTGTATAGATGGCACCATTATCTTACTGCAGTGCATGAGAGAAATTTTATTTAAACTAAAGAGAATTCTGGAGCAACAATTTGTTTTTTGGTGACATTTAATGTTATTTTTTTTTTATTCACATTGGTCATACTTATTTACTAGTGACTGCTAATGATTATTATTATATATATTTAAAATATTTTGTTGAGCTGAGATTACTTTTCCTAAATATTGGCCTTATTATTTTTTTTATGATACTGAATTAATGTTTTGTTTGTAGTATGCCATAGTATAATGCTAAAAGATAATATACAGGAAGTAAACCATGTACGCACGCACGCACACACTATATGTAACATTATCCCAGTAATTGACAGCATTGAATCATAAGGATATCAATGTACTTAGCTATCTACATTCTATTTTATATTTAGTTTAATCTTTAAGACTACAAAGTAAACACAATAATATTTAATTAGTAGAATATTTTTAACAAACAATATATGAACAGAAAATAAAATTATACACATTTTAAATTAAGAAATGTGATTATTATCAGAACAGCAATGCCAGAGTAGACCCATTATCCAAATACTAGATTTGACAGGATATACTTAACATTTTATGCTATTATCCAATAATTTATAATAATGATGAAAATTAAACAGGCCAGCAAGTCTGGTGACAACTTGATGTCATATAATTGCTCTGTGAATGTTTTAAATGATAATGTTAAATATTATGAGATTAAAATAAATACTACTAATTACTTCATATCATACCTGGAATTTTTAAATACAATTATATATTGCAAAGTATGAACATATGTTACTTAAAATACATTAACATGATAGATGCACTTAATAAACTATATTTCTAATCCATATCTTGAGGTTTGCATTTGGTTGTATAGCCATTTATAATATTTTCTTTTAAATTGTTTTCTCTTTTTATTTTTGAATGTAATTTAGTGAGTTATCTAGCTGTAATTATTCTTGCAGTGGAATGATAAATCAGAAATGATGGAATATTTTTTTTATTTTTCTTGATTTTTTTTTCTTATCTGAAAAGGCATTCGAACAAGTCTTACTGAACTTCCTCAAAGAAAATCTAATCTAATATCTAATTTTGTTGAGATTGTAGTTAGCAAAATAAAGAAGGTAGCTTTTGCAATTGATCTACTAGAAGGTTTCTTAGTGAAACATTATTTAAAATAACTAATCACCCATGGCAGAAAAGCATAAGCCTATATGTGTACAATAAGCTCATTTATTGGTAAGGCATGTAACCACAAACTTATTGTAACCATGAACTTATTGCACACTGATCCTTAGCTTATCTTCTCTCAAGCAAAAACTTAAACAACGAATTATCAGTATTTTATTTTTATTTTTTATGAGTTGTTTTTTCAAAAGTAACCTGTTGTTTTCCCTTCATACAAATAGATTTCATTTAGAATTCAAAGAAAAAATTAATTTAATACATTCAAAAATAAATTAACCTTTGGTTTTAAAATCAAAATTTTGTTTATAAAAACAAACTACATATTATAGATAAGGCCTTAAATTACAATTTGTGTTTATTTTATTTAATAATGCATATAATTACATAATAGATATACATATGCCATTACCTATAATTAAACTAATTAAAAACATACACATTTATAAAATTAAAATAATATTGTATTTAGTACAAGTATGTATATCATTTTTTGTACAATCAAGAGAGTATATGTTTATTTATTATCATGATATAATATTGTGTAATCATAATATATATTTATATCAATATGGATGGTTAAATTAATCATTAAATTAAATGTGGATATTATGTTTTTTAGAAAAATAATTTATAAATAAAAGGAAACATGACTAATTTGTCTGAAAAAAAAACATGATTGACAAACTATCTAAGGGATGCAGGGATATACAAAGCCTTTATCCAATCTCGCTGGTGCCTTTTGTGAAAAAGCATGGCGTCCCCACAGATATTAACAATTTGAGACCTATATCAATGACTCCATTATTGATCAAGGTCATCGAGGGATTAATCAAGGACCACACAAGCATATATCACATTCGCAGTTTGCCAAGAAGGGTTCCTTGACTGCGGATGCAGTATCCCAACTTAAGCTTACAATTGGTTACATCAGAACATCAAGAAAGGCAGAACTGATTTCCAATTAGATATCTCAGCGACATTCGATTCAATAAATATCCTGCTCGAAATTCTAACCAGATATTCAGTCTCTAAGGTGTTTATCACAATCATAGAGAACCTTTTGATGAATAGGGAAATATTACTGATGTTTAATGGAAAGGTTATCCTGGTATCTAAGTCCTTTCTTTCTTTTCTACAAGGTTCCCATTGAGTGCTCTCCTGTATACATAAACCCTCCTCTTGAAAGTATTGAAACAAATCTCCCAGGACTGTATATTCTTCCACTTAAGAAAATAGTTAAAACATCTGTCCTACATGGATTACATACTAGTGCTTCTCCCATCTGAAAAACACATACATACTGAGACTACCGGAGGTGATAGATGAATACTCAAAATCTTATGGCCTCAAATTTAATCTGAGCAAGTCTGCAGCTTGGAAGTTGATCTTGGACAAATAGTTACCTCGAGATTTGTGGCCAAGCTACAGAAATTCCTCAGCTTCCCAATGCACTTCTCATAAGTCTCAATAGGGAGAAATATCCAACAATCCCTGCTAAAAGTAACCAAAAAAATAACTACTTCTTTATCTGGAATATATCTTTCCATTTACAGTAAGGTCACACTTCTAAATATAATGGTGTTGACCAAGATTAATTTCTATCTTCCTGTGATTAAACATACCAAACGATTCATATCGTGCATCCCTATATTCTGGGTTGTTCTGGAGGAAGAAAGCGGTAGCAATAAGCTACAGATAAATGTAACAGTCCAGGGCCACTAATGGAATGGGTCTTCATGATATATCTACCTTATGCTTTCATAAGTTTTATAATTTTTTTTATAAATTAAAAATTAATCAAGAGAATGAAGAAATTCCTAAACTCATTCCAATGGATCGGCCTCCACCATCATGGAGAAGAAACTGGCTGGATCTTCAATTAAATGACCTCGTGAAATGGATAACAATTGATAAAGACACATTCCAAAACAAGTTAACATATTGGTAGGCCTTTGGTATGAAGTTCACTGAATTAAAAGGCCACCTCTCAAGTTTAGGCTTCTTGAATGATAAATTAATAAAGAAATTTAAAAGATGGAGCTTGGAATCCAAATATGTGGATTATCTAATAAAAATCAATGTCAATGCATTACCTACTAATGAGTTTTTGGTTAATAAAAGAGGGTACTTGTGAATTGAATCAATCTGCATGATTTGTAAAAGAGAAGATGAAACCATAAACCATTTCAGGTTTGGATGTGTTCAGCTAACGCAGTTCAAAAAACAATGAGTTGGACAAGGTAGATAAAGCTAAATTATCTAATCTGAAAGACAGTATCAGAAAGGGATCATACCCAGAAATTAGACTGACGCTAATTCTATATCATTTGATATGGCTTACTAGATGTAAGCTAGTTTAATCCTGATAAATTGATTCTATTGCCTTCATGTGGAAAAAATTAAAGCAGACAAAAACAAGAGATGAACTGATAACCTCTGATATCATTTTATCTATGACATGGGACATATTGGCACCATGTCCCCAACCAATGGTAGGACGCTTCTAAAAGGGGAAAGAGAAGAACAAAAGACTAAAGTCTGGCAAATTCAAATGACGGAAAATGGAAACCATATTAAATAAAATATATCACAAAGAGCTACACAGCTACTGTGCCAATGGTGAGAGATAAAGAGACTGATGATTAAAAGATAACATGATCAGCCTGGACAATTAAATTTAAAAATACATGTTAGAATATCATAACTACTAATGTAATATTGTAATTATAATAAATTATTTGGAAAAAAAAATGTTTTTTTAATGTTCTATAAGTGCTTACTTATGAGTCTGAGAAGCACAATACTTAGAAAACAAACCTCACAGCAGAATGTAGAGAAGTATATATTTGAATTAACAAAGATGGATTGAAAGAGAAATATATAATAGAAAAAATAATCAGATATAATACTGAAAGAATATAAAAAAAATAATTGAATATTTTATTGTTCAGTATATAATCTTATCCTTCTAAAGTTTTATTGAGGATTTTAACTCAAAGAATTTATGAGAAGATAGAATATTACATTGGAGCAGAACAGCTTGGTTTTCAGAGAGGGAAAAGTACAAGAGATGTCATTGGTGTTGTTATATTGAAAAAAATAATGGAATTGGTATAAATTTTGAGGATTTGGTAAAAACATTTGATAGAGTAGTCTGGAATAAAATTATGTTTATCTCAAAAGATAAAGGGGCATTTTGGAAAGAGAGAAGATTGAATTTGGAATATGTATACTGGACAAAAGATAAGAATTAAATTGGGGAATAATGAGACTGATGAAGTGAATGTAGAAAGTGAAGTTAGGCAAGGATACAGTATGTCATCTGTTGCTTTTAATATTTATTTAGAAGACATGCTAAATAATTATTTAGATTGTGAAGGAGCAAATTTTGAAGGTCAAATAATAAAATGTAGAAGATTTGCAGATGATATGGCTTTTATAGCTGAGGATAAAAAGTGTTTTTTGAATATGTTGAATAAATTAGAAAGATATATGGAATATGGAAAGAAGATTAATGTTGACAAGACTATGAGACTGATGAAGTGAATTTAGAAAGTGAAGTTAGGCAAGGATACAGTATGTCATCTGTTGCCTTTAATATTTATTTAGAAGACATGCTAAATAATTATTTAGATTATGAAGGAGCAAATTTTGAAGGTCAAATAATAAAATGTAGAAGATTTGCAGATGATATGGCTTTTATAACTGAGGATAAAAAGTGTTTTTTGAATATGTTGAATAAATTAGAAAGATATATGGAATATGGAAAGAAGATTAATGTTGACAAGACTAAGTGTTTATGGATAGGGATAAATGCAAAAAGGGATTTAGATATTTGGGTAGTTGGTTGAGTGAAGATGGAAGAAGTGAAGATGAAGTTAACAGAAGACTAGTATTGGCAAGGGAGGCATTTACTAAGAGAAAGAAAATATTTTGTGGACCTTTGAAAAGTACTAAGAAAAAGAATTAAATGCTGTGTGTGGAGTGTATTAATGTATGATTGTGAAACAAGAACACTGAGTAATAAAATTAGGAACAGATTGGAAGCCTTTGAGTTATGGACATGGAGAAGAATGGAAAAAAAAATCAGTTGGATGCATAAAATAACATGAAGTTTTGAAAAGAGTAAAATGAAAAAAGAAGATTGATTGAGGAAATCAGAGAGAGAGAGAGAGAGAAAGAGAGAGAGAGAGAGAGAGAGAGAGAGAGAGAGAGAGAGAGAGAGAGAGAGAGAGATAGAGAGATAGAGAGAGATAGAGAGATAGAGATAGAGAGAGATAGAAAGAGAGATAGAGAGAGATAGAAATAGAGAGAGATAGAGAGATAGAGATAGATAGAGATAGAGAGAGATAGAGAGATGGAGAAAGAGATAGAGAGAGATAGAGAGAGAGAGAGAGAGAGAAACTGGATTGGACATATAGTAAGAAAAAATTATAGTTTAATGAAAGATGTTTTGGAGGGAATAGTAAGTGAAAGTAAGAAGAAAGAAGGGAAAAGATTGACATTTTTGACATGAGATGGGAAGAGCTATGTGAAATTGAAGAGCTAGGCAATGAAGAGAATGGAATGGAAATTATATAAATTGATGGTGTTATTCCTCTTTGACAGAATACTGTTAATGATGATTGTTCAGAGTAATTCTTAAGCAGTTTAAACACTGGAAATGGTAAATTGGATTGCCATTTACAAATCCTAAGTTCCAGAATCTACCACTGTACCAAACTACTTAGGTAACTTAATAGAATTTAAGAGGATGAGATGGAGTTGAACATGATGCTAATAGAAATGGCACTGCTAGGGTAAATAATTGAAGTTTAAACTGAATGCTAAGGATTTCAGGAGACTTAGAAAGAAATCATATGTGAAATGAATGAATGATTCATAAATTTTTCTGGAATGATATGAAGAAGAATATAAATAAGAGAGCTTTGAAAAGGAATATTATTAAATACAGATGTCTTCCTCTTATAGTGAATCAATGTAAATAAAAATGTTGATGATGAAAAAATGAAACCTTAAAACAAAGCCAGATTTGAATATTGTTAATCTTAAATATTTCAAAAAATAAAAGATTCTTTATAAAATACTAGGAAAGGGGGGGCATAGCTTCCTTGTCACCTTTGGTGCCCATCCTTCTAGGTTCTTTTGGCTCATCTAAACCCTTTTAGCAGAGTTTATGGAAAAATATTCATTTCTTTTAATATAATATATATATGGTGTTTTTGAAATTTCTAACAGTTAAGAGTTGGATAAAACTAGAAAACGATGTTTCCAAACGTATGTATAAAATTTAAAATCTATCAATTTAACATATTACATATATAGACACAGGTATATAATAAGCTTGTGTGTTTCAGTTATTATATAGTAGAGATGTCTGCCCATCCCTTGTATATGTATTAAATGGATTATGTCATGTACATGAGGAGTCAGATTGATCTTAGGTCAACATGGGTGTGATAAGAATCTCGACCTCAGGGTGGCTTTTGAGCATTCCATCATCTGGTTTTCAATTGAATGGACAGTTGAAGAGTTGGAGGGTGGAGTAGATTGAAGCCTGTCCATTAAAGTATGAGGATTGGCTATCTTAATATATATCTGAGCACTTATAGCATATATGTGTAGACATGGTAATCTGGACCAACTGATGATTGCTGGTTTAACATGAAATATGTGTATTGGTGATTATTTATCTTTTCAACATATATGTATTCAAGTGTATCAGTGTTATGAGATAGTGTGGGGAGTGGTGGATCATGTGAAAATCTGTGCTCATATACCCTATATATTATATAAAATCATCATATGATTTTTTGCAAAAAAACTTTTTGAGATCTGACATGTATTTCTAAGTTCTATTTCTAAAAGCAAGTTATTGGTGAAGAAAAGAAAAGTTAAAAGAATGCAATAACAAAGAGTCTACTATCAATGTTTTCAAAATATTTTTTTTAAGATTTAAAAAAACAACAACACTGAAAGATGCAAATATCTTAAGTTTTTCCCAACTTTCAATTGTCACTTCTATTACCTACATAAAGGCTTTAGAAGAATATGTAATTTAAAGAAATAAAAAAAAATCCACAAGTAACTTTTACATATTTTTATAAAAACTATAAAACTTATTACAAAATTAAATTATATTTTCCCCACATTAAATATCAGCATTAACTATTTTATAAAATGCAACTTTATTATTATTATTTCTTTAACTTATGTTTTATGGGCCACAGCAAGCAAGTTTATTGTTAAATAAATACTTATTAATTTTGTCAGAATACTGTCTCTCTCTCTCTTTTTTTTTTTTATATGTCAAAGCGTTGACCGGGAAGCGAACCCGGCTGGCTACCTGGAAGGCAGCTATGTTAACCACAAGGGTCTCCAACGCTTGATTACTTCTGCAAGATTTTTTAGTTCTTTTTTTATATTAATAGATTTATATCCAGGATTCTTAGCACACTGCATCATTTGCTTCTATTTCCATTCCACTTAGGATTTTATATATATGTAGGGTAGATTTTCATCAATTGCAAATGTTTTTTTTTTTTAAAAAAAATCAGAAAGGTTAATTAGGGAATAACTGTTAAAACTAGAACCATTCTTTTTTTCAATATTTAATGTATTGGCTGATTTTATGAGTATTTAAATTATTGATAAATCTGTATTCAAGGTTTAGAATGGAAATGAACATTTTTTAGATTGTTAAAAATTTAAATAAGCTTAATTAACAATTTTCAGGCAATCTATCTTGACATCTAAGATGTTGATATACAAATGAATATTGATACTATTTTAGTAACTACTAAAATAGTGACTAAACCATTGCTGGCACATGCAAATGATCAACAATTTTAGCTATTTCATTGGTACCTGAATATCTTACAATTCTTAGATAAAGGTTAAAATAAAGGAAGCCATAAAAGAACTGCAAACAACAAGTCTCTCTCTTATTTTCTAACACACATAGAGAAGTACTTGGGATTTTTTAAAAATATTCATTAATATTTTTAATCCAAATGAAATGTAAGTAGATAAAAAGGATTAATAATGATTTTTTAAAAAATATTGATTGGTAAAAAAAATTGATAATGGTTTTATGGCTTGGGAGTTAATAAGATGTTTGAGCACCAAAAACTGTGAGTGCCAACCTCCTAATCCTAAATCAGTTGTCTACCAACTGTACTAAACAACATGAGAAAAAGGCATGTGGCTTTATTTTCCAGGAGTTTATAGGAAGTTCAGTGCAAGAATTAATCCTGGGACCTCTAGGTCCCAAGTCAGATGCTCTACCAACTGCTAAACTGTGCAGGATTAGTAAAAAATGTAATTGAATGCTTTATTGCTTGGGAATTTGTAAGAAATTTGAGCACTGGATATGATAGCTGGTCCACAATTTATGCATCTTGAGCCTCCATCTATTATTCAATCACTATACCAAATCATGGAGAGTGAATATATGATTTAATAGTTGGAAGGGTAAGAAGATTGAAGCCTGTTCAGTAAAGCTTAAGGAATTGCTTTCTTAATATAAACAGAGCACTGATTATATGTATCTGTTGGAGATTACGATCTGGCCCAACTGAAGGATGCTGGTTTGAGGACTATTTATCTTTTTCTTATGTATGTGGTCATGTGTATTGGTTGCTTGAGATGGAATGGAGGATGAATATAGACTGAAAAGTCTTAAATTCAAATCCCTCTGTTTCTTTTTGTTGAATTCATGGTAGGAGGTTATTGAAATTTTTTAATTACTTTTAATAATTTATCTAGTTAAATAGATATGTGTTATCATTATAAAATAGAATATGCAATAATTAATTTCATCTCTATTGATCCAAGGAAAAAATATTTTTATTTATTGTTCACTCTTAATATATATATAGAGCTCATAAAACAAACTCTTAACAAACTTTGTAGAATACCCCAACCTCAGACCGGTTTCTGCTACTGGCGTCCTCAGTGAGGTGCTAGGATATTCAATCATTAGATTAAAAATACCAGGACAAACCCAGCACTTTATGTAATGCATAAGCAGAAACTCTGAAATTTTCAGACATCCATATGTCTTCCAATCCAGCTATCTACCTTAAATAGCCATATGGGACTGAACTAAGTTCAGATACACCATATATTAATAGCTTTAGCAATATAAAATCACCAAAGCCATCATAGCAAAAAATAAAATTACAAAAAAAAAAATCAAGTCAGATGTCACATGACTTAATTTAATAAGCTTGTGTTTACAAATGTTATGTATAGAGCTCGCAAAACAAACTCTTAACAAGCTTTGTAGAATACCCCCAACCTCAGACCAGTTTCTGCTACTGGAATTCTCAGTGAGGTGCTAAAATATTAAATCATTAGATTAAAAATACCAGGACAAGCCCAGCACTTTGTCTAATGTATAACTACAAGCTTATTAAACTAAGTCATGTGACATCTGACTTGATTTTTTTTTTTTGTAATTTTATTTTTTGCTATGATGGCTTTGGTGATTTTATATTGCTAAAGCTATTAATATATGGTGTATCTGAACTTAGTTCAGTCCTATATGGCTATTTAAGTTAGATAGCTGGATTGGAAGACATATGGATGTCTGAAAATTTTAGAGTTTCTACTTAATAGTTATACATTAGATACAGTGGTGGGCTTGTCCTGGTATTTTTAATCTAATGATTGAATATCCTAGCACCTCACTGAGGACACCAGTAGCAGAAACCGATCTAATATTGGGGGTATTCTACAAAGCTGTTAAGTTTGTTTTGCGAACTCTATATATAAGATTTGTAAACACAAACTTATTAAATTAAGTCATGTGACATCTGACTTGATTTTTTTTTGTAATTTTATTTTTTGCTATGATGGCTTTGGTGATTTTATATTGCTAAAGCTATTAATATATGGTAATTTTATTCTTAATATCTCTGAAATGGTACCAAGCAAATGCAAACTATTCTTTGCACTCTGAAATAGCCAGGACTTAATTTTATAAGCCTTTCTGTAAATTGAAAGAATTGCCCAAAGCGTACTTTATAAAAAGATATTCTTTGTACAGAATCAATTTTTTGCAATAAACTTCCTGCCAGGATTTACTTTACAAGCTAATATTGTTCCAAATAACTTTCCATAAACTACTCTATAAACCATTTTAAACAAAGAATCAACTGCAGCATTTACAAGCTAGTTTTGCATTGAATAAGTTTCTCAGAGCTTATTCTATAAGCCATTTTGTGTTTTGAGCCAACATCCATTGTTTATAAGCTAAACTATGCACAGAACCAACTTCTCAGAGCTTCCTCTACAAGCTATTATATATGGCAAATAATTGATTAGGACTTCAGGACATTAAATATTTATTAATTTATAGAAAATATTGCTAGAAGAAATGTTTAATTTGTTTTAAAAAGTTTACAATGAGCAGCTAATACATTAAAGATCAGCCTTTCAAGCTATTGCGCATGCGCTTTTTACGAGTGCTAATAATAAATGAATACTTTCACTCCCAACACAAGATATAGTATTTATGAAAGAATAAAATGAATCCACTTACTCTTTCAAACCCAAATGCTTATATATGGGCAAATCTTAAGTACTAGAAATGAAAGCGTTCCAGTACTTAAGATTTGCCCATATATAAGCATTTGGGTTTGAAAGAATAAGTGGATTCATTTTATTCTTTCATAAATACTATATCTTGTGTTGGGAGTGAAAGTATTCATTTATTATTAACACTCGTAAAAAGTGCATGCACAATAGCTTGAAAGGCTGATCTTTAATATATTACAATTTATAAACATTGTGCTATATAAAAATAAATGCTTATTTACATATGTTCAAGTTTCATTTGAGAGTGACGTTTAGTAAATTCTAGATAATTTCGTTGACGTCATTCATGTAGCAGTAATTTAAAGTGAGTGGTCTATCCTCACGCTTTCATTTCCAGTACTTAAGATTTGCCCATATATAAGCATTTGGTTTTGAAAGAATAAGTGGATTCATTTTATTCTTTCATAAATACTATATCTTGTGTTGGGAGTGAAAGTATTCATTTATTATTAACACTCGTACACAATAGCTTGAAAGGCTGATCTCTAATGTATTACAATTTATAAACATTGCGCTATATAAAAATAAATGCTTATTTATAAATGAGCAGCTACTAAAATTAAGTACAGCCATTGTAATTCTAGAGTCATAGAAAAAAGTTAGAGATTTTTATTATGGTTGTGCAAACTGAATCATCAAACCCATTGTGTTAAGACATATCACATGCTGATTTTTAGTCTCTTTGCATATTATCTTGCAATACTTTCTTTTAATCTCTTCTATAGTAAACTTTTTTTGAAAGTTTTCAAAATTACAGATTTACTCTGCATTCTATTTTTGGTCATATTCTTTCTTTGAAATTAGCTATTATTGTACTTCTTTAGAGGAGCTTTGATAAATATTTGTAACATAAACATGATCTATCTTTTACCTATGAAAGAGAGTTCTCCATAAAATATTTTTTAAAGGTAAAATTTGTTATTTTTTTATTCATTTCACATGTCCAATCCACTGGAGAAGTGCCCATATAATTGTATCACACCCAACAAGCTAAAAAGCTTTGTCTTATAATCTTACCATTGTATATTGAACATTTTGTGGAACACTCTTAAATAAAATCTTTCTAGTATATTTATGTTACATTAATATGCAATTCATATTTAAATCATCTAAGCCAAAAGTTGTTCACAATTTTTTTCCTTAATGGTTGATAAAGCATCTGTGTTTTTGAAAGTTAATTATGAAATTAAATTCTTTGTAGATTACAGTCAACATATTAATAGAATTTTGTAAATTATCCTTTGAATTACTAAAACTACAATCATAAGCATACTTTAAATCTAAAACAATGAAAATGAAATTCTTGTTTTTGCTTTTAATTTGTTCAAATTAAAATCTTCTCACTCAAACCTATATTGTATTTTTTATTTTATGAGTCACCTATAAATTGTTCCAAAGTCCACAGTCATAAAAAATGAAAAAAATGGAAGTAATACACATTCCTGTTTAATTGTAAATATAGGGGATTGAAACACAGACTTTCAAGCACCCTTCAACTATTTACACTACCTTATATGACTGATACATATGAATTACACACATGCAGAAAAGATTTAAATAATCACTAATATACATATTTCATGCTGAACCGCACTCATCAGTTGGTCCAGATTATCATCTCCCGCACACTTATATATAATCAGTGCTCAGTTTATATTATGATAGCAAATCATCATACTTTAATGGGCAGGTTTCAAACTACTCCAACTTCCAACTCTTCAGCCATAATATGCTATTGAAAATCTGGCCCATCATCAGATTTTCAATAGTGTGTTATGGCTGAAAAGTTGGAGTTAGGAGTACTTTGAAGCCTATCCATTAAAGTATGAAGATTTGCTATCATAATATAAGCTGAACACTGGTTATTTATATGTGTGGGAGATGATAATCTGGACCAACTGATGAGTGCTGGTTCAGTATGAAATATATATATTGGTGGTTATTTATCTTTTATACATGTGAATAGCCATGTATATCAGTCATATGAGATACTGTGGATAGTTGAAGGGTGCTTGAAAGTCTGTGTTCAAATCTCCTATATTTACAATTAAGCTCCAGATATGAAGAATGCCTGCATTTCAAATATTATTCCTGTTTAACATTAATATTTTAAATGCCCAGTTTCTGCTTGAATCATCTGAAATTTCTAAAAGTTATAAATTAATTAAATAAATAATAATAATAAAGGAATATTAAAAATAACTATATGTTCAAATGTTATCTGAAGAACATGGCAATAGAATGAACTGTTCTTTTTTAAAACTGTAAGCAGTTGAAATATATTTTTTAATGAAAACTGTATTTAATCATTTTGGTCTTAATGCATCACTTTCATTTTGAAACATTATCGATTCACTTTTGGTTGATGGTCTCTTTAATTCACTCCCTCCAATCTGTAGCTTCTCTTCTCCAGTACACAGCAGCAAACTCTCATTTTTTCCAGCCACTTCATATATGCTCTCCTAGTTCTTTTACAAACTATTTGAATTCAATTTAAGACTTCATCTATTATTATATTTTTTAATAGCATGTCTAACCCAGATCCATTTCAATATCTTATATGAGATAACTATTTGTTCTTTCATCTATATATTTCACTTCTGATTTCCTTTTGTTAATCTGTTCATATATAAGTCTTTATACTTCACTGTATGATACTGAAGGGTTTGTATTGCTCTTTTATTAAATGTCCAAGATCTTAAATCAATAAATAGAAAACTAGCAAAACATATATTTTATAATTCCTTCTTTTCGAATATTTACTTGTTGTAGATAGCACTGTATTCAGATTTAATTTTATGATTAATTTCATTTATTATGTTTCCATCTGTATTGATAAACTGAGATTAAAGTATTTATAGTTATTGACTTCTTCTAATTCCCGATTAAGACTTTATTTTCTTCTTCTGAGAAAATCTATTAAACATTTTTTCTTGACCATATATTGATAGTCTTTTCATTTGATAATTCTTGCAACTTTTCTTGAAGGATCTGAAGCCTTATTTGCAAAAATAATGACATTATCTACAAATCTAATGACTTAAATAAGATCAAGGTATTTTATTTTTCTAGTTTTCCAATTTAATCTACAAAATACTTATTGTAAAATTGATGTAAAAAGTTTTTAGAGATACACAATCACTCTATCAAATGCTCTTCTCGATGCTAATCTTTTTAATGCAACTTTGTAAACTAATTACTATAGTTGTATTTTGATAAATATTCTTCAGAATATGACAAAATCCCAGATTTATATTTTGATGAGCCAAAGTTTTAATCATAAATTATAAATCCATATTCATTTGGTTCTTTCTATAACTTCTCTTCATATTTGTATGTGGATCCTTCCACTTTTAAATCCAGTTTTGTTCTTTTTAGTTGGAGTCCAGAGTTCACTGCATATGAGTTGTAATTTTGTCAGTAAAGATTTTGTGTAGAACTGATAGAAGATTGATAAGTCTGTAATATCTAATCTTCTGTATTCCTTCCTTAAATATAAATAACTAGGCTTTCTTCAAATTATCTGATACATCTTTATCATTAAAATATTCGATTTTTTTAAAGATAAAAATAATAGTGTCATAGTACTCTATCCACAACTTTGACATCTTCCACTTTGTTTATTACTAAAATAGTGCATTAATAATTTACTTCATTGTTAGTGTCCAAATTATAAGCTGTTTTAATAGGGAATGATTTCTTTCAAACATTATTTTAAGGAATTCCTGCCTAGAAAAGAAGTCAAACAATCAGGAAAAGTAACTGGGGGTGGACGAGTGGGTTACCATGTAATCATACCCCTATCTCAGAAATAAATTTAAAATCTCAGATATTAATGCATTTGATTTTTTTTTTTTAAAATTAAACATAGTCACATGGAGTTGGAAGTTATTTAATACATTTATAAAATAATACTTTCATAATTTTTTGGAGCTTTTCTTCATAGATTGCACATCTCACTTCTTTATTTAAAATGCTATATAATTTTTTGAAGAATTCTTCCTGACATTCCATGATGTTGTTCCTCTTTTTTATTGCTAAAACAACTTTTCTTCCTATACCAAAATGGTAGTTTATTTTTATGAGACTTTTATTCTCTTATATAGCTTTCCTTACCAATTCACATTATATTTTCTTATATTATTATTAATTATATATATATATATATTACTAAATTTCAAACATTTCACTCTTCTTAATGGATAATTTAAAAATATTTTCATATTTCCTTCTTTTCTTCATAATATTATCTTCAATTGAAAATTTATTGGTAAATGCTGTTTTTTTTTTTTTGTATTGGATAGTGAGCTTAATAAAGGATTATTTTTACTGATCTCTGTCAAGTCTAAACCATTGTTAAAATTTGACAATATTTTAAAATGATTAACAAGTTCTAATTTTAATTAATTGGGATACTTCTTAAGGTTTAGAATATCAATTGTTAGAATAGTTTTTCTTAATAGTTTTTATCTCTATTATTGCATTAACATGCATCTTACATATCACTAGTCGATGATTAATTACTTCTTGCATTAGTCAAAATATAATTCATTTCTGATCTTCATTTGTCTGCTTCCATGTTTATTTCAATTTAACATTTTTCTCAAAGAAATAAATGTACAATTTATTTTTTTTGCAAATTCTACAAATTTGTAAACTCTCTTATTTCTGCCACCCCAATCAAAATTATATACAATACTTTTAAATTTCAGTCATTTTCCACTTCAAGCATTAAAGTCTCACATGACAATTTTAAAATATTGTTTGGTGTAAATAATCATGTTGAGACATATGTATGAATTGTCAAAATAAGAGTCATAGATCACATGACCCTATCTCTTAAGCTTGTAAGTTATAAAACAATGAGGATTGCCAATTCCTCTACAAGCTTTGTGTTAAATGCTTAGCCAGAGCCAGCACTTAAAATATCTCTGTCAGGAACCCCTCCCCAAACCCCTGGCTTTGGGTTGGTATTTTTAGATCTAGTGTCTGAACCTACCCTGACACCTCTCTGAGGAGTGCCAAAGCATGAAACCATGGTCAGGGGTTTGTGGAGAGGTTCCTGACAGAGATATTTTAAGTGCTGGGTCTGGCTAAGCATTTAACACAAAGCTTGTAGAAGAATTGGCAATCCTCATTGTTTTATATGTATGAATTGTTTGCATTTTGATATCTTCCATAACTTCAACAACAATTATAGACCATTTTCAAAGAAAAGAAGAATACATTAATTTGAAGGAAAACTGTTTAATACTAAACAACATTCTTTATTGTCAGCTTTATTGAAGTATGAAGAAAAAATGGAGAGATGATTGATTTGATGGATATGAATTATATTGCAAAAGCAATAATATTGGAGGCTCATGGTATAGAGTCATGTACATTTAAAAAAACAGAGAAGATGCAAAATTTGTGTAAATTTCAATTGAAATCAAAGATTAGTGACAAAGTGTTAAAGGATTTAATATATTAAACATTTTTTGAAGTCATCTCATTTACAATTGCATTGTATATGCATATTACAATACACCAAAGCCTTACTGAAGATATTACTCAATAAAAAAACAAATTATTTTCACTACTAATTAAAATTTTCAACCAAAAATTTTAATTATTATTTGGATGAAACAAACCAATGGATAACATATTTGCACAAATATCAGCTCATAAATCCACATCATAATGTAGATATAAATGGCAATCTGCAAATAATGATATAGTATTATTTTTTATAAAATTATGTCACTTGAATCCGTTGTGTATTCTTTTTTTTTTTTTTTATAAAATTACGCATTAAATTTTAAAATGATATTTATATCTCCATTAACTTTTTTTTGTAGTTACATATTCAGTTTTAAAATTATGTTTATATTAGTTTATATGGTTTTTGTTTTTTTTTAAGAATAAAATTATACATTAAATTTTTAAATTATGTTTCTATTACTTTGTATTGTTTTTTAAATAAAATTTCCAGTATTTTATTTTTAAATCTAATGTCCCAACTCCTCACTGAAGAGACCCATAGGTCGAAACCGGTCTGGGGATGGGGACAATCCAAGATAAAAATGATTTGAATGTCTTCTCTTGTAGTAGCATTTATCATAAATAAAAAAAAAAAGCTTGTTTAGAGCTATTAGCACGCTCTTAATTTTACATATTTGTAAGTGCAAGCTATATATAAGTCATGTGACATCTGACTTATTATTATTACTATTAATATATTAAGTTGAATCCTAAACTTCACTTGATCACCATTCTTTATGCTTACACAAGCTGTTTACACAGAGGCAAAATTCTCCATACAGTACTGCCGCTCAGTGAAAGCTATGCACACACCTTTCTGAATCCATTGATTATTCTGGCTTGCACTGAGTGGTGCTATTGTGTGAAGAGTTTTGTCTCTGTATAAACAGCTTATGTAGGCATAAGAATGATGATCATGTGATGTTTATTGGTTTGGTACCAATCCTGCCCTTTAGGATTATGGTGACTGTGGTTGTTAAAGAATCAAAGACACCAAAAAGTATGGAGATATGACTATGCAAGCTAATGAGCTTGAATTGAAAACATTATTGTGTTTTCATTTTTAGATACAAAGCTTTATAGTTAGCTAATAATGTAAAAGATGTCTGCTAGAGGATTGCATTGGATCCTAGGATCTAGATGCAATGCTCTCAGAGTCAAGGCTCCTCACTGATGAAATCCACAAGCTAGAAACTATTCTGGGGATATTGGATGGGTAGGCATTAGATAGAGATTTTATATACAAACCTTCTTGCATCGATAGATCTGGCTTGCATTAAATGGCACTACTATATGAAGAGTTTTGCCTCTGTGTAATATATTCACTATGAGTTGTACATGTATAGATGACTCTAATTAGTATATAATATGTGAATCCAATTAGTATCAACAAACCTATTATTATTGTCGTACAGGATAGGCCAAAGGTTATTTCATTGATTATTTTATTACCATAATTAATTAAACAATTATAAACAAAATTAAAAAAATAATTTTATAGTAAAGTAACTAAGACAGGTATGAACTGTTCAATAACTTTTTGCATAATTTGATTTATGTGAAGAAAAAAAATTCTTATGACTGAGAAGTGTTAAACATTTTTGTGGAACCTATATCATTTTATAAAAAGCACATTATTTGAAATATATTTCCAATATTATTTAAAATAACAAGTGCTCTGTAATTTAACAATTTTATAAATAATAAAATTAATATCTATGTATAAAAAAATTAATTTTTTTTTTGTTAATTTAAATTAAAAAAAAACATGTTACTTTTCAGCTAATAAATAAAAGATTATTGCCTTTCTTTTTTTTAAAAAAAAGTGGGATGAGGAAGTAAAACGGGTTTGCAGCTAAAAACTAAGTAAAGTAAGTTTTTACTAATTAAAAATATTCTTTCTTAGTAAAACACATTTTAAACTATTTTCACAGTTTCTTTAATCTCTCTATAAATAAAGATATAGATAATGGAAAATATAAAGCTGACTGATAAACATTTCTTGTAATACATATATATATATTAATCTGCTAATAATTTTAATCACATGTAAATGATTTTTACTAGTGATCAAATATGTAATATTTATGAATATAAATATTTTATGAAATAATCATGTCTGAATACATTAATTACTAAGACAAATACAAGCTGATTCTAAAGAACCATTTTAAAATAAACATGCAGATATGTTTACTCTTTTGAACATTAGGCAGAGTAGATTGGCATTGATGTGTAAAGGGGTAAACTTATTTGTAAGTTTATTTAAAAATGGTTCTTTAGAATCTGTTTGCAGTTGGTCCTAGTAATGTATTTGAATATGATTGTTCTATAAAGTATATATATTAACTGGTGTTTAGAAAATTATAAATAAACTTTAAATTAGAAAAACATTTAACAATTTCAACCAAATGATGAAAATAGTGCAGTATATAACTACAAGTAAAATGCTATCACCACAAATCTTCAGACAATAATATATGTATATATTAGATATTAATTAATAATATATTATGCTGAATGCACTACTTCTCATTCGATCACTGGAGTTAAGTAATATTAGGTTTAGTTAGTATTTGGATAGATAACCACACGAGAACCCTGAATGTTGTAGATCAGCTTTATTTTTTTAATTTATTTTTTTGATTTGAGAAAGATCAGCTATTTGTTGAACCATATCATTTACTAAATTTATGTATGTATTTTTTTTATAATTTGGCAATAAAGGTGATCATCTATCTGTTAGTCTGTCTATAGTATATATATATATAATAGTTTGAAAAATTACCAGATGTACATATGAATATTGAAAACAGAATGATGCTTTGAAAATAAAATGTATTCAGTAGAATTGTCAAGTGAAAAGTGCATAATTTAAAAATAGTGCTATTGTAACAAACTGCCCCTAAGCAATATCATGAAATGAGGAATATAGCATTTGAGAAATATTAAAATATCAGTAGTGTATGCATATTTGTGAAAAAATAAGTAGGATATGAGAGGAATAGAGATTATAATGATTTTTGATAGAGATCTTACATGTATTTGTCTGAAAGTTTGTAATGATGGTATATTATTAGATGTGATATGTTGGACTATTTCCATCATCTATGAGTTAATGTTGAATGTATTGAAAATTTTAAACTTTATTTAAACTTTCCAAATATAAACAACTTGTTAGTAATAACACAGAAATAGACAACACAGGTTAGTAATGACATGTTTTGAGTAGTATTATTTTTCACTCTTCTTCAGGTGTTGCTGGCCTATATGCACAGTCACTGTGCATATAGAAGAGTGGAGAATGTTGTCTATTTGTGTGTTATTTGGAAAGTTTAAATAAAGTTTAAAATTTTCAGTACATTCAACATTAACTCATAGATGATGGAAATAGTCCAATATATCACAACTAATCATACAGCATGGTTATATATAAAGTAAAATGTTGATAAGTCAAGAAAGAAAGTAATTTTTTTTAGTTTGCAACCAACTTGGGGGAATTAGAAAGTAATACAAATGGATAAGGGAATATTTAAAACAAAACATTAATATATTTAATGAGAAATATATGCTATTATCATACTATATGATTTTAATATGAATATAGAATTGATAAAAAGGAAAAAAAGAGTTTTGTAGAAAAATAAATATGAAAATCGGGAATATAATAGATATTTATTAAAGTTTATTCACATGTGCAAAAAATTGGTTTACTTATATACTTTTATCCTGGACAGTGAATTTAGTTAGTTTCCCAAAATGCTTCATAAATTAAAAAATCTCGCTTAAAAATAAGCAATTATAAGTTCCTATGGGAAAAAGTTTAGTTTGTTGCCTTTAATTTGAAATATATAAACCATTTAAAAAAAATGAAACTTGAAATTGAAAAAAGTGGTAATTAATTAATAAATATTTTATTTAGTATACTATTAATAAAAAAAAAAAGTTTTAACTTATGGATAAATATACTGTATAAAAACATTTCAGTGGCTGTAATTTTTTAAAAAAAAATGTATAATTTGATGATTGATAACCATTTTGCTTCTTACATAGCCTAAGAGTGGTATTCTTTGAATTATCATTCATTAAAATAAAATATGTAGAAAAAAAACAAAAACTTAACATAATGTACATTTTATAATTTATTTTTGATGTAGTTTATGTACTATTATCAGTGTCTTATTTTGTAATATCTAATGAATAAAACTACATTTTTTTATAGCTCTCTTAATTTTTTTTTATGACAACAATTTGCAAATTGATTTATTTTACATAAATACAGTTTTAAATAGAAATGAGACAATGTAATGTGCATTTGATTACTGCTTAAATAATGTAAATGATAAAATCTTTCTCTTTTTTTGTTGATACTGTATTTTTTTGATATCTGTGATAAAAACTGTCATTAACTTAAAATATATCAGAAATAAATCTCAATATTATTGATTTAAAATTGAACAAATAAATGATATTTTAAGCTTATGTTTAGGAATCCCTTGATCTTATAAAGTTGATTATTAATTGTAATGCATAAAATTATTTTTTCTCTTTTTTTATTATCCAAAATAATTTACAATTATGATTATCATATTTTTGCTGTGAGCAAAAATTAGCATTTGTAACAATTTTAATCCACAATAGATTGAATGAATATATTTTAGCTAATGCTCACATTTTAAAATTTAATATTAATATATTTTGATCAAAGTATGATTTCATCTTATATTGTACTGAATGAAACTTGCAATTTTTACAGTCCATTAACAATGAAAATCTCTTTACTATGGATATGTTATAAATGAAAATGCTGATTGTCTTGCAAGAATACTGGATGAAATTTTGATAAGTACATTAATTACATTTTAATTCTATAATTAAAACATAGTATTGTACACTATATAATGAATAAACTTTGTATTGTACTTTTTAAGTGTGAATATCATCATTTTATTCTTGGATGATATATCTTTAATGAAGTCACTACTCTATGACATCATCAATCTTACAGAATGGATGCCATTTTATAAAAATGGTAAATATTTTTTAAAAAAGTTTTGAAATTTTTTGTAAAGATTGTTGTAGTGAATAATTGATTATGAATCAAAATAATGGGCACAAATTGATGATAAATCTTGCATGAAAAGTCATTATATTTTGAGGTAAAGATGTAATGTAGATTATTTTTTCATCTATTTATTGATAGAATCAATAAAATCAAGATAAATGATGAAGAAAAAGATTACGGACTAGTGATTATAATGTTATTAAAGTTGAAATTGGAGGTAGCATATTTCATTCATAATATGAATAAGTGGTTCTTTTAGGAAAGAATGAGCAATAAATGATAAAAATAGAATTTTTCTCTTTATTTCTGAGATGTGGAGTAATATAATTAAGGAAAGTGGGATGATTTATGATATTTGAAACAAAGTAATATAGTAAATATCTTTTAATAAAAATATGGGTTAGAGCAAACAGACACATGTCTGTGCATGCAAGAAAATATAAATTAATTTTTGAAAGGTGACATCAGAATATTATGATGAAAAGTGAAATATATACTATAAGATGTGATCTTGTACCCCTCCAAAACCATTAAAAGTACCCTTACTTAATTCAAACCCAAGACCAACAGTAACAACATTCTCTATCTTTAATAGAAAGCAAACTATATGTATAATGAGAATGCAAATCAAATAAAACTTATTATCAAAAGATGAAAATAGTCACAAGCACTGTAGCTGAGAAACAGTTGTTTCCATAATTAAACGTTACTTTTTTTTTTATATACAATTAAACATTTGATAATCATATGATAAACACATTATTTAAACTAAACTATAAAACTTAGACATTAACACTCACCTTTGTTAAAAACCTCTTGTCAGTTGTTGCTAATTCATACATATACAACAATACAGGGAAAGGTTGATCAGATTTAGATGCAAGCAGAAAATTAAAAAAAGTACTTTAAAGAAAGAAATAAACATTTATCATCATCATCATCATCTATTATTATTATATCATATATATATATATATGTATGAACTATTATAACAAATGACAAATAATTATTCAAATGCATGAACACGAATCTGCTGTTTGAAAACATCAAATTCACGTCCAAATTGAACAACCTTCTTTTGGTGATTAGCAAAAGATATAAACAAATGATCTTCCAAAAATTCAGATCAAAACTCTTATCGGCTAACCAAGATATACAATTTTTGAGTGGAAAAATCGAACTTGTGATCCGAACAGAAAAATCTGCCACCATCAAAGTAAAAGCATTAAATGAAAATGGCTCATAGTAACTAAATTAAAAACATATGGATTTAAAGCCAGACAATTAAGGGATTCTAAATCAAAAATCTCAAAAGCAGCTTTAAATTCAATATTTTAAGAGCATTTTCAAGTTTAGTTCGGAGAGATCAACTCTAAGTTGAGATTATCAACAGCAAATATCTTGCTATTCAATTCACTCAAGAACTTTTATTAACTACAATTATAGAAATACAGACAACTATGCATTGCCAAGCATGAAGTTACATCAAGGAAAGAAAGTTGTCACCCATGGAATTGTAGCCGTGAAAACCAAATTTAATTTGACATAGCTTCTATTCATCTATGCTGTGAACACCATCAATTTTATTAATTAGATGTGAAGATGCAACTCAACATCTCAAAACAGGCCATACAAACAGAGAAATGCTAATCACCATAAGATATGTTCTAGAACATTCAAACCCCACAACTGAAATATGAACTGAATCAAAGAGGACTTATAATCTTTTTAGAACATTTTTTTTATGGACTCTTAACTGATCTTTAGGTTAAACCATTAAATTTCACACGATCACCATTTTAAGTGGCACTCCTGTATGGAAAGTTTTGTTGATCTTTAGGTTGACGTCATATTTTTTATTTTTTTTCATGTATAATTTTTCATTTATTCCTTTTCTTTAGTATAGATTAAGGGGGGGGTGGGGTAATTATTAAAAAGTTAGAGAAGGAAAAAACATTATTACTTGTTTGTAAATTGAAATAAAATATAGGTCCAGGCGTGAACTTGCTTGTGGATAAATTAAATCACCTGGGGAGAGGTAAAATTTTATCCTTTTATACATTAAATATCAATACTTGTATAGTGATACTGTTATTTGTTTTTTTGTTTGTTATTACTAATCATTTCATTTATTTATTTGTTTTCGGTATATATGGTCTTTCCTGTCTTTGTAGTAACCAATTACAATAGAAGGGGGGATCCCATACCATCACCACATCATTGATATGAACTCATCGTTAAACTGATTGGAGATGAGGAATTACGATATTGAGGAAAATTAAATTAGCAAACAACTATAAAAATAAATATCAACAAATTATAATTTAAATTTTTTTTGTGTGTTAGTATTGATATTGGATGAATATTTTTTGAAGGGAAACAGGGATTGAATTAATGATATTAACCATAATAAAGAATATTTACTGAGATCTAAATAAGTTTTTTATCTTTATTATAACCTAGTTGCCTAAATTATGTTAATTGTAAATAAATTTGTTAAACATATGATTTTAAATTAAAGACTGTTATTTGTGTTTTTTTCTATATTCAGTTCTCAGTTTGTCATGTACTCGCCCATTATAAGTAGGGATATTGATATACTCTGAAGTAGAATATTATGCATATTCTCCCTGAGTTTGAATTCTGGGATTAACGGAAGTTACAGGTAGATTTTGACACATATTTGTGTATTAATACATCAGCTCCCAGGAATGAGATTGGAGTGGATATGAGTCTATATATTTGGAAATCCTAGGCATGCTTTCTCACCCACTCTGATGACCTATCAAATCTACTGTAAGATAAGATGAGGACCTATTCTGTTACAATACATAGACAAAAAAGGGATAGTATTAAAATTAAGAAAGATCTGAAAATTATTGATTGAAAATTTATAGAGAAAATTAGGAAAGTAGAAATTTTGGAGCTATATGAAAATGAAACAAATAAAAAGAAAGTGAAATTGATTGATGGAGATGATAGTTAAATTGAGTGAGCGAGAGTTGGATAAGAATATTTTTAAATTTTGAATGAATATATGAGAAGGATGCAAAGGATAGAAATGAAACAAAAAAATAGAGATTTACATAATATTAAAAAAGAAAATGTTACATGCTGCAGATAAAATGATAAATGGAAAATTGAAAGAGGTAAAGGTTATAATAACAGAAGTTCTAAAAAAGATGTCATACTTTTTAAAATGTTTCAGTAAAATTATGACAAAGAAGTATATACCTAAAAGATGGAATATTAAAATTACTTTTTAAATATAAATAAACAGCATATTTAAAAAGTTATAGAACTTTGTCATTGTTAAATGATGCCTACACTGGATGAAAACTAATAGTGATGGAAGATAAACATAAATTGGTTTTAGCAACAAGGATACAGAACATTTATTCTGACTTAGTATTGGGAAATGTCATATAAACTAAAAATGTACTTCTTGGTAGGTTGTTTTTTTTTTTAGATATGGAGAAAACTTATATTAACATGGTAAAAGAGGAACTGTGGATAAGTTTGGAATGAATGCCCTTGATTAAGATTATTAATATATATATATATAATTTGAATTGGGATATTACCAAATAGAGGGTTTAGAATCCCTGAAGTTGAGGAATGAAGTAACTATTGTCTATAATATATGAATTGATTTGAAGAGTGAATTGCATTATTAGTAGAGGAATATAGATTTCCAGGAATTGAGAAAGATTTATTTTGGAAAGCATTATTTTCTGTTGATGATATTGTTCATTTTGTAAATATGTAATATAAATTCTCTTTTAGATAGGTATATAAAGTTTGGGAGAAAAAAACCCAGTCAAGATTATTAATGATAAATTACAAAGAGTAAATGAGAAATTGATGTTGAGATTAGTGCTTATGGAAGCTATAAACATATTTATTTAAGAGTATAGGTAAATGAGGAAAAGTATTTGAGAAGAAGTAGGAAAAATAAAAGAAATAGAAAAAAAAAGTTTCTTACATTTTTATATATTTAATTTTTTTTCAAAATATGCATTATTTGACATACACAAAATTTCAATTATAAAAAAAATACTCTTGTAGATTTTATATAGGTAATGATGTGAGTGTTTGAGAAGAGAAATATACAATCTTATAGAGAAAATCCTAAAGAAAATTGGAAGTTATTTTTTGAAAACAAATCTGGATAGCAGTTGAAACTTTTCAAGGCCTAATGGATTGATCGAATTTCTAAATGAGGGAGTGAAGAGTTATTTTTTGATAGGCTAGGTCTAAAGAGTGGCAAGACTGAAGAAAATTTTTAATTGAGTAATTTGGAAAGTTTACATAAAATGGATTAAAGAATGATAAAAATTTTTTTGGTTGTTCCACAGTAGCTTTTATTTTATATACATGTTTAAAAAGTTGGATGGGAAACAAAATATTGGAGATAGATAATTATGAAGATTGGGATAAGAGAATAAATAAGATATAGTCATTACAGAAGAAATATAGATAAATAATACAAAGGATTTATATTATAATAAGTGAATCAATAATTTTTTGTATGCTTTTATTTAACTTATTCAGCTTATTATCTATCTGTCTGTCTGAGAAATTTTGTAACACAATTTTCACCCAATGATAATACATTTTTTTTTTTAGAGTTTGCAAATAATTTTAACAAAAGAAATACCGTAAATTAAATTTTTAAATTCTTATGTGATTTAGTATTCTTTATGGCACTGCCATGTAATGGTATTGTATCAAAATTTTCTTCATTCATAATTTTTGGAACAAAATAAAACTAAAAAGTATATAAAAAAAATAAAAAATGAAAGAAATACTTTTATTGATATAAATGCACTAAAAAAAAATTTTTTTTTTTTCAGTTTTCACACCTAAAAGCACTGGGTAATTGTGCTCTGAAATTTTATCAATGATAATCTGTTCATCAGCTCACTTATAACTAACATCCATTTTTTTGTATCAATACTAAGTGGGTAAGTATTACTTGCAAGTGATCTGAAGAATATATTGACATTGAATCATTTTCTAAATATGGCCACTTTATGCATTTATTTATAAAAGCTGAAATCTAGAAGTATTGAATTATATCTAAACTTTCTTCATTCATATTTTCTGAAACTTTATAATACTAAAAAGTAGAATATATATAATTTAAACACCTCATAGCTATATTTTTTTTAGCCTCACTCCCCTTTTAAATGAATTTAGTTATGTGGCATTTAAATGATTTAGATTTCAGCTAACATTATGCATTGTTTATATATTGTGACTCGCAGCTTTTGTCTTAAAGCTGACTGTCAAGTTTTATAATAGTATTGTATTTTTTAAAAAAATTTTTTTTCCAATAGTTTAATTTTTCTGATAAGCAACTATGTTCCTAATTAATAGTCATGTATCTGATTAGCCAATTTAAAAGAATTGTCATAATTTTTATAACTTAAAAAGTAATCTTAAGAGTTAGCTTATAATGTTTACATCTCTTAGTAGCTTTTTTATACAATTTTGAATGCTTAATTTTAAAGTGTGTCAGTGAGTGTAATTTTAAAATATTGAAATTAAAACCATCTTAATTTAGTTATCAGAATTTATAATAAGAGTTAATATTAGAATAAAACTTTAAAGATAGGTTCAAACCCTTAAATCTAGGTTGCAAATGTTTAAATTACTTGTAAAAAGTGCATTTTTAAATCTTAATTGTAATAAAATACTTTAGTTAAATAATCCCAAAATTTAATGGATTTAAGGAGATAAATAATTTTTAGAGTCAAGAATTATTTTATAATTACAGTCAATCTTTAGTTAAAGATTAATAGGATATAAGTGAGAATGCATGCATGTTAAAACTTTAATTTTTTTAAGAACTTCCTTGTTGAGGTATTCTTAAACATCTTTATTTATTTTTCTTAAAAAAAATATAATTTAAAATATTCTGGGATCTTAAATAAATGAAATAAAAATGTTTGAAGAAAATATTATAAGGTAATGTTCTGTTTACATAATGTGACTTATTATGTAATATTTTCATTTTATTGTAATATATTTTAATTTTTACTAATTAATAATTTGTTTTAGGAAAAAAATTAAAAATAATGTAATCATCAATTAATTGGTTATTTAAATTTTCAATCTAGACTATCATCTTTGGAAAATTCTAGAATGGTATTAATTGCTGTTTTTGCTAGTAAATTCTAGAAAAATCTTAACTTTTTTATTAATTAGTTCAATTGGATGTAATCAAAATATCAATTTTATTTATCAAAAATTAATCACATGACTTATGTTATAAATAAAGTTGGTGAACAGATCTGCACATTCTTGCTTACTTACTTGCTTGTAGAAAATATCAATTAAATATTTTTAAGTTGTAACTATTTTTAATTAGTTTTGTTTTAAAATTTTAAAAGAATGAAGTGCTAAATTAACTATTGTTCAAGCTCAATCTTAAACTGTCAAAACTTTCCAATGCTTTAAATTATATTACAGGATATGCATTATGAGAAGTGCAACAGAAAACAACAGAAATTAAATTGTTTTTGTTAAAATTTAGTACTTTAATGAATTTTAGGAAAAAGTATCATTATAATTCCTAATTGAAATAAAATCCTAAAAAAAATTATAAGGCTTAGTGCTTTTGGGGAATTTAGGTCTCCATATTCATAGCCAGCATAAAGCACAATTTAAAACATCATTCCTGTTGTATAACAACTTATTATTTCTATTTTCCATACTATAGGTAGATGATATTACCAAATTAAATTTTTAAAACATGCTGAAAATGTTGAAACCACTAAAGACCAGAAATAATTTTAACTATTCTTTAAGCAGCTTTTATTTGAAGAATGTTTTTAAATTTTTTTATGTATTAAAAAGTTTTCTTTAGAGTGGGTTCATTTTTAAATAAAAAGACTTTAAATCCAAATTGGAAAACTGGCTTCATAATTATGAAATACTTTATAAATATCTTATCTGAATTAATTCATGTCTTGACAGGGAAACAATTTATTTCAAACTTTTATATATGCATTAGTTTTATTGTAAAACTCATATTATTTAGACACATTCATATTTTAATAGTGCAGTATAACTGAATGACTTTAAAATTATATAACATGCATTATTATTATTTTTAAATATTTATTTAAAGGATAACATTTATTCATATAAAAAGACAAATTACTTAAAAAGTTATTGTCTTTAAAATGATAATTACAGTGATGTGAAATTGATTTACTTGCAAAATATGTGTTATATCTACTTAAAGCTAAAACAAGGAAACCCATCATGTTTAATTTAAAGCTTATTGACTTGTACATGTTTTATGAAAATTTATTATTATAATAATGTAATTTTAAATGTGATATATTTCTGAAATATCAATGGAAATTTGATTCTGAATTTATTATTTCCATTTTTCAAAATTATTGCTTTTCATAGACAACCTGAATAAATTATACTACATATTATAAGATATGAATGCTCATGAATTATTAGTATGAAAGTTTATCTATGAACTTATTATCCTTCATTTATTCTAAAACATATCTTTATTATTATTATTATTATTATTATTATTATTATTATTATTATTATTATTATTATTATTATTATTATTATTATTATTATTATTATTATTATTATTATTATTATTATTATTATTATTATAAAAAAATGTGACTTGAGAAAAAAATGCTTATTTATGTTTATCATTAATATGTGCTTTTGAAAGATATTGTGTATTATATTTGTGCTTTAATTTGAATGGCTATCTGTATCTGTGCTAGCATTTTTTAAAGATTTTACTTAATCTAATTTTGTGAAATATTATGTATGTAAGTGAAATATACTATAAGCTGGAGATTTGAAAGATATTTTAGACTCTAACTCAGTGACTGTATCCTGTCAAATGGAAGGAACACCATGATGAAGAACTTTCTTTTATTTTTTTTTGCAAAAAGGGTATAGTTATTAAGTTTCAATCATGATATTGTAAAATGCTATATATTATTACTAGTTTATGCATTTTATTTGGTATTTTTATAAATCATTTATGAAATATATCATAAATTTTCAGACTTGATATCTTGATATAATGCTATATGTTAAATGTATTATATTTGTCTCTATTATGAAGTTATTTATTTTTATCCACATACAAGTGCTGACTTAGGTAGAAGCTGATGTATATTTTTATTGTTTATTTTATGCATATGCCATAATTTTTATTAAGCTATATTTAGCATTAGTTATTAATTTATCAGCTTTACACATCAGTTAGTTGTTATTATTTTAAGAGATCATAGCAGTAGTCTCTCTTGTGTTGAATATATTTTTATCTTACCAGTGTATATTTTAAATAGATGATAGTTTAGCCTCTTATAATATCTTTTCTTGTTAATTCTGTTTATCTTGCAATAAACATGTAATGCTTTATCTTGTAATAAAGCATGTAATGCTTTATTAAAGCAAATCCCTTCATTATATTATTCTTTATTGATGGTTCATTCTCATTATCTTATGACTAGTAATTAAATCCTAGTTCATTTATTACCCTCAAATGTAGGTGTTCTTTTTTGAGTTCATACCATCATTCATTTTACCTTTGCCTTATTATCCTTAATGTGGGTTTTGTTTATGATATATTTTGGTATAAAACCACGGATAGTGTACTACCATGATTTTATCCTGGAATTTGATATATTTTGTAGGTATTGAGGAATATCATTCTGACTTTCAATCACACTCTTATTCCATATGTGCTATTTTGGTGTTTCATGAATTGATTTATATAGTCATGGCTAAATTAATCTTTAGTGTATTATTATTATTTTTTTACTGTTTGAATAGTCATATTTATTTGTGAGTAGCTGTTGCTGATTTAGATGTATATGGGATTTTTTTGTCATATATCTTTATTTTAAACTCAATGACTTAATATCATATGCATTCATTTTATTTCCATGTAGTAAATTTTTAATTTCTAAATTCAAGAAAAAAACTATTATTAAATTAATAACACTATTTGCATACTTATTTATAATTATAGTTTTTATTATATTTCTTGTTTTTTATAATGATTTCATTTAACTTAATAAGATTAATGATTACATTTTTAAAATAGCTAATAGAGATCTAGTTTTTACTATATAAAACAGGTTTTTTTGGGGGAGGAATATTTGCATAAAATCATTTTTTTTTCATTAAAGTGTAATGACCTGTCTTTTCCTATTTTGCAACTAACTGCAGTTAACATTGATACTAGATATTTAGCTTTGTTCTAAAATTCTTATTAAGATGTTATAAATCACAATCTTTGATTTTTCATTCATTTATTGTTTTGTTTCAATAAATGGATTATATAAAAAAAGGAAATATTAAAAGTATATTTTATTAAGAAGAGATTTTTAAATGAGCACATTATAGAATCAATAAATATTATTCAACAGAAATTGTAATAAACCATGATATGCCATTAAGAATCACAATGTCTTATGTGGTTTAGAAAGTGATAAAGTAATGGATTCTGGAGGATCGATGGTTCATGATTCCTGTTCTGTCACTCCCAATGCTTAAACTTTTTATGGATTCCCAAGAAATAAACCATTTGATTATTTATTGCATTGAAGGGTACTACTGTTGTAGATATTTTAGTAATTAGATTTCCAAATTTTTTTTATAAAAAGCAATCATATATATATAAACTCTTAATTATTTAATGTTTTTTTGTGTATTAAAAATGCCATGTTTTTGTTTTGCATTCTGCACATTAATGAAATTAATTTAGGGTCTTTATCCTCTGATAAGAATGATGAGATATCCATTTTTTTTGACAAACCGATTCATAAGTTATATTGCATACAGTTCACTTAATCAAAACATTGTAATGTTAGTCAGTTAATCTTCAGCTACTTGTAAAAAAAAAAAGCGTTAAATTCCAAGTTATTGCATCATTGGAAAATATTGTAATCATTACATTCAGAACCTTGTCCAATTTACAAAAAAGCCTATATCTAATGTTTCCATAAATTTAAACTTTTTATTGGAAAATGTAAAAATACTTTGAATATGATATAATTTAGATAATATAATAGTTGTAGTTATTATTAGTATAAAATGATTAGAAAATAAGAATATTAATCAACTAAAATTCTATAAGATGACTTAAATATTTTATATTATTGCAATTACTCTTGTAATTTTTTATATGAATATATTTTACTTGTCTGTATATGCACATATATAGTCTATTCATGTATACATATACACATGTATAAATTCAGTTTAATCTCAATTCAATTATTTTTTTAAAAGATCAGAGAAATTAAGCAATACACATAGGAGAATGATAATACCTGAAAACTGTTCAAAATTATAAGTAAGAACAAAATAATTACTCATTGAAATATATGTAAAGTACAGCTTAGGTTTTATATTTCAAAATGTTCTATATCTATTAATTGCCAAAAGTGTATATATGTAATATATATTTATATGTGTCTAATTTTAATATCACAGGTAATATATCTTTATTTAAACAATCAGGATTAATATTAATTGTAATAATTAGATATAGTATAGTATTTTTATAATAGTTTTTTTGTTTTTTTAAATTTAATTTTACAAAAAATAAAACTTCTTATTGACATTTTTTCCTTTTAATTCTAAGTATGGAAATTGGGTGCTTGGAACTAACCTAAAATTTTGGCAGTATTGATTTTTTTTTTTTAAGATTTTTTTTTTTACTTTTTCTTTTTAGTTTGAACAGTAACAATAGATGATTTAATAAGAGAGTAAGCATAAGTTAGTTTAAATAAATTAAAACATTGTTGGAAGTGGGCAGTTTTTGTTTTGGTTCTGAGAATGAGATTACAGTTCGATTTTTGAAAATTGTAAGTAAATTTCAAGATTGTTTTTTTTATGTTTCTAAATAAGATCTTGGATATAAAAAAAATCTGAAAGAAACTTAGTAACAGTAAAATCATAAAAATAATTTTGGAACATTGTAAAATTATTCTGCATAAATTCTAATTTATAAAAATGTAATTATCAAAACATTATTCAATAATGAGCAAACTAATAATAATTTATGTGAGTATATATTATACAAACATTTGTATGTCATTTCCAATTAAAACACATTTATGATATGGAAAATTGTTATGTCATGATCTTGATTTGTAAATAATGTAATAAAATGGTAGTTTAAGGAAGGATAGAATGGGGGGGGGGGTAATGATAGAAATGGTATAGTGCAATAATATTTCACCGTAAATCTTATTAATATCATAAAAATGTTTTCAATTCTAACTATAGCATCTTTTTTAGATACATTTTATCATTTATAAATTGTATAAATTATATATACATATATTGAAGTAGATATTTTATTGGTTGTTTTAATAGGTGCAAAATCAGATAGAGTAAAGAGTAGTATAAAATTGGTTAGAAAGGGAGAGAACTAGAACATAGCTTATTTGGTCATAAATATAATTTTAATTATGTATAATAATAATTTAAGGCTCACTTTATTGCATATTTCATTAAAATTATTTGTGTGTGTGCTTGAGTGTTTATGAAAGTAAAAAATTTCAATATTAATTTACTGGATAAAAAATTTGAATTTCCAACTTTAATTTAACTAATAAAAAATTTTAAATTCAGATCTAAAAACTTTCATTCAAATGGTTTTTTTAGATTAAATAAGGATTGTTTTGCAGTTTAAGTTATTATCATATTTGTTTCAATTAAATTTGTTTTTTGGAAAGCAAAGTAATTAATCAATTGGATTTAAGACTTGTTGATATGTGGTTGTGATAGATAACTCAGGCTTATATTTTATTTTTATATAAAGTAAAGAAAATAATAACAGAAAGATATTATCTCATGAAATTATACAATGACTTAAAGGAATTGTTATTCATTAACCTGCTTCCAGCTATAGGAACTATTATTAAGATATTTTTCCTGATTTCTTTATAAGAGATGGTTATTGGAAAAAAAAAAACATATTTCAGAGACTGAAGCACTAACAAATCTTCAGTGCTAACTAAAGTATATGGTAAATGAAAAAAAGTATCCTGAAAATATTTTATTAATATATGTAATCAGTATGTGCTTAGCTCAGAGGAGGTAAAATGGCAGCCAAATATTAAAATTTGTGAATTTTAATGATTTTTTTTATTATTATTTATTTATATTTTTGTTTGTTTATTTACATTTTATTTTGGGTAGTTTATAATTGAAGTTGCTTAGTTAGATATAGCTACTTTGCTTATTTGAATTTTTCAGTATTTTGTAAGTAGTGTCCTTTATATATATTTTTGAAAACTATTTGTACTAAGAAAACTAATTTTGTTCCACAAAGTACAATTTGTTGTTCTCATATCTTAGTGCTTCTCAATCTTTTTGTGTGTGAGCTTTTTTTTTTTAATAGAATATCCTTATGATGTTAAAATTTACTTTGACTATTTACTTTGACTATTTAATATATGCGGTTTCGAACTCAGACTTTCACATGACCCACCACTCTCACTGCCATCTCATATTGCTGACCCACCTGATCACACACATATTTAAGCACATCAAAATATGAATATATACAATGAAATAAAAAAATTAAAAGGATTTTGGATATCCACTGACTTAGATATTTTTCACAATTGTGAATTAATAAAGGGAATAGAAGATCCTGGTTTTCAATTTTATGTCATTTATATCAATGTATTTAAAAATTTCAATTTCAATTTTTCTCCAATATTTTAACCATATTATATTGTCATTGTCAGGGAATATTCATATACAATATATATATACAAATATATGTTTACAAAGAATCTATAAAAAAATTTGAAAGTAATATAATAAAAAAATATTCTTTTATTAATGATTTTAAATGGTATATTTTCCCCACAGTGTCATTTGTAAAATTATAAGCTTAATATATTTAATAGAATGTAATAAATACTCAAACCCTTATGTAGGTGAATCAGCAAATAGTCTATATATTAGAATAACTAAAATTTGACATTTTACATAAATATGAAGACAGATTACTTTTTAAATACTTCAATTTATGAGATTTCTCAATTGATGATTTAAGAGTTGTCATATTGCAAAATAATTTTTTCTTCACAATGGAGAGAAAACAGAATTTTTTATTTATTTAAAAATTTAAAACTTTATATCTAATGGTATGAATAGGAACATAGACAATAACCCTTACATCCTTGAATTACCTAATTTGCTAATGCTCTATTTTTCATTCAATTATTTTTGTTTAATATGTTAATTAAGATACAATATGTATATAGTTTTTTGTGTATATATATATATATTTGAAATTTAAATTGAATATGCAATTTTTTGTGTACATGATTTTTTGCATGCAAATTTTGCATAGACATTTATATGTTGCATATATATATATATATTATTGATTTATTATTTTTGTAAAGTTTCATAAGAATGTAGTTAAAAAAATTTTTTTCTAATGAAAACTAGCAAAAAAAACCTAGGTTTTGTAAAGAAAGGTTTTTTTAAAAAAGAATTTTGACCTATAGGAATTAATTGTATTATCAGATATGAAAATGCTTTTCAATGTTTAACTTTTAGAGGAAATCATTTTGCTGTAATTTCTGATAAAAACCAGTTTTCTGGTGAAATATTAAAGCAGTTGTTTTAGAGAAGTAATTGTTTTTATTTTTATGTATAGATAAAGTTATGATTATTATAATGGTTTATCATATATGTTTAGGAGCAAATATGATAAAAATAAAAAAAACAAGAAGTGATTTAAAAATGTTTATATATTCAAAAAAATAATCTGAATTATAAAATTAATTATGAGAAAATTAATTTGTATTCAGTTAATTTAATGAGCAGAGAATGTTTAGTGAGGCTGCTTTAGATAAGAGAGAGAGAAGGTGGATGTTTGACGTTATGTTGTAATTTAGGATAAAAACTGTAGTCAAAATTGGATATTAAAGCATTTGCCAGCATTAAGCATAGAAATTATTATCTTAACTGACCAATAAATTTATATCTCAGTATAACCTTATATTGTGAAATTAATTATAATTGGAGATTAATTTATTCAAAGCCATTATGCATAATGATTTTATCTTAACTGCTAATTAAGTTCTTAATTTGGATGACCAAATAAATGTATTTGAAATAGTATACATTTTTTTTCAGTACTTTGCTATTATTTATTTGGTGTTAAACTTCTGATTCTTAACCAATATATGGTTTTTAGTTGTAATACATAAGTTAAGCTTTACTGTAAATTAGTGTAAGCAAGATGTAAAGTTGGGAATCTTCATGACTTTTGTGTGCAATACATTTTTACTTATTAAGTAAAATTAAATAGGAAAGCATAATGCTTACCACACTAGCCAAATGTCAGAGGTTGAGGGTTTACTCTAGCTAAGAATAGTTAGATACCCATTTATTAATCAGTAATTAAGTAGTTAATTGATATGTTCTTGAATTGGTTATCTGAAAAAAAAAAAATCCCTAAGCTTATTTGGAAACTGTAAAAAAAATTCCATGTTTTATCTAGAATTAAATCTCAATTTGTGGACATGGCAGGCTAATGCACTGACCACTATACTATGAGGCTTTTGTATATATTTTTTAGAAAATGTAGGATGACATTGAATGACATTAACATGTGAGATTAAAAATCATTTATTGAATGGATAGAATAAACTTCAAACTAAACAATAACCTGATATGAGTTTAGATCTCTAGTTTTTTATAACCTTAGTATATCATTATAAATAAAATAGTATAATGCTTTGATTTCATTTATAAAAATATTTAGACTAATTATTGTAAAATTTTTACACAATCTTGTATTATCTTTGAAATCATAATCATTTGGCTAATTCTTCAGAAAACATATGATGTTCAAGTACCTTTGTGATAGATTGAGTATTCAGTTTGAATCAAGTTTTTTAATTATGTTACTCAGCTGAAAATTGATCCTAGAAGCTTTAGCTTTGAGTTCGGCCAATCTAGCACTGGGCTAACTTCTAACGAGTTCTTATATTTGTGTTGATTGGATTACATTTTTAAAATTAAATAACCACTGTTATATCCGCACTTACGACTGCCAAGGTTATAACTGCAAGTCATACTGTGCAGTCAGCAAATGTTATACAATTCCCACGCTGTTCCTTTCCAACGAATTGGTCTGCCACGAAGCTCTCCAAACAAATTGGTCTGCAACGAAGCTCAGCCATGGATGCTCTCCAACGAGTGGTCTGCACCGACTGCTCTCCAATGAATGGTCTGCAAGCGGATGCTCTCCAAACGCATGGTCTGCAACTTGCTACTGCGTGACTGCTCTCTACTGCTCTCTATGTTACACTGCTCGATGTTACCCAGTCTTCTTATCGCTCTCTGACAACTGCAATGATCTATCAATGCACTGACCAATAAGGTAACGTCTCTTATCTAGAAACATTTGTAATTAGCAAATATTTCTAGGAATTGTCGATCGCCATTACGTCAATGCACTAATTAAATTCCTCAGCTATCAGAGCGTGATCTAAAAACAGCCTTACGAATAAATTCTAGTTTTTCTGGAGTGCACAAAAATGTTTGCTATTTTTACAAACACTGCAACACCTCCCTCCACTCCAGAAAAACCCTTGTTGCTAATGTTACTAATTGGGATTGACATTTTCACCCGGTTTCTCTGTCTACGGCTAAACTTGTAGTTCAACGTATTCGCTACTCCCAGGTTCCAAATGCGACTGCGCCATTGTAATATCCGCACTTACAACTGTGCAAAGGTTATAATTGCAAGTCATACTGTGCAGTCAGCAAATAACATTATACAATTCCCACGCTGTTCCTTTCCAACGAATTGGTCTGCCACGAAGCTCTCCAAACGAATTGGTGTGCAACGAAGCTCTCCAATGAATTGGTCTGCAACGAAGCTCAGCCACAGATGCTCTCCAATGAATGGTCTGCACCGACTGCTCTTCAATGAATGGTCTGCAAGCAGATGCTCTCCAAACGCATGGTCTGCAACTTGCTACTGCGTGACTGCTCTCTACTGCTCTCTATGTTACACTGCTCGATGTTACCCAGTCTTCTTATCGCTCTCTGACAACTGCAACGATCAATCAATGCACTGACCAATAAGGTAACGTCTCTTATCTAGAAACATTTGTAATTTGCAAATATTTCTAGGAATTGTCGATCGCCATTACGTCAATGCACTAATTAAATTCCCCAGCTATCAGAGCGCGATTTAAAAACAGCCTTACAAATAAATTCTAGTTTTTCTGGAGTGCACAAAAATGTCTGCTATTTTTACAAACACTGCAACCACATTGTAGGTAAAAGTTTATTTTCACTGAGAAGATCCTGTTACTTGATTCATTTCTGCTTTATCCTTTGTGGATTGTCATTGAGTAATACAGGGTGATCATAGAAAGCACTACAATCCACAGGATGGTGTTAGCTCAAATATGATTATCGCATAATGAAGTAATAACATATCTAATGTTACATTAGGAATGAGAATATGTTTATACATAGAGAGGGGAATATAAATTAGAATTTTAAAAATACCGAAATTATTGTAATAATAATGCATATACACATATATATATATATGAAACAAAATAGATTTTTACTTTTATTAAATTAATTTCAATTTCATTTTTGCAATATAATTATTATTATTTTTTAATGAAAAGGAATTCTTGGATCTTTGGAAAAATTCATATTATTATAACTTGGTAGATTTTTGGGTTATGAAGGTGTTCTGTCTAATACTCTTAAGAAGTTATATGATTTTTTTATAGAACTTAATTATTTTTATTGATTTTTTTTATACCTATACATTTTAAAAATATTTATAGAGTTTTAAAATAATTTTAATGTTTAATATTAGAAAACTCAATTATTTGCATGCTTATGTGTTTATCAATGATTGATCTATTGTTTTCCTTCCAAATCAGATCTCTGTTCACCAATTGTATTTTATTTCGTGTTTTTTTTTTATTTTTATGCTAGCACAGTAGCTATTTTTCCAACAGTAACTTTATTTAGTTTTATAGATGTTTATAGCAGATAACAGGAAAATTGTGATAGGGTAACAGTTTATACATATATAATCAATGATTAAAGTTAATATATATTGACAAAATAAAAGTGTATTAACTTGAAGAGGAAAAGGAAACCAGGTATTGTTCTAGTATCTGAGAGGAAAGTCCCCATTTATAACATTACTCTGCCCCCATGTCAAATTGTAAAATCCAGCAGTGAAACCATTGGTAGTAATTTAGAGTTTATATTTTTTGGCTTGTTGGTTGAGTTGTGAATTTTGGGTAATATTGTTTATTTATTGACTAGTTTAGTTTTATGCTTTTAATATTTATTAATTTATTATAGGTTATTTATAGATTTTTTGTTTTGCCCTGAAATTGTTCGTTTTTTTTTTTTGTTGTTGTCAAAGAATATTGATATTCCTATTATTTTTTTAATTTATAAAATCTAATACGTAGACAATGAAGAATTTTTGAATTAGAAATCTTTATTAAGTATTTGTTATAAGATGAAAAGAAATAAATTCATTTGTAATAAATATTTTAAAAATTAACAATATGAAAAGTATTGTAGATTACTAATATATACAAAAGTTCTTTTTTTTAATTTTTTATGAATGATCAGCACGTGAAAACTTTTAAAATATTCCCACTTAGGATTTCTAAATAATTGTTAATTTTAGTTAATAAAAGACTTTAAGTGAAAAGAAGCATCGCATATTAAACAAGAATGGAATAACAACCGATAAGTATCTTTTTTTTTTTTTTTATTAGAGGGGTGAGGGACATATTTTTGAAGAAACGTTATAGATTACTGAATAAAATATAGTACTGCTATTTCATATTTTGAAAACTAATCGCGTTTTTATCCAAAAAATTTATTTAGCTATTAATGTTCATTGTATAGGTTGAAGATAGTTTATATATTTTGAGATTAAACAAATTGTTATATATATATTGTATTTGTTATCATAATTATGTCTTCCTTTTTAGACTTTAATTTCATTATAATTTTTTCAATGAGTTTAAGTTTTTGTGCACTTTGCTTGATATTATTATTAAATGTCAATAAGTCGGTGTCATTTAACAGCACCAACCATGAATGAAGATCTAATGCTTTTTATTTTTCTTGTTCAAATTAGTAAGATCTGAATATAATTTTCTACGATAATAAACTGAAATTCAGTGTTATCTCATTTTATGTATGATCTCACATTGAAACTTATTTTTTTCATCTATCAAAGATTAGAACTAAAAGAATTTGTAAGCATAAATTTTGAAAGAAATTGGTATGCACTATTTGAATTTCTGATGCAAAACTTTATGAACAGTTTTCTTAGTTCTGATGTATTCCACAAATGAGCAACATCCCCCTATTTGGAAAAAAAAGTGCCTACACTAAACTTCTAAGTGTTATCAAATATTACCATGGACATAATACTGGCATACTCAAATTCACACTTTTGTAGTAACTTTCTGTTTTTTTATATTCTCCCCCCCCCCCTTCCCAGATAATGGAGATTGAGTTGTTTCATAGAAAATATAGAAAACTATTAAACAGACCAAATTTAGCATTAACTCAACAACCCAAAATCAAGAGCTATTTCTGCTTGCTCAACCAAAAATCTCTTTAATAATAATCAGTATTAAGCTAATGCACATGTGCTTTGTGTATTTTTAATGCTGATTATTATTTTAGTTCAAAAATCTCTTTATATAATCAAAAAATTATAGCATAAAATATCAATTCCTGTGAAGTTTCAAATATTTTTTTATTATTATTCAGATTTAAGAGTAAAGAAAGATGGATTTGCTTTTTCCTATATCTTATTAGAATTTTGCCAGCAGATTTGAAAATATCCATGGTCACTGCATTTATTCCTTTCAGTCACAAATGATTTCAATTATGAAATAAAGACATATATTTTCATTTTCTTAAAACTAATATAAATTTAAGCTTTAAAGCTTTCTAAAAAGATAATAATTCTACTACTAAAGAAACAGGAACCACTCCATTATTATTTTTTTCCCTTATCTATTTTGCATACAAACATCAGTGTCTTTATTTGAATTACTTTCACACTACCTAGGGAATCAGATCCACTAGAGGGTTTACTTCAAGTAAGTATGATCACCATTAAGATCTATAGGACACTTTAACAACTTTCTTCATATAATATTGCCACCTAATGCAAGCCATCATAATTAATAGACGGTTGAAGATTAGTGCATCAAAATCCCTATTAGTGTTTACTCATCCAATATCCCAGGCTAGTTTCTAGCTTAGGGCTTTCATCAGTGAGGAAACTTGTATTTGAGAGCACTGCACATAGATCATATGATAAGTAATGGTTTTGTCAACAAACACCCTTTGTATACAATTGTTTAGCTTACAGCCAACATCAAGGTCTCTTTAAATATTTTCTACAATATATACAAGCCTGTGTTTCAGTTATTACATTATAGAGATGTCTGCCCATCCTTGCATATGTATTAAATGGATTATGTCCTGTACATGTGGGGTTCAGATTGACCTTAGGTCAACATGGGTGTGACAATAATCTCAGCCTCAGGGTGGCCTTTGAGCATTCCATCATCAGATTTTCAATTGGATGGACGGTTGAAGAGTTGGAGGGTGGAGTGGATTGAAGCCTGTCCATTAAACTATGAGGATAGTCTATCTTAATATATATCTGAGCACTTATACTATATATGTGTGTAAAGATGATAGTCTGGACCAACTGATGATTGCTGGTTTAGCATGAAATCCGTATATTGGTGATTATTTATCTTTTCAGCATATATGTGTTTAGGTGTATCAGTGTTATTAGATAGAGTGGAGAGAGGTGGGTGGTGTGAAAGTCTGTGCTCATATACCCTATATTAAATATATCAGATTGTGTTTTTTGGCTTAGATTGTAAAATGGTTTATTTCTGGGGTTTGTCTAGTTTTTTATATATTTATTGGCTAAATAGAGAATTTTATTATTATTTTAATGAAATTTACTAGCATCAATCATAGACATAACTTTTATTTGGTTTGTATATATTATATTAATTTGCTATTCAAAAAGTCTTGAAGTTCATTTCTTAAACTTTGGAACCATACTCAATTGCAGTTTATTTATATAAAAAATATTTACCATTATTGATTTTAATCCTCAAAATTATGCTCTGGCCTTATTCATTAAAAATAGATCAGATATATCTAAAAAGACTTTTAGTATCTTTGCCAAATACATTACCATTCTAGCAGATTGCCCAACTATTCTTTATATCCTGATACAGAAACGAATCTATATAATTCTCCAAGAGTAGCAAGTTGTTAACATTCAATCAAAACAACAAGCATTAAGCTGTGAATTAGATCTTCAAATAATTTAAATCCATGCAACAGCAGCCGCAGCAAAAAAAAAAAAAAATCAGTCAAATATAAAACAATGGAAAGGATAAGAATTTTTCATTAACACCTACATGTTTCTGTGTCATTGAGGCATATCTAATTAATCAGGTAAAAAAAAACATTTAAAAAAATATATTCCAAGATTTGAAAATGCGATTTACAAAAAAAAAAAAAAAAAATTAAATACCTAGCACCCTCCGCCCTCCTGAAACAAAAATTAATATTTATCAATTGACTCTACATGTATATTTAAATATATATAACATTATTACCCAAATTTAAATAATACAGTGGCAGATCATATTTTTTTAAAAAAAGTTTTATAACCCAAATCCATTTACATTTCTAAATAAATAAATTATTCAGCCTTCAGAAATGTGTTTTTTTACCATACCTTCATACATATATAATGATTCATACATACATAAAAACGGTTTGATGTCAAATACAATTACCATAAGTGCCCCTTACCCTTTCTGCCATCATGACTGCCCTCTTATCGGTGTATTCAGTCATAAATCCTTTTTTCTACTCTTTTGTATGTATCCATTTTAGTTTCTTCAAAAATCATTTAATTTTTTTTTTTTTTAAAACAAATTTTTTATTCATTTAAACAGAAAATAATTTTATATGATAGAACTTATGATTACATTCATAAAGTCCAAAATAGTATCACATCTTTTTGATTGATCTAAGAATAGTGACAAACAATATAATTCATAGAATCAAAATTTATGCATAACTTTTTGGTAGAGATTTTAAGCCTCCAAAGATCAATTGCATCTGGTATTTCTGATGATATTTTTAATGCTTATAATAAGTTTATATGAATTGGATGAAATGAAATGTATTTTAATTGATAAAAATATTATACCTAAATTATTGTATTTTCTATACTCTAAGATAAGGTGATTTCAAATAATATGTAGCGTAATTTTCACTACAACACTCTCCTGCAAGGTAAGGACTGGTTTCTATTCATTTTTAATACCTTGTGGAGGTCTGTAATCATAAAGGTATGATCAAAGATGTAAAAAAGATATATGTTCCACAAGATGCACATTTCATGCTGAATGAGCACTCATCAGTTTGACCCAGATCCCACAATCTCTTACACATATCGTTATCATTCGACACATCAGTTTTACTGTAGTAATTTGTTATCTGTGTATAATGAACAATGATAAAGATATATGTAAGAGTTTGTGGTCTCGGCCAACTGATGAGTGTTGGTTCAGCATCAAGTGTGCATCTTGTCATACATCTTTTTTCACATGTCTTTTGTCATATGTTTATAATTAAACCTTTCCATAAGGTGTTAAAAGTGGATAGAAACCAGTCCCTACCTTGCATGAGAGAGGTGTAGTGAAGACTGCAGTACAGAAATATTATATTCTTCATTATTGGAAGATATATGTAAGAATTTGTGGTCTAGCCAACTGATGAGTGTTGGTTCAGCACCAAGTGTGCATCTTGTCTTACATCTTTTTTCACATGTCTTTTGTCATATGGTTATGATTAAACCTCTTCATAAGGTGTTAAAAGTGAATAGAAACCAATCCCTACCTTGCATGAGAGAGGTGTAGTGAAGATTGCAGTACAGAAATATTATATTATTCATTATTGGATAATCTCTAGTCTAAGGGATGACTAATAATAATTATTAAGGTGAATGTAGTCTTCTAAATACAAAAAGAAAAAAAATGATTGTGTGCTCCAAATCTATATGTACTAATCAAGAAAGTTCTTAATTGATAAGTGTTATGTTTGGAAGTGAAATTCTTGCTCGCCAGACAGCATGAAGTTTGAATTTCTTCCTGATAAAAACTACAAACTATTATTATTACATTTTAATATTTAATATCACTCTATAACAATTGTTTGCATTATTAATAGCATATATTCAAATTTACCAAATTTATAAATGAAACTGAAGGCATATAGAAATGTTAATAAAAAAATATACTACAACCTGTTCTGTTACTTAACTTGCTTTTTACACATTTAGAGGCAAGTTCTTTCCAATAGAAGTTTAAGGTATGTACAGTGATGTCCAGCATCCAGAGTAAAAGTTCATCCACATACATGAAGCTTCTCCCAAATAACGAGTTCCTTTCCTCCCACTTGGCTGACATAGATTAATTATCCAATTTGTTCTCTTCTGATTGACTCCTATTTCCGATCCTGCTGATAAGATAATTAATTCATTTGTTGATGATACATCCTTCACCAGAGAATTTTACTTCTAATTAGTTCTATCAAATTTAGTTTTAGATTCTTGAGTGGTTATCTATGACTGAATCTGGAACTTACAGTCATTTAATTATTATTGATATCTATATATAGTATAAAGGAATTTCATAACTTATCTCTAGAGATTTAACTAATTGCTATTTTATTCTACTTAGAAAATAATCTTTTCTGATCTCATTTTACTTTTTTATTTGTTATTTATGTTTACTAATCTTTAAAAAGCTAGATTTTAATTTAATGAAATGTATATCTTTATACATGTATATACATCTCATTTCAATTAATCATTTTGTGTGTATTTGACATACAGTCACATACATAACTCACACTTCCCCTAAGTTCAGAGATTTTTTTTTCTTTCTGGACTTAATATGAAATCACAAAGATACTTCGGAATCTTTCTCTTTTAACTCATTGAGGTGGGTTTCTGTCTGTTTCACTCGTTATTTCTTCCTCTGCTACATGTAGTTGATCTTCGTCAATATGGGTACTTTATTGTTGGTATCAGTTTTCTTGAATAAATAAAGTATTTTGTCGTTTCTTTCATCTTTACACAATTGATTGATATGAGTTTGCTTAATATCTTTCTCTCACTAATATGCATGGTCACCACCTGCTTTGATTACCACCTGTGATCAGAATTTTATTCAGATTATAATTATTGTTTTTGAAATTGGTTGATTCTTTCTTGCTTGGCTTATGCATTTTGCAAATGTCAGTTTGCATGTTACCGTTTTTCTTAAACTCACCAAACTTACAAGACTGCTTGAGAACTTGTTCATAAGCTATCCCCCATTTTATATAGTTTATCAGCTAATAGTTATTGTCTTAAACTATTAATGACCTCACTCAGAAATTGCTCCAGTAAGACCATATCAAGGAATGAGCCATAGACAAAATTTTTTACCAGCTCATGAAGAACGATATCATAATCTTTTTTTTATTCCTATCCTGATAGCAGTTATGGAAATGAAGTCTGAACAATATGTCTAGAGGGATGGGGATTAGAGTAACATAATAATCGACCCTTAATTTGATTGCATGAAAAATCTTCTGGAGTATCAAGTTCAGAGAGCCTGTTTGCTATTTCTATCATTCCTTTACCAGTGAAACAGTTGCTATTTTAATCTTAGCATTTTCAACCTTGCTTGTGAATAGTTATTTTTTTACATGTTGAATGTACAACAGCCAACTACTTGTCTCACTGATGTCAAACTCCCCAATTCACAATTGCACATTAGCAGATCATTCTATACCTCTAATCTAACCACTAAAACTGTAATTTGCTTCAATGTTCTAATCCTATCAATTGCACCAATTGCTATGTCTAGAAGTGGCTAGTTTTATTGAAATTTTTTAATTCTTGAGTGGTTATCTATGACTGAATTGGAACTCACAATTTTAATTATTATCGATATCTATATAATATGAAGGAATTTCATAACGATTTAACTAATCACTATTTTGTTTTACTTAGAAAATAATCTTTTCTGATTTCATTTTACTTTTTTATTTTATTATTTAAGTTTACTAATCTTTAAAAAGCTAGATTTTAATTTAATGAATATATATTTTTATACACATATATACATCGCCATTTCAATTAACCATTTTGTGTGTATGTATTTGATATACAGCCACATACATAACAATAGGATAATAGTCTTGCCAATTATAGGATACTAGCAAAGATTATATGCAAACTTGAATTACAACCAGAGTTGAATTTGTTTTATTTATATTCCTAGAAAGAAAATTTTATTTGATCTTTTCACTTCCATAGCAACAAATAAATTTATAAACTATAAAAAATATTAATAATGATTGGGAAAAAGTATTTAGAAAAAATAAAAATAAAACACATCCAAAATTCCTAGTTGCAAACTTTTTTTAGGATTTGTATTTCAAAAATAATTCTTTCATCATTGTAAATCTAAACTCTGCTAAGATAAGAAAAATAAATAAATATTTACTGATGTTTTATTGTAGTTTAATTTTGTGTACAAACTAATTTGCTTGTAAAAAATTAAAGATCACCTTTAAAATTTTATTTGGATGGTAGAAATTTTTGAATAACAGATATTCTGATATAGTTTTCCACCAGTACTATGAATTATACATTTATCTCTAATACAAAATCATATAAAAGATTATTGTTTGCATTCCCCCCCCTCCCCAAGTATTAGCATTTATTACATTAAATTATTGTTTTTAGGAGAGTAAGCATACAAAAAATATGGGATACTAGAATTTTTGCTTTTGTAGTTTATTAATTATTTAAAAGGGGGAACATTTATAATGAAATAAAACAAAGTTAAAAAATATAATTATTAAAATTTTTGACAAGTACTGTTTGAAATCATTATTACAAAAGGAATCAGATAATGATAAACGCTAATCAAGATAATTATTAGTCTAAAAATTTCTCATATTATAATATTCATGTTTGGAAATGCTGGTTAGCTAAATAAATAGAATTGAAGCAGATACTTTATGTGCATTATTTTTATCACAATAAAAATTTACCAAAAACATCTGTGTTGATTGCTTGTGCACTCCTGCAGGCCGATAGACAATAATGGAACTAATTTCTGTAATGTTCATATTTATTTTTTGAATTTCAATTTACTGACATATAATAATAAATAAAAAAGTATGAAACTTCAAATATTTCATTTTTGTCGAGATTTCTAAGCAAGTACTCAGGATTGCTTTTATATAAATCTGGCCATGATTATGGATTTCATGTAGATGAAGCTTTTTCAATTGTAACTGTGCATCAGCATCACTCAGTATTTAAATTAGGAAAAATTTTGTTCAAGAGTGAAGAAATAAATCAAAAATCTTAGAAAAGTACATACATATATCATACATTGTAAATAGTATACCAGGGATATAATACCAAGAAGCAAATTACTATATATATGAGTATCATATGCAATTTATAATGTACATTTTAATCAAATCACAAATTTGTAAATAGTCATTCATGTCAATGCAAACGGTATTGATTTGTATTTCATTCCCTAATTAGAAAGTCATTTAAATGCAACAGGATCACCCTACTCAATACTTAGATATGGTACTGTATAATATTTAAATTAGGAATGTGTGTTGTATTAAACAGTGAAAAAATAAATTGAAAATCCTTGAAAAATGTTTACATTATATATATTGTAAATTATAAATAATATGCCAGAACTTAATATCACGATGCAAATATTATGTGATATTTATGAAATACATATTTAAATAGTTATTTCCTGTATTTGTATTTATATTTATGACTATCTACTTATATATTTGTGATTTGATTAGTCAGACTGACATTGTTGTTTGTTATGGATATAGGAATTGTTTAAGTGTTGATTGATTTTAATGATTATATGTATTATAATGGACTTGAACTCAGACTTTAAGCTCCCTACTGCTATTTACTTCATTGATATATATGATTACATACATATGAAAAAGATAAATGATCTCCAATACACATATTTCATGCTGAACCAGCACTCATCATTTGGTCCAGATCATTATCTCCTGATTTATATATACAATCAATGCTCACTTTATGTTAAGTTAGAAAATTTTTAAACTTTGATGAACAAGTTTCCATCTTCTCCATCTTTCAATTCTTCAGCCTTCTATGTCATTAAAAATCAACAAAGGCTTTGAGTGTTCCATCATCAGATTTTCAATGATATGGATAACTGAAGAGTTGAAGGATTGAGAAGACTGGAGCTTGTCCATTAAAGTTTGAAGATTTGCTATCTTAATATAAACTAAGCACTGTTTGTCTATATGTGTGCTAGATAGTGATCTGGACCAACTGATGAGTGTTGGTTCAGCACCAAATGTGTATATTGGAGATCATGTATCTTTTTCATCTGTTTATGTGGTCATGTGTATCAGTTGTATAGAATGGAGTGCCCAGCTGTAGGGAGCTTGAAAGTCTGAGTTCAAGTTCCTTATACTTACATTAAATTTAGTATAGACAATATATTTATATTTGAATATATATATATATATATGTCATTATACATTTTTATAAACCTTTACCCCATTTCTTCATGAAAAGTTTGCCTGTTTTAAGCCTCTATATTGCTAAAAAAACATTTATTAAATTTAAAATTAGTATCTCATTATCATATTTTAAACTGTTTGTATTTCTGTTGAAAGTTTTTAAGATTACGATTTGCTTTAGTTTCATCAAGCTGATATCTCTATCCAAATCTAAGTGAATCAGTAAGATGGTATAATATTCAAAACAGTCATCTGACTTACCTATTTAAATATCACTGTTAGCATATAAAAAATATGATTCTCTGATTTAGTAGGATTGTATTATTTTTTTGATTCATATGTTATTATCACTGCATTGTAAAAGATATACCACAATCACAATTAACAAATGATTGAATCTTTGTACTTTTAATCCACCAATAACTCTCAAGTCAATCATAGTGCTTATGAAGTTACATTCATTTTTCAATCAAGTAGGAAGAACCACATGTTTATTTTAATCTATTCACTACTAATTCAATTATTGTCAAAAACTAGTCAGGATTGTTTTTTAGTAAATCCAAGAATAAACTTACTCTAATTTACAACATATTAAAGAATTTCATTTTTCAGCCATATTTTCTCAGTAAAAGCAACTGATACTACACTCTTTAGACTATTTTGGGGGTAATCTTTATAGAGTAAATGTGATTTACTTTTCCTACAAAAACCACACTTATGTTCAGCATAAAAACTTTAAGAACTCTGTTAGCCTTCATCCATTTTATATGGTCATCTCAATAAAAGTTTGCTTTTACAATGTCATGACAACCAGCAAGTTGAAGGAGCCGTTATCATTAAATGAAGATTTTTTTATTACCTTTATTTTATATCAATAAAGGATGTATGTTTCACTTCCATATAATAAATTTGGAGTAATAACTCAACTTATCCATAAATATCTAGGTCCACTTTTCTACTTACCAAGCAGTCAATATATTTGAGTTGACCCTCATTCTCAATCTAATAGCCGTCCAAGCCAAAAATCATTGAAGTTTTTTTTTCATCCCATTAATTACTAAATCAAAGTCATTATTGTATGCATTCAAACATCATAATTTTTTTTGCAGATCATTCTTTGAATTGGAAAGAATTGCATAATCATCAGTGTACTATAAAGCTAGAATCAAATATGAAATTGTTTCTGTTTTGAATCCAATTCAAACTAAATGTCCCCTATCAAATTTGTCTTGAATTATGATACCAGTTTTATGAAATCATTTGCAAGTTGTTTAAAAATCACTATCATAAAAATGGAAAATTACATTGGAACTAATATATATTTCTGTTTAATCTGAGTTTTCTCCATCAATAATAATGCTTTCAGTTATAACGATGAATAATATGAATAAACTTCTGCAAATAACATTTAGTAATAATCATTTTTTTGCATTTGCAGTCTCTAAAATAAAATCCTATAGAGTATCTGAGAAATATACATGAAAAAATAAGCAAATGGTTTATTATTTGAGAGTTCATAAAAAGTTCAAGCAAAGAAAATGTGAGAACGACTTAATACATGGATCTGGAATTCCAGAGTCTGCCACTGTAATACTGTACTTTTATTGAAATAAATAATAATATTCAATAATAATTACTGATGTATTTCCCGTCATTAAACAAGGCAAAACTCTCTATACAGTAGTGCCATCCTGTGCCAATCAGAGTAATCAATGGTTGGCACAGGGTTGCACTACTCTATGGAGAGAGTTTTGCCTTGTTTAATAACAATTATGTGCTAGTATGAGATAGTGATCATGTGATGTTTATTTCCTGTCATACAGGAATAATAGAAACTGATAGTATAACTTCCTAGTTTTATATATTTGTACTAGTTCTGAAGAAGCTAATTAAAAACACTATTATATTTAAACTTCTACAGATGTTTCATCAGGACCTGGAAATGTTCTGATTGTTATGATTATATGAGTTGGAATTAAAATTATTAAGCTGAATATCTGTGTCCAAGCTAAGTGAATTAATATTATAGATAAATCATTATTATTATTTAACTTCTTGTATAATTATTTGAAAGGTGTTTGAAATATTCCCTTAATTCTCTCAAAATATCGTCATTGTCATATAAAAGTGTCATCCACTGTTTTCTTAGGATCATGACATCATTTTTATACCCTATGCTATTTTCATTATGTTAAAAAAAATTTAAAGTAACTACGAATAGAAAATAACTATCTTCTTTGCAGTTTTAATCCATCAATTGTTATTCAGTCAGACAATATCATTTTTTTTTTAAAATTCACCCACTAATAAATAATTCAATGATTATTAGAGAGTTAGGATTTTTTGTTTTAATGAATTCATGAATAGACTTTATTTGTATTTCACTTCTTAAGATAATTCCATGCCTTGATTATATAATATACTGAAAGTTCAAAGTGAAAATTATAATTTTTAACAATTGTTTAAAATATTACAAGTCTGCAATTAGTATACCAATCTGGAATATGGCTTAATTTGTAATATAACTATCATATAGTCTTGAAAAATACTAGTCTATGATCCATCCAACAATCAGCACTTGTAAATGCTTATGAAATATTGATTTTTTTTTTACAGTCTAACTCCTAAATATAGCCTATTTCATAAAGTGCTACTGTTTTGTTTTTGGATTCATTCAATTTTCTTTATAATGATTTTTTTTGCATGAACAATGCTTATAATAATTAATTCACACATGATGCAAAAATTCAATATAATCATATGTTTTGAGTTCTCAGAACCTATACAATCATTTCCTACAATATGCATAAAAGTATTCAAGAAGAAATTTAGCATAATTTATTGGAAATTGATACATTAACATTAAACAGTAACCGTTCTTTCTATAAACTTACTGAATTTAACATTGAAGCATAAGCACTAATAAATTGGGCACTGATACACCTCACAATTCAAAAGTTTCATTGATACATTTAGTAATTCCCAAAATTAGAGAATAATTTTCACAGTGAATTTATCACTGTTCAGACTTTTTTCACTCACTAATTTATTCTTCCAAAAAAAAAAAAAAAATAACAATATACCCATTTAATTAAACTTCACTTTTCTGGCAGACAAATATGCTAATAGGAGCTAAATACACACACACTTATATATACGTGTATGTGTGAACTTAGATCATTGAAAATGGAAGAAGCATTAAAGAACTGGTTGTAACTAGTATTTATCTTAATTTTCAATATTGACATTTTATTTTATAAGGATAATTCCACTTTTATTTTATTACATATATATAAACAATGCTGAATGTCATCTTGTGATAGTGTTGGTAAGAATTTCTTACCATTGCAAAAATCTTTCCCAAGCTTAGTATTTTGCTTTGTAAATTTATAATTAATTTTCTGAAGATTAATATATCAAAATTAGGTCACTGTAATGATTTTCAGGTGGACATTTAAGCATGTATCAGACTCATTAACTTTTAAATGAAATTACTGGTTAAATAATATTACTCCAATCTTATCACAAAATAATAATGAATTTGTTAGTAAAGCATTTTTTCTTGATTTGTAAGTTAGGCAACCATTATTTCTTATTTATTTACTTTTTTTTTTTTCATTTATTATTCAAGAGTAAACATGTCTCAAAAATTACTATACTCTAACCCACACACTCTATATATATATAAATTTTAATTAGCCTCAATATTTCGTTTCAATCATTCAAAATAAAATCTTTTTGTTTAAAATTAATTTATTTTATCTGTTAGGTACTACTGTATTTGACTAACTGTATACCAAAAAATGCATTTATTATTCTCCATGGTAAAGAAAGAATGTAGCCTTAATTATTTCATTTTTTCCTGGTCTTCTATTCAACTATTGTTTACTTATTCATACTTAACATGTATGTCTCACAATTAGATTTTTACAATGGAGTATGCTAAAATGAAAATAATTAGATTTATAATTTCATTCGTAATAGCATCTATTCATTTTAATATACAATGAAATATGTGTATGCAATGGTAATTCTTTGGATGTTCACAGCCTAAAGCACTGTTCCTATCCAGCAAACACATTTAAATAGGAAAAATTTAATATAAAAACAAAAATATTTTAAAATTAATTTATTTAGCTGTACACATAAATTTGAAATGCATGAGTGATCTTTTCTTAATGAAAGTAATTAAATTTTTCATAATAAACAAAAGTTTATGAATGTGAAAACCAAAACAATCTTCTATGCCTATGTTAAGCTTTCTCATTCTATTTTATCGACTTATAGATAAAATGATATATGTAGCAGAATATATAATTAAAAGAAAACTACTGTTAAAGTCACAAATAAGAAGATAATTGAATAAATAAAATCAAATTGTTTATTGCTTGGAAATTTATAAGAAGTTTGAACACCGAGAATGATAAACTAGAGCTGTAATCGATTTTGACTTTCAGAATCTAAGATTACACTAAATTATATAGGATATTGAATTAAAATTGATAAACATACTTTATAAACTGTGTCAAAAATGATGTCTGACACTAATCAAAACAAGAAGTTCATGAAAATGTTATGCACATATGCAAGATACTTTGGCCAATATGATTCCTCTGCATTTGCTATAGCATTTGCATTCTAAAGAGTTTATGTTGTAGCATTTGTTTATTATAGGATCTTTCATTGTAGTTCAACTTGTATTGTTTTAGAATCCATTATTATCTTTTTTTATTCTTCTTTTTTTTTTTTTTACTAATTTGTTTTTCATTGCTTATTATAATAATAATATCATTCATTCAACTTGCTTACATGTAACACTTATTTTCTAGTAAAAGGGAGCTTGTGTGTTTCACTTTATTTTATACATTCACTTCAATTTCGGGGAAAAATATTAATCATCTCTAGCAAAATGTTTTATTTTCTTATATTTACAATAGTCAATTTTGCATTTTCTAGTACTATGATCCACTTTTTTGCATAATTAACATCTTGTAGTATCATTAAATGCCATTAAATTTTTTTATACTTCTAATTTTGGTTTCTGATTAATTCTAAGCCTTCATCTGTTTGATGATACTTATCCATAATAATTATTGCAGTTTCTATGTTCCTTTTTTTGTTTTTCAGGTTTTATTACATATTTCATTTTACATTTTAGGTTAACTTCCATTAGTTTTATTTAAGTATTTTTCTTTCCTAAGATAGACCTTTCTTATTTTAGTTTCTCTTTATTCTTTTTATCTTTTTAGTAATGTAGATTGCTTCATCTTAGCATAAATTTTCATATATTTTAAAGCCTCCCAAATTGTTTTTCTTCTATATTTACATATTCATAACTTAGTGGCTTTATAGTAATAATTCACCTTTATTAAATATTTGAAACAAAATAATTGAATGCCTATTATTTGTTAAATTGTAAGAAGTTCTAGTCATGGACATGTCATATCAATGCACAGTCCTTGAATTTTAAGCTTCAGAGCCTGCTATTCTATCACAATACCATACAGGGCATTAAGTTTTTGTAATTCTATCTATATAATCAATTATATGCAATTGTATTACTGTTTCTTAAATGGATATAATATAAAGAACATTAAATATAAATAATCTTAACACATTTTCACATAAAGCATCTTTTCAAAAGAAATCCTAAACAACAATATAACTGCATGTAATTTATCAAATGTTTGACTATATGCATTTGCTGTCTTTTCTATTAATCTATCATATATTTATTTCTTCACTCCAACCCTGTTTCTATGCTCAAGAATGATTGCAGAGAGGAAATTAAATGTCTTCTAATTCATCATCATCATCATCATCATCATAATAATAATAATAATAATAATAATAATAATAATAATAATAATAATAATAATAATAATAATAATAATAATAATAATAATAATAATAATAATAATAATAATAGTGCATGCGCGTGTATGCCTAAGTCATCAAGAACGAAGGTCTTATTAATAATCTTTTTTTTCCCATATTCTAATCGTTTTCACACTTAAAAACTGTGATATATATCTGTGATAGATAAAGACAGCGATGGCTGATTACTGAACAGTTGTTTTCTAGCAAAAAGTAAGTAATACGGTCGTTCATAACAAAAAATAAATTCTAACGTCATAAACAAGCATGGCGTCGCATCAAGAAGCAAACGACGTAAATTGCGCTCAAACAAACGGCGATAAAATGAAAACTGCGACTATCGCAAAAACATACGCAAATGTAACAAAAATAAAACAGCAGCCTCATAGCATCGAAAAAAGTCCAGCATTAACACAGACAGCAAGATTTAGGAAAGTAAATCAAGCCGACATAAATAATTTAAACCTCATAGAAAACAATAATGAAGAGCCCTCCCCAAAGATATGGAATCAAGATGAACTGCAAGAAATAAACGTTAATTTCAACAGCACCATCCCAAAAAAATTATTCGCAACTTTCCAAAAATTTTTTTCATCGAGATCATTAGTGTTAGCTGTCACTGATAGGAATTTAACACTCTATAAATTCCCCAGAGAGCTTCTTTACGAGGAGCTGACAGCAACAGCATTGTGGGATACAGTCTCTAGTATTGGAGAGCATCCAAACTCGCGATACGTTGCAATTCAGTTTTTCGATGAACATCAGCGTGCAAGATTTCAAACTAAAGTAAAAACCTTGGGAAGCTATGCGCTAATAATAGTCGATCAAAGCTTGCAAAGCTATTGTAACGGAATACTTAAAAACACTTACTTCGGATATACCATTCAGGATTTTCAAAAATTAATACAGTCATTTGGCAAAGCTATTTATATAAAACAAATCTACTTATCCGACACCCCCATACCGGTTTTCAGCAACAACTTTCAGTTCAAAATAAAGCTGAATGACAATGTGAACCCGGAGGATATTCCAACACAAATAATTGACCAGAATGCAATACTGACTATTCACATAAACGGATTAAGGCCGAGATGTTTTGTGTGCAGTGAAACCGGACACTTAGCAATCGATTGCAACACCAAAATCAACCAGAAAAACCAACCGAGCTCTGAAGATCAACCAACAGAAGCTCACCAACCGGAATCAAACAGTACAAAACAGATAACAAAAACAACTAATAAACAAGAAAAAATTAATAATAAAACCACAGATCAACAGCAATTGAATAATAAAAAAACTGCACACATATTGCCAGCACCTGAAATTCTGGATTTATCAACAAAATCAACCAATAGAATTCAAACCCACACTGATAAAAAAACAGAAAGTCAACAACCTCAAGAGGCTCCAATGGAAAAAATAGTGCATAATCTAAGTCAGCCTACCAATGATACTGATGAAAAAGAGATAATAAAAGAACAAATAAACTCACACAGTAATAGTGATCAAGAAAAAATATATATAACACACCAAACCCCCAATATTAAAAATAATACAGCAATGGAAATTATGGAAGCTATCACCCCAAATATGCCTCAAATCACCAAAGCTGACACAGAACAAAGAAGAAGACCAGGCCGCCCACCAAAGAAAAATAGAGGGCCCAAAAAAATCAAAACAGAATCCAACCTTAGCCTTTCTGATCACAACAATACAACTACAGTGGAAACAGATGAAGATCTGGAAATGGAATATGAGAATGAATGGGAAGAAACACCAGATCAACCCTAATATTTAAATCTCAACCAAAAAACATATAATGAAAATAAAAATTGCAGCAATCAATGTCAGGGGTTTGAACTCAACCTCAAAAATTAATAAGTTAAATATTGGATCAAGGATATACAACCACACTTGCTTGGTGTACTTGAGACAAAAATTTATGCTGGATCACAAACTGACCCAGCCAAACATTTAAATATGGAAGGTTTCTGTGCATGCTCCAGAGACTCTTCCTCTCCCTCAGCTGGCACTGGACTCATAATTGCTAGAAATTGCCCATTCACAACGTTCAAAATAATTCACATTGACATGAACTTATTAATTGCAACCTTCAACCAAAAAAGCATAACAATAAATCTGGTTTTTGTATATATGCCTTTACAGGATAAAAAAATAGATACCATAATTGCAAACATTAATTCAAGGTTAGCTACAACTTCAAACTCAACCGTCTTAATTGGAGATTTTAATTTAAAATATCAGGAATTTACCCAACGTTGGCTTCACAGAATAAACATACCACTAAATGAGTGGCCAAGGTTTTTTGCCAGATGATGCCATCTCTTTCCACAATAATCGCTTCTCTTCACTTATTGATCTGTGCTTTTATTCTCCAATGCTTCACCACCTTATTGAAATAAAACTAACTCCCTCAACTTTTTCCGATCACTCAGCTCAAATAGTCCCAATTGACTGTGCCCAAATTCAAATATCACCCTTTCCACTTACAAGAACAATAAGAGTTTTACTCCCAGAAACAACCCCTGAATTTGTGTTCTCTGAGACCTACATAATGCTAAACAAAATCAAAGATATGACTTTGAACCCGGTCCAGAAATATCTAGCATTTATGGGAATGTTGTCCTTTAACATCAACCATATAACAAAAAAACAACCTCCACCATCAAGACTTTTGTCTCTGGCAGATCAGTTACACCAGAGAATAATCATGATTAACCCATCACACTGCACCCAGCAGTATATATTCAAGCTTACACATGCATACAATAAAGCATGTGAAGAACTCAAAAGCTATCTGAAAATAAAGAAAAGCAAGGTATGCCTAACCAGGCCACACACTTGGACAAGAGATTATATAAGATGGGCGCTGGGGAACCAACCAGATGTAAAAGTGCCAATGGCACTATATACAAATAGTGGAACATATGCAGGACACAATATGATTATGTCAATTTTTGAATATTTTAAAGAGAAATTACAAGAAAGACAACCATATAAAATACCACATAATCTGTTTGGCCCACCAGAGACAAAAACCCCATTCACAAAAGATCTATTCACAACAAAACTAAATACTATTCGAAACGCTTGCCATCCAGGTAGTCCTGGAGTTCCATTGTTTGTATTAAAGCATCTAAGTAAATTCACAACAGAATATTTGTGTCAGTTAGCAAACCATCTAGCGCAACAAATTCAATCCATGGAGGGTGTCTATCCAATAGCCATAGTACCCTATAATAAAAAGAAAGCAATTATTCCACCTATTACAGACCTCAGACCAATATCTATGGGACCTTTGCCGATCAAAATTATGGAGAAAATTATTAAAGATGAAATTGAATCGTATATAATGCCACTTATCTCCAAAGCACAATATGCAAAGAAAAACTCTTCAACAACAGAAGCAGCTTTATTCTTCAAAGCAATTCTAGGAACAGTAAAACAGCAGAAAAAATACGGACCCGTTGTTGTGCAGCTTGACATAGAAGCTGCATTTGACTCAGTCAATATATACACACTTCTAAAAATACTAAAAGACACAGAAATTCCTAGAACACATCTATATATAATTGCTAACCTGCTTCTGAACAGAGAGATCCATATAACTTTAAATGGAAGGAACTCACCATCTTTCACACCCACCAAATCTATATCCCAAGGATCCCCTCTTAGTTCACTATTGTTTATATTTTACATCAATCCCCTTATTAAAAGCATACAAAATGCATTTACTGGGATCGAGATACCAGACACAACACAGCGCACTACATGCATCGCCTATATGAATGATATTACCATATTCCTAACATCAAAAAAAACAAATACCGCAACTCCAAAAGATATTCCAAGAATATTCACAAAAATATGAATTGTCATTTAATCCAGCAAAAACCACAGCCTGGTCTCTATACACTGGTAAACCATGTACATCAATTTACAAATCAAAACCAAACTCTTTCCTTGGGTTCCCATTTCATATGGGAATTACAGGAATGAGATGCCATATCCAAAATAAACTTAAAGAAGAAGCCACAAAAATTATAAACTCCTTGTCCAAGGCACATCTTTCACTATATTCCAAAGTACAGTTAATTAACCAGCTTATCACAACCAAAATAACTTACTATGTACCAGTTATTTCATTCTCAAAGGGGTTCATTTCAAAAATTAAAACCATATATAATAAACTACTTTGGGCCAGAAAAACAGTAGCAATTTCCACAAAAAAACTTAGCCAACCTCTAATAAAAAATGGACTTGGCTTGCACAACATCAATGTTTTTCATATACAGAAGTTAAGGAACTCAATAATCACAATACTTGCCAAATACCCCAAAATTAACCACTTGCTAGAAGTTACTCCAACAGATAGACCACCTCCAAAAGGTTCCTTTTTCACCAACATTATATACCAATGCAAAACCACAGACAAGATTCCAGAACAGTATTTGCATAAGTATTCATACTGGGTTATTTATGGTTTAATAAACAGAGAAGCAGATACTAATGTTATACAACCTATGCTAGGAATTAACAACAAGAGACTACTCAAGGAATATAAAAAATGGGCTCTAGAGCCCAAATACTTTGATTTTATCATGAAAATCAATCTCATTGCCTTGCCAACAACCCACTTTCTTTATCATAAAAGAATGTATGTATCTATTGACCCTTCTGTGGACTCTGCCATCGAGTAGAAGAGACACTGGACCACTTTATTTATCAATGTGTAGCACTTAACCAAACACAACAGATGATGTGTAACACCTACAGAAAACCGGGTACAATCATTAATCACATAATAACTGCTTTTCAGGGAAGATCAATACCTAGCATTAGGGCAGCCACATTTGTTCTATATGCGTATTGGTGCACCCAATGTACTTTCTTAATTGGCAATAACACCAGACGACACCCAGCTACATTTAGCAACAAACTGCTACACATTCGAAATAGAGATAAAATAATAACCAACCCCCACTTATATGCAGCAACATGGTCATTGTTAAAACAACCATCAATGCTGTGAATGCTGCAAAGAAAACTATCATACAACTAACATTCAAAGTGACATGCGGACAAAACTAAATAAGCTCCTCAAACTTTAGAACTCTGATTATTTTTGCTTTTTTAAATTTTATATTGTTATAGTCCATTAACCACAAAGTGTAACCACTAAATTCATTTATATGTGTTTACCCTAATATTATTCATTGTATTAAATTTCAAATTTTCTAGATGTAAACTTATGTAAACCATTGAGATCAATAAAGCCTTTGTTGAAACGTAATAATAATAATAATAATAATAATAATAATAATAAATGTAATAATAATAATGATGATGATGATGATGATGATGATGAAACTCTTAACTTTTGTACTTTAAGCAATATCTTTATATGTTTTAAAATGTGAAGTTCAGTAAAATATTAATAATCATACATTATGTTATGTGTTCTATGATTACTGTACAGAAGTACACAATACAGTACCATACTTTTTATCATGCTACAGTATAAATTAAATATTAGTACTTTGGGATTTTGGATCAGACAAGCAAGAAAACTAAGATTCTTTGTAGTTTAATAAGGAGAAATATATCTTTTTGAAATGCTCCGAGTTCTTATTTAATTCATCTATGTAAAAATAAATAAATTTTTTTTAGTGTTGATCAAAGAGAAAATTTCTGACCAGAAATCCATGGTTCAATAGATAGATATTAATTGAGTGATTTTTATCATTTGCATTATCATCTTTATTTGACTGAAAGATGTCATATACTAGGAGTGGGCACACTTGAGGTCATTGACAGCTATATTACCAGTTTTTCATATATTGTAAAGAGTCATACCATATTATTTAAGTATACAAAAATAAATACATAAAGTCAAATTTCATTTAACTTAATTAATATGATGACAAATTCTACACAAGTTTTAAGTGCTATATAAAGTATATAACAAAATATAATTAAGAGAAAGAAATAAAGTATAAAATAATTATTTCAAAATTTTAAGAATAAAAATAAAATATAATAAAAATACATTAATAAAAAATATAACATTTAACAGAGACCTTTGATCAAATCTTTGAAATTTGGCATTTAATTTGTTAATACTGTTCACAGCAATTTTGTGAGATGCTGATTGGTCAACTGTGATCAATATTTTCACTTCATGAACTTCATTGTGGAGTATAATGAATCACAACAATATGTTGTACCAGAAATTAAAATTAGACGGCAAGCAGTTTTCTTCAAATGTGTGATTCTGGCATGAGTTTCAAAAATACAATTAGAGAACTAGATTTGTGATGCATTTGTAATACCTGATCCTTTTTCATCTATAATAAGTATAATTCTCCAGTCACTTTTTTGACAAATATTATTTCAGAAATTGGAATCCATTTTCAATAATATTACAAATAAATGGGTTCGCAAAATATACAAATGTAGATTTAAAATTTTTTAAATCTTCAAACCTTCATTTGAAGCCCACTTGCAATTCTTTAAATTTTTCTTTACATTTGTCTAATTTTTCTTGTTTGATATTAATTATATTTGCTTTTACTTTTGGATAATGATTAAAAATTTTGAATTTAAATTTGTGCACAAAAAAGTTTAGCTTCAAAACTAAATACAGTTGGTGACAAATTACTAATCATTTTTCCCTTTCCTTGTAAAGCCAAATTAAGTATTTGCAAATGTTCCATAATGTCTAAGGAACATTAAGTCAGAAAACCAAGTTTCATTTTCTAATTCTGGATTATTTTTTTTTAACGTTATGATAGAATTTAGGAATTCTTTAAAATGGCTCAAAATATTATAAGTTGACAGTCATTTTATAACAGACTATAAGAGGGATCACTGGACATTTCATCTGTTTTGTTATTTAACTCTTCTAAAAAGTTCCTAAATTGATGATGTGTTTTGGCATTTGTTCTAATCAAATTCACAATCTGCAAAACTATCTCCCACACATTTTCGTATTTTAAGTACTTCGCTATGAAATGTGGTGAATTATGCAATGAAGAGATACAAAATATGGAATTTTAGGATCATTGTTTAAAAGACCAAACCTGTTCATTACCTCATCAAGCACATTTTACACAATGATACTGCAAGTTGTTTTGGTATGAGCTAGTAGATTTAATATTTTTTCCTTCACATTTATGTCTGCAATACATAGTCGACAAAAATAATCAATTGTGGAACATCCTGAATGTCTATAAACTCATTGAGAGCTAAACTGAATGCTGTTCAATTTTTCATATTATCTATGAAACTATTTTCAATATTACTTGTATGATCAATTTATGGAGTTTTGTATTATCTTGATCCAAAACTTTAATCACTTCTTCCAAGTTGCTTTTAATAAATTCTCCATATGGATGTTTGGCACAAGCAATATTCCAAGCTATCAAAAAACTAGCTTTATTGGCTCTGCCATTTTTGGGACTAAAAGAAGACAGGAGCCTTTGTTGTTTATGAAGACCTGATTACATTAAGTTCTCTGTTCACAATTTTGAATTGTGTGGATATTGAGTTGAAAAGTGAGGATGATTTACTTCATAATGTTAACATTAATTGCTTACTTTGTAGTTTGCAATTGTAACTTTACAAATAAGACACAATGTCTTTCCGTTATTATCAATAAAAGCAATTTTTTCTACCTATTCTTTATGGAACCTTCTATTTTCTTAATCTTATTTTTTGATATTTTCTGAGGTCATGTTAATAAAAAAATTAAGTAAATTTATTTCCAAAGCCTGAAATTCAAACAAAATAAATAAATAATTAAAATAAAAATGTCTAAATATTAATCCTTATTTTAAAAGATTTGTAAATGGCACAATAAATTGTCAAAGAAATAGGGCTTCTTAAAATAAAATAAGAATGAAAACAATCTAGAGTAATTAAAAGCAATTTTGGAGTATATTTATTTTTGGTTGATATTTTCCTGATAATTCTTAAATATCTGTTTTATTATTATTTACCATCAAAAATAAAAACAGTATAACCCAAAGCAAGCAAATGCTTTCCTGTTTTATTTTCAAGATTTTTTAGATAATTGTTTAAAAAAAACGTAACTATAAGTGCACTGAATGTACAATTAAAATAATTTTTTTAACTATATGCAGATCTTTAGAAAGCTTGCAATGATGCCACAGAAAAAATTATACATCATAAACAAGTTAAAAAAATATGAAATAGGATATTTAGTTGATATGAAAATTATAATTGAAATATACAACCACAAAATTGTACAAGTCATAAATATACATGTGATTATTCCATATGCACATGTAGTAATTTTTGTGATTCGATAAATATTGTTAACATATAGTTTGCTAATATATTTGAAAATTTTATATACATACATAAATGATGTAATTTGTAATAAAATAAATAATAAAAATGTTTGATTACAAATTTTTGTGCAATTAAAAAAAAAAAAAAACCTGAAATAATAAAAATAAAATGAGATTTTAATGGGCATTGCTCTTAAAGCCACATTTGCTCACTGTTGTCACATACTCTGATATATTATATATTTTTTACTATACCTGACCTTTTGAAATCAGGATAATTTCCTTTATTACTATTTACATTTATTTTGATTTTGAACAGGGAAGGTGAAGAGGGAGATGAAGACACTGATTTTACATTAATTTTTTTGATAAATTTAATGTAAATCTTGGTGATAAAATATTGTATAGTGATCTTTTTATTTTTTTAAAATAAAAAATCAAGATATTTGAATCATTTTCTTTTGTCATTATTATTATTATTTTTGAGTAAATTTTCTTTTATTTATTTTTGAATTTTTTTTTTTTTCAATTCATAAATTATTCACTTTTTTGCTGTAATAAATATTTAATGTTCTGTTTTATTTTATTTAATTAAATATCTTTTTTTTTTTATTATTATTAACAAAGAATTATATCTTATTTCATTTTTATTTTTTAGGAATGTTATCATATTTGAGTCTTTATTTTTGATCAAATCTTATATTTTGGTATTATTTGGGGCTCAGTAGATGTGTGATTCATGGGAAGTTGGAACAGATGATGAAGAAACTGCGGAGACGTCTCTCATGGCACTTCCGTGGATCTCAAGCTGGAAATGAAAGCCTGTCTGAGCTTGCTGAACATCTCAGCATTGAGGAAAATGGAACCATCAAAGAAAATGGTAAATTTTTTTCTTTTATGAAGAGAATTAAATACAGATAGAATATTATTAATACCTATTATTCAAAAACTTTTTATTATCCAAACATAATTTCAAAGATCATCTTTAACTTTTTGCAATAAGTAAATTAATTTGTACACTTTTGTAAATAAAAATGGAAAAAATACATTAATAATGTATCTATAAATTAATAAGCCAAATTACTGCAAACTACCTTTTTTCCTATTATGCAATGAGGAGGTAAAAGATATATTCTTGAAATCTGAAAAATTCACAAATCCAAAAAAAGAAAAAAAAAACCCTGAATCTATAGGCAGATAATGTATTATACATACATCTTTCAATTTATTTAAGTTTTGAAAAGTTCAACTTTAAATAGAGTTTCATATTTTCATAGTAAGAACCATGTTTTTATAAAAAATAAGGAAATAATTATAATGGTTATAATAGTGATATTATCGATTAAGCCAATGCACATGCACTTTAAAGATAAATTATAAATGAATACTCTCTCTTTTTTCCAGACACAAGATATAGCATTTTAGAAAGAATAGAATGAATCATCCATTCTTTCAACCCAAACATTTATGTATGGGCAAATCTTAAGCATATGGAAATGAGAGCTTGAAGGTGTTAAGCAATCACTTTAAATAACATTTATTATGTTTGAACGAATGACGCCTGTGAAATCTTTGCAATTTATGACCCATCATTCTTTAGTTGAAATTAAACATATATAATGAGATATTATTTTATATAGCGCTATGTTTTAGTATTGTAATAATGATATTAGCAATTATTCATTTATAATTTATCTTTAAAGCACATGTGCATTGGCTTAATCGCTAATATCACTATTACAGTATTAAAACATAGCGCTATATAAAATAATATCTCATTATAATGGTTATATTAAATGCAAGTGAAACAAAAGGGAAAAAATGAATATATGAGAATTAAGGGTAGTAAAATAGTTATGAGAAGTAAAGAAAGAGAAATTTGAAATGTTGGTCCAATAATTGTATTTAGTAATTAAGTGTGATGTTATAAATATATTTAAGATTTACTTTATGATATAGTTATAACTCGTATCAAAATGATTTTAAGCATCCAAATTGCACTTAAATTTTCAATACGTTTTTATTAATTAAAAGTTAGCACTTATTTTCAGCCTCTAGAATTAAAATTATTATCATCATTGTTTTTTTCAACCATTATTGATTCACTGTAAGAAGAATTTTTCTTATAATTATTCTACTATTTCTAATTCATAATTTCTCTTTCTACATTCCTCAACATACTTCCATATTTCATTCATCTATCACATATGAGTCTCCTAAATTTTTTGCCATCTTTTGTTATACATTTTAATACTACCATTGATACTCTGTCATCATACTTTGTAGAAACATATCTTGTCCAGTTTTTAATTTTCTTAGTGATATCTGTTATCTCAATTATATATTTCATTGTTGATTCTTACTTATTTTCACATTTATATTTCCATAAATATCTAAATTTCATATCAACAAGTAAACATTGATAGAATGCATTTATTAAAAACCTTTCTTTTCAGGCACATAGATATATTTTCTTTTAATATTAAATTACTTCTATCAAAGAGCATTCTATGAAATTTAATTCTACAATTAATATAATTTATTATATTTTTATTTATAATAACAAGTTGACAAAGGAACATATATATATATATTATAATGGGATGGGGTAAGTGAGTTAATCTGGGATGATGGGAAAAGTCACCATCAAACCCAGTTCAAAATATAATTATAAAATTATTTAAGTAATGTTATAGCATGAAAAATGTATGAGTAATTATATTTTGAACTGGATTTGATGATGACTTTGCCATCATCCCAGATTCACTCGCTTACCCCATTTCATTATAAATGGTCCCCTTCTGGTAAAAAAGAAAAAAAAAAAAACACTTATCCAATAATATTTTATATAATATACATGTGTAATCAAAACAAAGTTCATGCGTCAAACTATATACTCATTAATTTTTTTAAAGACCTGACAGGCACCTTATAGCTAACAGAATGAATAATGATCTATAATTTTGAGATAGATAAAGAATCCAGCCATTGGATTATAAGTACACAATGTACCATGAACACCAAGAGAGCTCACTCAATTGAGACACTATAAGCTACTACAACCTATGATAAAGATAATACAAAAGTCTTTGCAAAGCCCTGCTCACTTGGAAGGACTGGAAAATAAAAACTATACCCTGATTTTTTGAGTCTTTAGGGCTGGAAACTATAGAACTATACCTTCTCCTTTTCATGGAGACTTAGAGGCTGAAATCATGACAGGATTACGTTAACTGCTCTATGATAAACAATACGAAATCAGAAAATGACTTGGAGCAACTAGCCGAGATAGACCAACCCTCAGAGTTGCATGAAAATATTGCATCCTCAAGCCAATGACAAAATCCTTCATTCATCATCAAAACTGAAAATCCAGCTAAACAAACTCTCTAAAATCATAGATTTTTTATTTAGCTCTAAATATGAACTTTTTAAACATACATGAAAACTACTATTTTATAATTTACAATCATCAATACTCTTGTCACATATTTCACAATAATTTTTAAAATTAATTCTGCATAAAATGTATACTTTTTTTTTCTCAGTTGTGGTTGAGATCAAGTTGAGTGATAATTTTGTAGTAATGATCACCAGTATGATCATCATCAGCTGTAAGTTGGGAAGCCATTTATAATGATTGCTACTAGTACATGATTATCATCAAACTCACCTTGGGTGCCATTTACATGGGATGGGGAATTTGGAGTAGTTGCAGGGTGAGCATGAGGTGATGAAAAATCACCACTAACTCCAATTAACAAAATATTTCAACTAAAATTATTTAATATAATATGTTCATTAATATGAAAAAAATATATCAATAATTTTATATATTAAAAAGAGCATGAGAGATCATGAGAATTCTCTGAGATCAGCCCAGTTAAGTCCTTAGAATAACTAAAAGTACCATACACCACCAGCATTATCAGTAAGTATAAGTAATACTCAAAACATATCACAAATGATCAAAAATCAAATAAATCAACAGATAATCTTGTGACTGGATTTGAAATGGGTTTACTGTAGACCAGACCAACTATTTAGCCTTTTCTATCTTGGGCAATTATTTAAACATAATTTGGATGCACCAACTTGAGTACTCATCCATTTGAATATATAATAATAATAATAAAAACAATATTGGGACATTAAAACATGCTGATCATCATCAATACTCTGGCCAACTTAGTGCCATTAATGTACTGCCATCTATAAACTTAAATTCTAATAGAACGAAACTAAAATAAATGTAGTGCATGGGCTTTAAAGAATATTCTCTTTGCACCAACCAGGATGATGTTGATTGATGGGAACATCATCATCATCACTAGATGCCCATAAACATTAATATACAAACCCTTCCATATATCAGACAGTTATGCTCGAATCTAGTTCAGAGAGTATAAGCTCTATTATTGTTATTGTGATCAAGAGATGATGCAAAATTTATTAATAACAAAAATTGATATTAAGGTCTTTAGAATATAGCTATGCATATAGAAGCCTTCTGATTTTGATTACTATACAAAATTCAAGTTATTAAAATGTGATTTACATATATGTTGCAATATACATTTCCAAAGAACATATTTCAATAGTTATAAAATAATAAAATAAATGATTAAATTTTACATGTGTACTTGACACTCATTGATATATATGTATACACATATACATGTGACATAATGATTTCTAAACATACTTGAATTGTCATAAAATAATAAAATAAATGATTAAAATTTATATATGTATCTATTTGATACATGTTGAAATATATATACCCACATACATGTTGCATAGTAATTTCTGAACTTATTTGAATTTGTCAAAATAAGTTTATTAACATCTTTCATAATTATTTCCATTTTAAATCTTCATGAATTTCATTGCTTTACTAATAAAGGCTTTTCCTTTTTTTTAAAATAAAATCAGTGTTGACAGGTTACTCTAAAAAGATTTGATTGATTAATTATAATGTCTTTAAACTTAGATTTTAAATAATTTAGAATAATATTGTTCTATATATGTCTATCAATTGTAAAATGTCATTTTTAAATTAATTATTTAAAATACTTTATATAAATATGACGCAATGTGTTTATCTGTGATTCCTTGCATCTAGATAAAGCAGTATACATATAATGACTTCTTTATCAAGCCAGTGGGACTCTCTTGATGAGTTGGTGTCGGTAAAATTGATTTATAGTCAAGGATTGTCATCATCAGGCAAGATATAATCAGCTAACTGTTGTAATTTCCTTGGTTCCACATAGACTTTAAGCCAGCAAACTATCTTGCCCATATTTGTGCAGGCTAATGAATACAAAAAGCTGGGCCTGGCTTCATGAATCAAAACTCCTCAATAGTAAACTGTAGAGCAACTTTTTCATTGCCTTTCTTTAGATCTTCAAGGGAACTCTCTCTGTCCTCATCTGGACTACTCTGCTAGCCAACTCTTCTAGGCCAGCTATAATTACTACCAACTAACTACAACAAAATGTTATTAGCCAAAAATTACTGAGCCAAACTAAACTATTGTTTTATCAACTTTTTTTATAAAGTCAGCTGAAGTGACAAAAACATTGATTAAAAACTTTTTTTTTGATTAAAAACAATTATAATCAAAAGCTACTTTTGGAATTTTATCAAAAGTATGATTAAGTTTTTACTTAAAAAAAGATTTCTAATAGGTAGAAATTTTGTTCAAGTAATTAAAAAGATTTCAAAATAGATAATATAAATTTTTACTGTATAGATAATATAAATTTTTACAATTATCAATTTAACATGATTGTTTTTAATTTCAAAATCAGAATACAATATTAATATTTATTTAGATCTTTTTAAATGCTTAATTTATAATAAACTTTTATTTTAAATTCAAAATTATTTAATCTTTTACTATGATTATTTTATTCCAGGAAATTTAGAAAAATATCTATAAAATTTTTGTCTATGTTTATTTCTACTTTTCCTTTTAACTTTATATATATTTATGCACACACACTATGTTATTGTGTACTATGTAACAGAAGTGTTAGTGTTATATATTTAACATCTTGTAATTCATTAGTATGAATCTTCTGCTCCTAATTTTTTTGAAAAATATTGAATATTATTTAACTTTCTTTTTTTAACTTTTGTAAAATTGTTTACTGCTCTGAACTTTATTTTTAAAGTCATCTACATCATGTTCAAACTCTACATCATTCTAATAATTTGTATTTATTTTTACTTTCTTTGTTACTTACTTATCTTAATTTTAATACTTTTTTTTAATATCACTGCAAAAAATTTTTATGAAATGGATATCCTGACATATACATTTACTCATAAATATTCCTAGTTTTGCTATGTAGTTCAATTGTTACTATTGTACTTTTTATAAATAAGTCATGGATCTAGATGCATGATGATTTTCTGTATATATGAATATTATTGATTATTATTATTAGCATTTATTTATGATACATATCATACCATTTTCAACCTTATTATACATTTAACAATACTTTTTTTTACACCAAAACTTTAATCTTACAGTTTCAACTGTCCTACAGTCATCATCAGAGCTACAATATCCAAATATATAATCATACAGTCAAAACTAAGAATAAAGTTTTGGTATAAAAAATAATATTATTAAGTGCATAAGACTATTGAAAATGGTGTAATATGTAAATATAGAAATCAATACATAAGGTAAGAAGGAAGAAGAAGAAAATTATATTACATCTATTTATGAATGAATATGACCATTTCTGCAATAATTGAAGCTTTGGCTCATCAAGATATAGATCTGGGATATTATCATATTTTGAAGAATATTTATCAAAATGCAACCTCAATGATTAGATTACATGATAACACTAAGAGGATTAACATTGAAAAGGGTGTATCACAAAGTGTTTCCATATCACCAAAACTTTTTATAGCAATAAATTGCAAGCTAAGGGAATAAAAGTGCATGGAGGTTATTTTCATCATCCAGATTTTGTAGATGAAGTGTTTATTTTTGAAAATAATGCTTTAGGGCTTTAGGAAATGTTGCAAGAGTTATAAGTTGAAAATAGAACTGAAAAGATTGAAGTAATGTTCAAGAGATTTTCTCAGAAGAGAAAAATAAAGATTGATAATATTGACTTAGATGAAGTAACAACTATAGATACTTAAGTCAAATTATTAATACTGATGGAAAGCTAATGAATGAAACTCTGGAGTGCTTTTAATAGAAATATTTTAAGTATTAAATATGAATATACCTCTCTGTTTGAAAAGAAAGGTTTTTAATGTATGTGTTTTATCAGTTCTTACTTATGAATTTGAAGTGTGGGCATTTAATAGAAGAACAATACAGCGTTAAACAACTATAGATACCTTAGTCAGATTATTAATACAGAGGGAAATATAATGAATGAATTAAACATAGAATTAAAATTGAATGAAGTACTTTTGATAGAAATAGTACTAAATGGAAATATGCCTGTTTGAAAAATTTTTAATATTTGTGGTTGACCACTTCTTCATTATGGATCTGAGACTTGGACACTACTGAATGAAACATGGAGATATGTATATTAAGAGTATCAAGAAAACATTGAAAATGAAATATGTGGATGAAAGAGCAAATAAATACAACTGACATTATTGAAAGAATTAAGAGACTGAAATAGAGTTGGGCTGGATATATTTCTAGAAGAGATGATAGTAGATGAACAATTGAAGTTTTAAATTGGACCCTAATAGATTGTAAAAGATATAGAAAGATCCTATGTGAGATGGATAGATGAAATAAGTTTGTTGATGTGATATGGAGGAGATTATAGGGTCAGAGAAACTGGATTAAACTTGGAGAAACTTTTATACAGCAGTGGATTGATAATGACTGAAAATGATGAAAGTGATGACTTTTTGTAACTCCAGAAGAAAAAAGAAAAAGAACACCAAAGGATGAAAATTAAAGAAAAAAAAAATAGTGCCAGAATTGTATTTGTAATGGAAATGTAGTTGCATAAACATGTCATGGTTAAAAAATATTTACTGGTATGAGAAATTCATAACAATCATAGCCTTACTCTAATCTTATTAACTGAAGAATAGTAAGATAACAGAAAAAGATAATGGAGAGAGGAATTTGTTTAACACTTTATATTATAATAAGAATAAAGAAAACTGAAATATTGTTCTATTAATACCATATTTCCAATATTTTACATAAAGACAAAAGTCAGTGTATCTTAACTAAAAAAAGAAATTTCTCCTTTTTTTAAAAAGTTGATATGACAAATAATCTTTCCTAAATCTCTCACATAAACCCAAATCTTCTGAGTTGACTTACTTTTTAAAAAATTTGGTATAACAAATAGTCTTTCCTCAATCTCTCACATAAGTCCAAATCTTCTGAATTGACATATCATAATTTAATAAAAGATGTTTCCAATATCAATACATAAACATTAGTACAAAATATTTCCTTAATAGAATTGATAATTGATTCAATTCAAAAAATTCATTGTATTAAAATATAATTTAATATTTTTCTATAATAAATAAATAGGACTTGAAAGTTAGTTTAGTAAATAATTACATAATTTTAAAGTTAACAATACAGTATATTTCATTTACTAACAAGTTAACATACAATTAATTCTCAAATTATGTAGTCTAACATTTTATATAGTATAACACAATGGAGAGTGATGTAGCAAGGTCTAAAAGTCTCTTAAAAGAAGGTCAATTCAGAGCTCATGTCTCACATGATCTTTTGAGTGACTGCCCTTAGTGGTTTGATCATTGATTTGAGAACTAAAGTTTTTGTATCAAAGCATAATCTGTGGTTTTTGGTACTTGAATAGCATATAATCTTTTAAGCAAATAGTTATTCAATTTGTTGAGTTGGTTATTTACTGCTTTGAGATGAAATTTTTAAAAGTTATATATATTTCAAACTTTAGAAGGGAAATGAAAATGCATGAAATTGTTAATTCTGTTTTTTGTATAATTAATAGAATAATTTTAAATACAAGTACCCCCCTCCCCCCCAAAAAAAAGACAGAATTCAAAAATTCAAAAGTTTATCACTTAATCTAAATAGGCAGGAATAAATGAGGAGAAAAATTAAATAACAAAAGAGGGATGTAAAAATAAAACCATTAAACTTAGGAAAGATATTGCACTTATTTTCAGATGTCCATATGACTTTTTCTTTGAGCCACAGTCAAAAAATATTTCTCAACTTGGAGAATTTGCTATTGCTATTATCAAATCACAAATCTAATAATGAAAGATATGATTTATAGAATTTGAATCTGTCATTTCTTTCAATGTTGTAGCTTAAATTAAGAATAATATCTGGAGATTCCAAAAAAATGTAAATACATTTAAATAGATTTTTATCTACATATTATTTTTCAAAGTTGAATTGAATTATAGTGACAATATATAGTGTAATGTTTATTTAAAAGATGGCATTAATCAGATGAATATTTGCATCACCATGTGACAGGCAGGACAATCAAAGAAAATGGCAGAAGCATGATTGTTATTCAAAGAATGCAAGTCTCTTCTGAATTGCTATTTGAAATTTGAGAATATTGTGGAAGTATAGTGACAGTGGAGATGTGAGTTTGCAGCAGAACCTTCAGCATGCCTATCAATTGCATGTGCACATGGTACTGTGGGTGATGTGCACTACTGTGCGGTAAGAATAGTTTACATACCACAGAAGTCTATCAAACAATATATATGTGAAACAGAAATTAGAAGAGTAATCATATAATGCAAAAAGCAACAAAATGGAACAATTACCCTGATTTGAGGGTGCAATATTACTAGTGTTTGCAAAACATGGTGTAAGAAGATGAGGAGTTTGTGAGGGAAATAATTTGGTCTGATGAAACATAGCTTAAATTGAATGGAACAAGGAACTGATATAGTAATGTGTATTGGGCTCCAGAAAATTGACACAGTCATATAGAAAAAGAAGCCAATTTACTAGACTTCAAAGTCTGTTGCGTCCGGACTGTCATTAAGAGGACTAATTGAACCAGTTTTTTTTGAAGATACGATTACTAGTGAAGTATATCTAGACACACTATGCACTTTCATTTTATCCCAATTAGTACTTTTTTTAAAGAATAATCAATTTTACTTCCAATTATGGCACCCCCTCATATTTCCATTGAATTTGCTAGGATAATAGATAGAAACAAGAGGTGATATTAAAGTTTCCCACATGCTCTTGACATAACATCCCTTAACTTCTATCTATGGGGGACTTTAAAGGATGTAGTGTACCATAGAAAACTATCTGCATTGGCAGTATTTCAGAAAGAAATTGAAATGGCATGCAAAGTAATACAAGTACACTTTGAGAAATCTTGTTTACCATAATCAGAAGTGTATAGAAGCTATATGACAACCACTTTAAGTATCTTTTGTAATTGCAGAAATCAAACACGACTTGTATTCTTCTTTTGTTATCAGTAAATATTGAGTATTACAATTTTAATATAGTTTTTTTCTTTCTTAAAATGTATACACATTTTTTGGCACCCTCTGTATATGCTATTTGATGAAGTTATAAGTTATGTTCGGCAAAGTTATGTATTATAAATTTCTTACACAAGATTAATTACTACCTAATTTATTTAAGTACTATAATTGGAGAAGTTAAAAAAAAAAAGTTTTTGCAAAATGTAAAATTATTAAATAGTTGAAAAAGAATGTAAAGGTACAAGATATTTTGTTTAGAAAAAAGTTTCAATTCCAAGAAATTGGAATTTAAGTATTCATTAGAAATAATGCATAGTGTTTTTAGCAACAATCAAAAATTTGAAAAAACAGTTTGATGAATTTGAAAGTCATGATAAAGAGAATGATGCTAATACCAAATGTTTTATATAAAAGTACTTTTGCATCTCAATATCTAAATATTTAAACTGGCTCACATTCTTAAGTTGAAGCTAAATGTTGCTGAGGATTCTTCTTCTATCACTAACTGGTAAAGGATTTTAGTTTTTTTGAACAATAAAGATGAAATCAAATTTTATTTATTTGTTATATTCAAAACATTATGTGCATTCTGTAATCTTCTTTTGAATTAGCAAATATAGCATAATCATCAGTAATCTATAAATCCAGAAGTGAAGAAGATGAAGTATTTTTTTTTGTTTTCAATTGATGCATCATATTTTGATTCCTGAAGCTGCCTGTAAACAGTTCCAAAAAACACTCTCAAAAAATTGAAAATAAAGTTGAAGCTAGGATACATCCTTATTTATTTTAAGTTCAGTTGTCACTTCAAATATCTCAGGATTTCTTCTATAATATCATCTCTTTCTTTCATTATATCATAGAAGCTATATATAAAATATCAAATGCAATTGATTTAAATACTTTTACTGAATTAATAAAAATAATATATAAACCACTCCTTTGTTCTTGATAATTTTTTTGCATTTGAACTAACAACAAAACCACATTGTTTCTGATTGATCTATTCCTGGAAGTAACCTATTCAATAAAATTTTTGAAAGTTAATGTGAGATGAATGAAATAAGAAAGTATGCTGGAGTGATGTGGAGAAGAGGGCTAGAGATTGGAGAAGAAGGATTGAACTTGGAAAGACATTTATCCTGCAGCATCCTGCAGTGGATTGATAATGGTTGAAAATGATGATGATAATGATCTTTACTGCAGTGGTCAAAAATGATATTCCATGATAATTATTGCAATCTAATCTATCTTTTTATTTTTAAAAGTTGAAGTAATTGAAACATTTTTAAGATCAGATAACATACTTCATGAATCTATATATTCTCAAAAAAAAAAAAAATTTTGTAGCTAATATATTATTCCAATGTTTTAAAATTTCACTAAGCTGGATGTCTTTATACAAATATAAATGAGTACATAGAATGAATATATCATTAAAAATCATCATATACATTGACCTGCATCAATACAATAGTGCTAGTTCAATGTGAAATACATCTTGACAGTCATGAATCCTTTGCAGAAGTTTTTATATGAATGTGTGGTGAAGTCGAAGTTTTAAATATTCCATTTAGTTAATCTGATATAATTTTCCCATTCTCACACAAACTTTTTTTGCAAAGTAGCATAGAGCATGCCAAATACTGTAACCTATAGTAAACATAATATGAAGTAATTGAAAAATTATTATTGTAATGCAACATTTTTCATCAAGTAATAAAGTGCCTTAATTAATAACTGTAGTTGATATATTTTTTAATGTTTATACTTAATTATAACAACAATTGGAGAATGATATTTATATATATTTATTTTATTTTTTTACATTTACTATTCTGTTTATTTTTATATAATATTTTCTCTTTTTCTAACAGGATCTGAGGAATATACTAAGCCAGTAGTCACCTCCAAACCTCCATTTTTTGGAGCACCTCGTAAGCTTCACCACTCATTAAAAATTCTCCGGGTTTGTGATAGTAACTACAATTCTGGTAAGAAATTTATGTTTTAGAAGAAATATCTAGTTTCAAAGTTTTAAATTTAATTTTTCATTGGTGTTATTAAACAGTTCATTTAATTATTGTTTTATATATATATATATTGAATTTAATGTGAAATATTCAATACCAAATTTCATATAAAGTGCTATTACAATTTTTTTTTCTTTTTAAAAGAAAATACCCGTAAAGCTTTATTCTCTACATTTGAACACAAACTTGAATGTTTTAAAGGCTCCCTATATGAATTTTATTATATATATATATGCAATACTATTATGCATATTTGATTTATATATCCACATACACACACTCATATATATGATGGGCGTCCTGTCTGCTGCAAACTATGATCTGGGTTCGAATCTGCACTAAGCAAAAAAAAATTTTCAGATTCTAATTAGGCTCAGGATTTGTTTTAGGTATCTGGTCCATAGTTGACCCATTTAACAATTCTTAACTAGTGATTAAACAAGGATGGAAAATTATTCATATCTTTGTTATATGATAATTGACAATTGAATGATATATTTACTATTTCTCTACAAAGAACTGCTGAAAATAGTTTTTGAGAATTTTTATTTGATTTTGTTAACATTATTGAACAACTGGTTTTATGAGGTCATGTATCAAATTTTTATTCATTATGACTACTATAATACATACGGAAGCAAATGAAAGTATGTGTTGTATTTTAAAGGATTAGTTCTTATAGTAAGCTTTTAATTGTTAAATATTATCTTTTAATTTATGAGAATATATTTTCTAATCTTGGGGAGATTTTTTGCAGAAAAGGATATAAAATATTAAGAATTTTATGAAGAGGTGATAGTAGTTGATTTATAATCATCAATTGAATTGTAAAAATCATCGGTATTTTTTTTTCTCATTTTCTAAAACTTCTTGGCAAACCTCAAATGGACTGGAGGAATTAATAAGGAAATCCTTTTTTTTAATTGGTTTATGGTTTAATCTGTCCCTTTTTTAGAATGATCTAGCACAGTGTTTTTCAGCCTTCATATTAACCATTATTGAATCTATTTTCTGCTAAATAAGTCATTGCAAATGAAAGCAATAATTTTATGGTGTTTTCATTCAAAATTCGATATTCATCTTGAATTTGTAACCAAAATTTAAGCAAATTATTTTGGTTATCTTTAAAAATTATTTCCAAATGCTTGTCTGTTGATAATTCAATCAATTTTTCTTCTTCTAGTAAAGTTAAATTATTTAATTTACATTTTTTAAAGGGATTTATGACCCATATCAAAAAAATATTATCTTTAGGTGGGAAATAATGAATAAATTGTATTCTTTTAATAAATGGCTTTGGGTAACTTAATAAATATTGAAATTTGCCTACTGATTTATCATTTTGTTTTTAACTATCTGTACAAATGATGGAAACATATTGAAATAATCATATTTAATTTTATTTAACTAGAATTCAAGTTTTTAAAATAAAATATTCTATTTTATTATTAAAACTTTTAATCAGATTTCTCTGCTTTGACAAGTTAAATTTAAAGTAATTTATTAGTGAAAATGCATCAGTCAAGTAAGCAACTTTAACAAGTCACAAATGATTTTCAAAATATTCACTTAATATTGATTTTTGATAACTTAAAAATATTTCAGTTAAGTTTGAACAAATGTGTCAAAATTTTCTCTCTTGAAAACCATCTGATATGTAAATATAATAATACATGTTTATGAGCTGAATCTATTTCATTACACATTATGTTAAAGATATGGATTCTTACAGCATTCTTTCAAAATGTAGTCTAATATTAGTTCACATTAATTAAAAATATAATGTAAATTTTCACTTTTGTTTGCTGAATGTTTCTGATGAAAAAAAACATGAATAACTTTCTTTTATATATATTACTAAGTCTCTATTCTTTCCAGTCATTGCCGCAGCCCATCAGATTAAATCCCGATATAAGTATTCTAGGAAATATTTTTTGTTACTGCAAAGTAGGAATAGATATTTTAAAAAAAATTTCTTTGATGCTGTTCTGGATTCCAATTTTAAACAACATAATAATTCTCCCTGACATTTTTAGATATAAAATCAACGTATCTGATGTAAATTATATAGCATCATTTGATATGTCTGTTGGTATATCTAATTTTAGTAATATAATATTGAGATTTCTACATTTTTAGCACTAATTGCAATTCAATGTCATTAGACAAGTTAATCATTTGATGAGTGATAATGTCATTTGCCATGGGTATAGCATTAATTTTTGAAATTCTTTACCAATTAATTCATTACAAATATCTCATTACAAATATCTTTCATGCAAGGCTTTAGTGTTTTTTTACAATGGTTTATACTTATTTGCATTTAGCAATGTGTAAAACTTCCAAATAAGAACATTTATATAATTATCAGAAAATATAAATTTTGTTAAATTAAATCTGCTTGTCTTTAATTCAATACATTTTCTTAAAAAGAAATCCTTTTTATCTTTATATTGGTGTGATTTGTTTCTAAATCTCATTAGTTTAAGTGTTAGCTAATACACAGCTACAGATAACACAATGTTGTTAATTTATTCCATTTTCTTTTATAAATGGAAATCCGAATGTAATAAATTTTTCTTGATAATTATAAGTAAAACTATTTTCTCATTTTGCTTTCTTCACTATTGATTTGCTTAAAGTATTAGGATTTTCAGCATTTTTGTTATTCAGATATGTATTATGAAAATTTTCTTTTTCTGTTATTTTAAAAAATATTATTTTGATTTATTTTCTCATGATTAAACAAGAATATGAGCTAACCCTCCCTCCCCCCCCAAATTTTGTGCATGCAAAAAAAAAAAACGAGAACAGTTCTGAAAAAGAAAATTTTGTAAAAAAAGAAAACAAGAATTATTTAGATAAAGGAAAAGGAAAAAAATGTAAATGTGAAAATTGCATATCCCAACTTTATTATTGAAATTCAACTAAGAACAAAATTTTGAAGTTGAATATGTAGCACAATGATTTGCAAATAATAAATGACACCAAATACATAACAAATTAGAGAAGTAAATAAATACATTTAAAAAGAATCATCTTTTAATTGTTTGAATTGATATGGTAACATAGTTTGATTCAATTTCTTTTGTCATTTTGTTATAATTTACTCTCTTTTCTATTCAGTTAGCAACTCTATTTTTAAATTAGATTTAGAAATTAATTTACTATTCCATAATAAGTTGGTGCCATAAATACATTCAATTATGAATCACTATTAATAGATATTAAGTAGAAAGAGATAATGATTATTAGAGGTATCGCATTTGTTATTTTTCGTTAAAATTTAAAGTTAAATACTGATATCTAATAGTAAAACATAACAAGTCTGGACAATAATGGAAACTGCAAATTTAAAATTGCTATCAGAAATAAAGCGAAGCAAAATAGTTATTGCATGCATAGTTGTACAAGGGTTCTTTACAGTAGTGTATTAGGAAACTACAATAATCTGCCACTTCTCTCCTTTTTTTTTAATATTTCATCCATTGAAGATGAATACTAACTATTAGTGTTTATATAATTTTTCTATCATTTCATGACCTATAAAAATTTTGGAGTAACCCAAAGTTTAAGAAATGCTGGTGTAATATATTTCTGCAAATTTTCAAACTTTTAAAATATTTATATAATTAGATTGCATAGATATGAAAGTTAAATTACTACAATTTGATTTACAATTATCAAACTTTTTATACTCACATTTTTGATGTCATCTACATTAGGTAAATAGATTAATGATTTATTAGAGATTATTATATTATTCTAAGCCCAAATATAACTTTTAAACCCAGTTAAAGATTAATATACTACATTTGTGTTTTTTAGAAAAAAAAACCCCATAAACACATGATATTATCAATTCAATTTTATCTCTAATTTTTAATGTGCATTATCATTTTTAGACATACTTAAAACTTCTATTCTACTACATGTTTTTATAAGAGATTACCTCTTTATTATAAAATCAATTGAGGCTTGCTGATTAGCATGAAATATATTTTGGAGATCAATTACTTTTTTTCAGATGTGTTTATTCATATCTTTCAAGAATATGTGGTAGAATGGAAGTCTTACTTATATCTAAAACACTTAAATTAACTATATAGATGCTTTTTCCCCTTTTTATTAAAGAGTAAAAATAAACTATGGTGTCAGTATTCTTAAGTATATGACAATTCCTTAGCCAATGCTGAAGTTTTTATTATCAAAATATCAACATTCCTCTTAACTTGAGATCTTTACTCTATAATTATTAATATATAGATGACCATTTACTACTGGATAGTTATCTTGGATGATCTTATCTCTACTTGTAACTTAAAAAACATTTTAAGCTTCATACAGCCAGTTTCAAACTCCAACATGGGAGTACACAGGTGACTCTACTATGAAACACCCTTCTTTTTCATTACTATATTAAGAAACATTTTATATATTTATTAAGAAAAAAATATAGAGAAGAAATATATTTTTTTAATGTATTAGAAGATGGCCAAAGAATTTAATTATTTATAATTAAGAGTTATACTATGAAATATTTTCTACCATATAGCCACATTGTATTCAATTCGAACATTTGAGTCATATTATTTACATGACTTTTCTATTATCAATAATACATCACAAGTTTTTGTCAATATCTCTTAATTCTTCAAGAACATATTTTTCAGGCACAGAATATTGGGATATTTATAGAATTATAGTTTTTTAAAATGAACAAATGGAAAGGGTACTAAAATCCCGAATAAGTGTGAAAGAAAATTCCTTTTTATATTTAAATGATTTTGAAGTTTTATTAGATTGTCCTAACTTTTGTTGTACAATTGATCCTTTGAAAATTTAGAAGTTTTAAGATGAGGGATTTTACAATTTTGATTCAACCTTTGCTAAAAACTGAAATAATTAATTTTTGCAAATAACTAGATATATAACTAGCATTTCACACTTGAATTCACTATCTAATAAGTGGATGCTTTGTCTTTCTTGGTAAACAAAAGTCACATATTTTATAATATTTATAGAAATTATGTAACAACTGCAAATTATATGTAATTAAGAAATGATCAAATGACCCATTTAGAATTGATAAAGACAAAAAAAAAAATTTCAAACAAAAGAGGAATTTTCTTTCACACTTAATCAGGATTTTAACATTTTTTCTGTTTGTTATTTTCTTTTCATCTCTAAAATAAATTTTAAAAACAACATAACTTTTTAACTATAGAGAGATTTATATATAAATTAATCTGTTAATACTTTTTTTAATAATTTAGACTTATTGCTAAATTATGACTAAATTAATGCTGTTTAAAAGCATTTAAATAAACAAGCACAATCACTGATTTAAATTCCATTTCTTTTTTTTTGTAATTATAACTTTCTATTAAATTGTACATATATAAAGTAAAGTATTTGACTATCATTTTATAACTGAAAGAACAAACAGATTAGTTTTGATTGTTTTTTTTTACTTATAGTACAGTTTTCAGGCAAGGATTTAGCTAGTCTTACTTTACAATCGAGGATGCTCTTAGGATTGACATATACATTCAAAATGATCAAAATTTCGATTATAATGATAATATTTTTAATGTAACTTTGATTGAACTGAGGAAACATGTAAAAATTGTTATTCTCCTTTCTAAATAATTCAGATATTTGACCAACAGTATTTAAACACATATTATATAATAAATTAGTTCTAGTGAAGTGTTTAAAAAGAGATGAGCTGTGATTAAATACAGATCAATTTGCTGGACATAACAATAGCCTATCAAGTATTTGAAAATAATTTGGAAAAATATTTTTTTTGTATAAACCAGAAGCACTGGAAAAATATTTTTGGTTAATTTGTTGATTCAATCAAACAATGGAATTGCTCTTGCAGGAACATCATCTACCTTATTAAAAATAGTTATGACAATTAATAAGGTGCAAAGCCAAATCCTGAAGATTTCTAGTATTGATTTATGTAAAAATTATTTTTCTTATTGATAGCCATATGCAGCATATTTTGGAATGTGAACTGTCCCTAGACCATGTTCAATTTAGACCATATATAATTATTAAAAAAAAAAATTACAAATATACCTAACCAGTATAATAGTTTATGCATCTATAATTTTAAATTCTATGTTATTTTTTTATTCATAATATACTATAATCCATCTTTATACAAAACTGGTAAAAGTAAAAATTGATTCATAAGATTAAATTTTTTGTATAAAAATTGAAATATCAACTAGTTATTTTATATCAATAAAATTAGTAACTTCAAAGACTGGCATATCAATGCACTGTTACAATAATATACTCAAGACTAAAGTTTTCTGGCACTTTTGGTGCTTCAATGTCACATAATCCTCTGTGTAATTAAATATGTGATTGTTGTTATCTTTTTTTTACATATATAATGTTGTGATTCAACCTAACATCATATGCCTTTGATTAATTTTCTCGAAATACACATATATGTGAGAATTCAATCATTTCTAAAAAAAAAAAAAAGAATTATTGTAATATATATAGTTATTTTTATACTCTTTTTTATGCATGTGTCTATGCATATAATATTAAACTATACAGTTTTTCTGATGCATCAATAGTCAATGATTGAAAGAGTTGATATGTTTAAGTGTAACATTTTTGTTACTGTGTGTTGTAAGTAGAAATTACTTTGTTATAAGCTTTTCTCTAAAGGTATGTGTTTTTTATTTTTATTGGACAGTCTAATTATTTACCATTGATATATATATATATATTGAGAATTATTTCTTCTCATGTTAGCTGTAGGGTAGCCTATTTGTTAAATAAGATATATTTATTAAAAGTTTATATACTTGAAATGATCATGTGATAAATTCTGAGATATAATAATAATAATAATATAATGTTTAATTTTTATTGAGTATAGTATAAAAGAAAAGGAATAATATTTTTTTTATTTTTGTGTACTTCATTTATATGTATATTTTAAAAAAAAGAGAAAGTGATTGGGATCTGGAGTGTAAATAGAATATTTTATTTTTCAAAAAATAAACAAGAAGACATTTTGAACTTTATCTTTGAAAAAATGAAAAATTATTTTTCAGTTAATTTATAAATAGAATATTTTTTCAAAAGAGGGAAAAAAAACAATTTTTTTTTTTTTTGTAAAAGAAAATTGGTTACGATTTAATGCAATGATTTCTGAAATAGTCATATGATTGAATGGAATATTGATATCAGACTGTTTTTTCAAAAAACAAAAGTGTGTGAACAGTAAAATTCAATAAAGTTCAGTAGTAGTGAGTTCAGCAGTCAGAAGTTTAGTTTGGAAAGCTGAATTTAAATTGATTTCCTAGTTTACAAGGACCATGTCCTAAATTTTGATAAAAACTGATCATTACTGATCCAACCATATAACCAATTTCACTAAAAAGAATGTAGAATGAAAATATATCTTAATAAAAACTTTTAACAAGTCTCATGTATCAATCCATCCAAAATCATGGTTATATCAACTTATGTTAACCTGCAACAAAAATAATTGTTAAATTAGAAACCTGGAGATATAAAAAGAAAAGAAAAAAAAACTTAAGTGGATGAAAAATGAAATGAAAATAATCGTAAAACTGAAAACCTGGGGCTACAAAGAAAAGGGAAAAAGAGAAGAAAAAGACAAACAGATGAAAATAACAATTGAGAAGCTATAAAAAACCCGGAGCCAAGAGATTGACTAAACTATTGTCTGCTAGATTTATAAAAAGAGATACTCAACTAGGCAGCTACAGAAGAAGGACTAAAAAAAAACTATGATAAAATGAGATATTGTAATGTGTTCACATTTACATTTATAAACATTATTTTGTAGGAAATTGAAAATATTAGATACTTTTTTTTTTTGATAGTTTTATTGAAAATATTGTTTTTTACTTGGTTAAAATAGTATGAGAACATTCTCATTTTCAAAAGAAAATGAGGAGGAAGATTCAAGTTAAAATGATTTTCTTTATTTATTATGAAATATTTTTTAGAGTATGATTATTATAAGGGCATAACTCATTTAGATTAAATGTTAATTAATTAAGAAGAACCAGAAAGGAATAATATAGATGTTATATGAAATTCAATGTGTATTACATGGATAGAATTGCTCAATATGTATTAACTTTGGGTTTGTCATATATTTTTCTAAATTTTGTAAATCTTTTATTTATTAGTTAACTTTATTAAATATTTGTCTAAAAAAATAAATAATTTCTGAAATTATATTTTTTCTGATTCTTCTAGCTATCTATTGTGTAATTCACCAATATGTGTGATATTTCATCATAAAATTGTAGATTATCCAACATATATTTTCTTTTGTTCACAGCCTCTAAGGTCCCTATAATCCCAAAGATAGCTCAGACATAATGATAATTGCTCTCTCTATAGATATATAGGTATACATGAGTGGATATGTAGATAGAATTATTTGGTGTTGCAAAGGTAAAGATCACCTTTAAAGCCAGCATTTTTTATTTTATTAATTTATTTTAGGATGATCATTTTTTTAATGGTCAGTAAAAACAGTGATGCTTTGGATGATGATGATGATGATTGGAATCACTCCTGATATACTTCTAGTTATGTACCATTACAAATATATATATATATATTAATAAGTCAATGGTTGAATTCATCACTTCAGATAAGTAATAATAAAATACCAATGTCATCATGTCTTGAATTGCAAAAAGTTCTATAGAATGTCATGCTGAACATATGCTACTAAGAAAAGATAATTCCCCTTGAATTTAACAATAAGTATCTCATCATAAATTGTTTTAGTAATTTTGAGTTGGTTAGTATATTGATAAAATTGCATCTTAAGAAAAAAAATGATTTAAGTTGATACTAAACCCTGTGAAGAATTAAGCACTTTGCTTCTAACTTGATAAAACAGGTGAAAACTTTTTTTTTTAAAAACCTTAATCTATGAGCTTTGTATGCATTTCAGTATTTATTTTATGTTAATTTGTTAAAGTGGTGCATTTACTTTATCTAAAACTAATGTTGTTCATATTTATTTTACATTCTCTATTAACATTTCCAATCTTAGCATTCCATTTTCCTCCTGTGATATGACATATTTTCTTATTCTTATAAACTGCTACTTTGCTTCATATCCTTTTAAATTGTTCTATTGCATGTATTATTTAATATAGAAGAATATATTTGGATTACTATGATGTTAAAAAAAATCATTTTAAATCTACCCGCCATTCTTGATCTGATGGATTTACATTCATCAATCAATTCTTTGTTTTTTATTTAATAGAGATCCTACTTTATCATTATTTTTGTTTGTAACCACTTATAAATGAATATAGCTATTCTAATCTAACTTCTGAAGGAATAAAAAGATGGGGGGAAAAAGAATAAAAAGTTAAAATGAGTTTTAAGATGATTATATTAACAAATCTTCTATGAATCATGCATATTTCTTTAATTATTATTATTATTAGTTGTTGTAAAGTTGACATGGACTCCTAGTAATCTATGAATAACATTTCTTCAGAGTGATCTATTATCTGTTTACTTTTCTCAAAAATATTTTGATTATTATGATGATTTAGTCCATTGACATCATTTCTAGTTATCTTGATTCTTTAGCCAACTATCTTTCCAAGCATTATATATTTTGCTAATGAATTAGATCTCTTCATATTAGAAAAATTTAATTTGTTCATTTGTGTTTCAACAACAAAAGTTCTGATTAAACCCGTATCAAATATTTACTTGCCCCCCCCCCCCATAAAATATTCAAAGTTCTTCATCAACATCAAAGTTCAAAAGCATTATGCTTTTTATCTATATATTTTCATTGATTAAACATGTGCATCTATAGAGAATCACAGATATACGACTAGCTTGAAATTTTTGATCTTTGTTTTTAAAAATAAGTCCATAAAGTAAAATAAATATATATATGTTTTTTACTATAACTCTATTCTGCAATGAACTTCTTGAATATTGGAAATTTTTTTTTACTTTTTTATATGTAGCTGATTCTTCACCTTTCCTAATGAGATTTTGAAATTTTGTATTTTCAACTATGAATATGGTGTCATTAGCATATCAGTGTTTATTAATGTTTCTTCTTACCCTTCCTGGATCTACATTTGTTTTTTTACAATATGGCTTCCCTTATTACATGGTCAGTATATAAATTGAAAAAATAGAGAAATAACATGCAGCCATAAACAATTTTTGTTGATGTAAGACTGTTTAAATATAGCCCCTTCTAACAATAGCTTCTAGTCACATTTGAAGATATCCCATAAAAAGATTGCGATGTTCTATCTAATGCAATAATTTCCTAAAACTATTTCACAATTTAGTATGATTAGCCTTGTTGTAATAATAAAATGCATGCAAATTTCTTTATGATTTCCATGCCTTTTTCTCTTATCAAATGTAAAGTGATTTATCTAGTTTTTAAGTTTTTCATAAAATTAGCTGGTTTATCTGATAGTTCTCTATTTTAGTGTATCAGTGGTGTATAAGTGATTGGCAGAAGATTTTTGATGATAGTATTTTACCTGTTATTTTTTCTTGTACTATTTCTATCATCTACTGGAATTGGTAAATGTTTTTAGAAAAATTCAAACTTTATTAATACTTTTCTAAATGTATTCTGCTGATAGTTATGTTCAATACTAATTTGGATTTTATTGTTAACAGTTGAATGGATTTAGAAAATTATAAATCAAGTTTTAATTTTTTTTAAAAACATTCAGAATTTGAGTAGGTAATAGAAATAGTCCAACATATAATTTTATGTGACAGTAGAGAAATGTATGACAGTTTTCGCACTTTATCAAGTCATTTTTCTTGGTATAGGAATGGAAATTGATTTTCCCCTATTTTGTCCATTGATTAACTTTGTAGATTAATTGTTATAATTGAGTCAATACCTTTATTAACTCTTCTTTAGCTTCCTACAAAATTTTTAATGCAGTACGATAAATTCTGATGGTTTTACTTTTTGGCAATGATCCTACAGATAATATGATTTCATCTTTCATTAAAGATTTGTGATGTCAAAAGGATAATATTATATTATATTATATGTACTAGTTGTCTTTGTGGTTAGAATTTTTGTATATTCCTTTTATCTCTGATCAGTGTTACTTCATTTATATGTCTATTAGACATTTTTCAGCAAATTGACTAAAATTTCTTTTTAAAAGATATCTTTTGTTTATTTAATCTTGTTTTAATTTTCAATGATCTTGTAAATATGGTTTTTATATTACTTGTCTTTTCTGGATGTTCTTTGAAATTTATATATTTTTTCCCCTTACAAAATCTTTACTTTTTTTAATTTTGGCAACTCTTCTTTTCTTTGCAATTATTGTTGTACCTTCTGATATGTATTTTGATTTCTTTAACTTTTTTTTTTTTATTTCAATTTTTCACAGATTTTTCTTTATTATTTTAACATCTATTCTCCTAAAGAATACAATCAATATTGCACTTTTTGGAGTGCCTTTGAGATAACTTTATAATGTAAATGGCATCTGTTGTTGTTTATGTTAACCATAAAATATATATATATTTGATATTCAGTTAACAGTCATTTACTCCACATCCTCAATTCAATGAATATGTATCTTTATAACAATAGATTCAATATTATATCAAAATAACATATTGTCTGTTTTCATTATGTTTACAAAATAGTTTTAGAAAACCTACAAAGCATCCTTAAATCATAAATTTTCACTACTTATATAGTCTGATGATAGGATGTTTTTGTTTCATTTTCAAAAATCAATTTAACTAAAGTAGTTAGGTCATTATTGGGAAATATTATTAACTGAATGAAATCAGCTTCATCCCAACATCCCAGTCTGTTTTTGTGCCTAAAAATCTACCATAATATTTAAATAGATTCACATTCTCAAACAGAGAAATACCCAAGCTAAAAGTTGCTGAAGATTTTTCTTTTTTCCTCATCATTGTCTGATAAAACACCTTTGGTTTTGATTAGGAAATTTGTAAAAATAAAATTCTTTTTATATACTACTACATATTGTATTCAAAATATTAAGAACATTTTGTAAATCATCCTTTGAATTGGCAAGAATAGACTAATCATCAACATTCTGCAAATATATGAAGCCAAGGCATGAAGTTATCATTTTTGCTATCTGAATTATAACTTTTCCATTTAACCTGTGCTGTATCTTAAAATTTGCTTCAAGAAATTGCCTATGAACTATTCCAATCACCATTGTCATAAAAATGAAAAAAAAAACAAACAAACTTGGTGAAAATTCTTATGATTAGGTAGTGGAATTTCATTAATCCCTATATTCCTAAAAAATGTCAGCTGTTTTGAAGTTAACATATTACCATCCTATTTTAAAACTTCAAACTATGTATTTAATCAGAATCTGAAGCTTTTTTATTTTTATAATTGTTTCAACATCATTAAGTCTGATATTTTTATCCAAATTTAAACTGGCATCATGGATGGATGTGTCTCTAAAAGAAATCATCTGAATCATTGAGTCATTATTAAAATTTATCATTTTATCTGTTCAAACTCTTATCATTATCATATAAAAGATTGCAATTTACTGAATTAATATAATTCTTTTTTTTTTACCTCAGTGCATCAAAAAAAAAATTTTAAGTAGCCAATTCAGCAAGGATTATGTATTTTTTGCACTTTAACCGATCAATCACTCTTAAGCCTTCTTGTCAATCATTTACTTTCTACCTTTAAATATAAATATATATATTGCTTATAAAAATCCATATTCATTATGGTATTTTGTCAAATCAAATTCATAATAATATATAAACCTTAGGGAATCAAGCAAGATTCTTCTTTTAAGTAAATCCAAGATATACTTACTAATTATCAGAACACACTTCTTAAAAGTGTTCCTTGCCTGGAAAATATGCGTCTAAATTACAAATACCAAATTTTCCTTCAATCTGTTTGGAATAAGATCTATTTTTAAATATAATTACCATGACGTATTAACAATCTGTATCTGGAGATGCTTTTGCAATATTAATTCAGTTACATTCTGACTCCTAGTTGTAACATTATCTATAAGATTCCCAATGTTTTGAGGATTGACTCATCCACATTCCTTTATAATGATTTTTCTGCTTAAACAAAATATTCATGATAATCAGTCCATATGTTGTGTACCATTAGAGTTTGATACTATTATTTTCAGTAACTTTTGGCCAGATTTTACTGTTCATATTGACATAGGTATTAATATTTCCAAGGAAAAAAGTTTGTACTTTTAATAATATTGATGCAATAATGCTAGCCAACAAGAAATTGATTTTTTTCTTTTGATCTTTTTGAATTTAGTGTTACAACACAATAAATTCTTTTTGAATTTAGTGTTACAATCCAATAAATTCAATATAGATATAATAAATCTAGGAATTTCAAGAATGAAAATATCAAGTTAGATCTCTTTGCAAATCTATTAACATGCAGTTTCCTGTCACTATAATTTGCTCTTTTACAAAAATCTGCAGCTATCTATTTGTTCAATTTAACTTTCTTTCTTAGAAATCTAATTTTGCTAAGAGCAGCAATATCAATTTTAAACTTTTACAGCCTTTTAGTTATAAGCATTAACCTAAATTTAGGATTTGATAGTTTACATCAGGAAAAGAACATATTTATGAGTAATTGATACATCAAGTATTATAATCTAGTTATATTTTGAGAGATGGAATTTTTATATGATATTTTTTAGGTCTTTCCACATTCATTATATATAGAGAATGCCCAAAGATACAACCATTTACTAAATGAAATTCCTAATTTAAAACAATTCTAAAAGGTCACATTATGCAAGATCTTGATCACTCCCATTTTTTATATTATTCTCTTTATTGGTTTTTCATTTGTATTCAGAAAGCAAGTAAAAAAAATGAAGATTGGATGCTTAGTTTCTGCTTGTGTAATTAAACATTGAAAATGTAGTTGCAAAAACATATAATCACTTTACCACAGTTAATACAAAGAGATGAGTGATGTATTTAGACACACATAATAATCAGAATTTATATTAATCTAAGAAATTGATTTTAAAAATGGGATAGGGGAAGGGACAAAAAAATTTATTTATGTCAAGATTTTATTAACTCATAATTTTATTCCTCAAAGCAGTAAAACATACCATTGATCAAACTATGTTTATTATATATTTGCAGTTAAGTTTGAGATCTAAAGATCATTCCACTATCTACTATTTACAAATTTTATCTATTGCCCGAATTCCATATCTGACAATTATTTCCAGAGTGGGTCAACTTCATAACAATTTTAGTTTTCTAAAATATTGAAATATAGTCCATTATAATTCAGCTAATTTAAGAATGTTACATTTGTATCTTTGTATTTTCTTGGTAGTAAATTTAATTTACCAGATATCCATAAAGTTCTGATATTTTAAGTTTTCACAGATAGCATATGATAAAAATTTGTTTCTTTCAATGAAGGACTTGTCACTTCACCTGGATTGGTCAAATGTATATATAGATTTTGTTTTGATGAATGATATCTGAACTATTAAGAGATTTCTTGTGAAAGTTCTGTTGCATATTTCATTCATGTTTTATTCCTTATAGTCAGTGTGCCAGTGATAACTCCTCATATGACCACTCTGATTTGTCTTAATAGAATTTAAAAACAAGGCATTTCTGATGTGGAGAGTAGATGTCTTTTACATCTGTTCTTATTTAAAAATGACACTGCAGAGATTACTATTTCTATTTTTTATGCCTATGACTGTTATTGAGAGTTGTTTATCTGCCATTCCTCTGATTTCATTTGACAGCTATAGATTTTAATATGACTTTTAAAAAAAACTGGATAAATCAAATGTAAGAAACTAGACAAAATAAAAGGTCTGTAAAGTTGCAGACTTCTTTCTTTGAAAGGTAATAAAAGAGGAAAAGTAAAATGTAGTATAGTTACTAATATAAAATGATAGGTATAATGAATAGATGAAAAATATTACAACTAGCTATGGTATCTTTATTTTGTCAAACCTATATTCAACAAACACATAATACTTATTATCACAGGTTAGAGCAGAGTTATAGAAAGAACAAATGAATATGAGTTGCCATTATGTTTTGGATTTGTAGATTATGAAAAGGCATTTGAATCTATAAATTTTTCTTCAGTGATTAAAGTATTGGATCATCAAGGTATAGATCCAAGATATTTTCATATTTTAAAGAATATTTATAAAAATGCAACAGCAACAATTAGATTACATAATGATACTGGGATAGTCAACATTGAGAAGGGTGTAAGACAGGGTGACTCCATAGCTCCAAAACTTTTTACAGCAGTGCTGCAAGAAGTATTTTGTGGATTAAAATGGGAAGTTAAAGGAGTGAAAGTAAATGGAGATTATTTAAGTCATTTAGATTTTACAGATGATGTAGTTGTTTTTGCTAATAACACTTTAGTTCTACAGGATGAAAGTAGGACTAAAGATAAATGTTAAAAAGACTAAAATAATGTTTAATGGATTTTCTCAAAATATGAAAATAAAGATTGTTTATGATGAATTAGAAAAAGTTAACAGTTACAAATACCTTGGTCAGATTATTAATACAGATGGAAACATAATGAATGAAATTAATCATAGAATTAAACTTGGTTGGAGTGCTTTTGGTAAAAGTAACTTGATACTAAAAGGAAATATACATATATGTTTGAAAAGGAAGATTTTTAATAAATGTGTTTTACCAGTCTTTACTTATGAATCTGAGACTTGGACACTTAATAGAAGAGCAATACAGAGACTTCAGACCACTCAAAGAAGTACGGAGAGATGCATGTTGGAAGTAACAAGAAGAGATCGAAAATGCAATATATCGGTAAGAGAACAATAAGATGTAACTGACGTCATTTGAAAAAATTGAAAGATTAAAGTGGAGTTGGGCTGGACATATTGCTAGAAGAGATGATAATAGATGGACAATTGAAAACTTAAACTGGATTCCAAGAGATTGTAGAAGACCCAGAAAGACCACATGTGAGATGGATAGATGAAATAAGAAAGTGTGCAGGGGTGATGTGGAAAAGAAAAGCTAAAGATCGGAGGTGGATTAAACTTGGAGAGACCTTCATCCTGCAGTGGATTGATAATAGATGATGATGATCTTGTTTTACTTTAATATGCAAATTTAATTAAACATTTTCTACCATTATTAAAAATAAATATGTATTCATTAGCTTTTGCAGATAATGTACTTATCTCATAATAAACCAATAACCTTCAATTACTGAACAAGTATCACATGATCACCATTTCATATTAGCAAATAATTGTTGTAAACAAAGGCAAAACTCTCCATACAGTAGTGCCACCCTGTGCCAACCAGAGTAATCAATGGATACCAGAAGACTTGTGCATAAAATCCCTATCTAGTGCCTACTCATCCAATATCCCCAGACTAGTTTCTGGCTTGTGGCCTTCATCAGTGAGGAGCCTTGGATCTGAGAGCACTGCACCTAGATCTTAGGATCTAATGCAACCCTCCAGCAGCCACCTTTTAACTCTACTACAAAACTATGAGAATGAAATTGAGAACACAAAAATATTTTAATCTAAGCTCAATAGCTTATATAGTCATATGGGTCTGAACTCAATTCAGCACCCATACATTTTGGTGTCTTTGGCTCTTAAACAACCATAGCCACCACTATTCTATTAGGCAGGATTGGTGTTAAACCACTAAACATCACATGATCACCATTTCATACTAGCACATAATTATTGTAAACAAAGGCAAAACTCTCCATACAGTAGTGCCACCCTGTGCCAACCAGAGTAATCAATGGATGCCAGAAGGCTTGCGCATAAAATCCCTATCTAGTGCCTACTCATCCAATATTCCCAGACTATTTTTTTGGCTTGTGGCCTTCATCAGTGAGGAGCCTTGGATCTGAGAGCACACACCTAGATCTTAGGATCTAATGCAACCCTCCAGCAGACACCTTTTAACTCTACTTTACTACAAAACTATGAGAATGAAATTGGAAAACACAAAAATATTTTCAATCTAAGCTCAATAGCTTATATAGTCATATGGGTCTGAACTCAATTCAGCACCCATACATTTTGGTGTCTTTGGCTCTTAAACAACCTTAGCCACCACTATCCTATTAGGCAGGATTGGTGTTAAACCACTAAACATCAAATGATCACCATTTCATCAACAATTATGTGCTAGTATGAAATGGTGATCATGGGATGTTTAGTGGTTTAACACCAATCCTGCCTAATAGGATAGTGGTGGCTATGGTTGTTTAAGAGCCAAAGACACCAAAGTGTATGGGTGCTGAATTGAGTTCAGACCCATATGACTATATAAGCTATTGAGCTTAGATTGAAAATATTATTGTTTTCCAATTTCATTTCTCATAGTTTTGTAGTAAAATAGAGTTAAAAGGTGGCTGCTGGAGGGTTGCATTAGATCCTAATATCTAGGTGCAGTGCTCTCAGATCCAAGGCTCCTCACTGATGATGGCCACAAGCCAGAAACTAGTCTGGGGATATTGGATGAGTAGGCACTAGATAGGAATTTTATGCACAAGCCTTCTGGCATACATTGATTACTCTGGTTGGCATAGGGTGCCACTACTGTATGGAGAGTTTTGCCTTTGTTTACTGAACAAGTAATTAATAATTTCTCAACTGTATCCAGCATCACATGGCTCTCATTTTGATGGTTCTTCTATCATAAAGTAAATAAAGTGATTTATTGCAAAAATTCTAATTAGATTTCAGCTTTCATTAATAAATCCTGAGCTTGGAAAGTATTTACTAAAACAAGTATTGCCTTTACTTTTTTCAAAATTCTTTCATAATGTTTAGATGTTCATCTAGATAGATCTTATATCAAAATTAGCAAAACTTTTAACAGCATAATTATGGAACAAATTAACTCATTGTTAAGCTCTTATATAATAAGTAACATTACTTTTACAAGCTGTGGTGATATTACTAATTCAATAATGAAAGAAACAGTGCACTGGCAAAGACAGTACTATCAGGCTTCTGAATTTTAGGCTATTAAGATCATATATAATTTTCAATGATCATCCAGTTTTGACAGGCAATGTCTTCCAAATTATTTATAAGGACTAATAGTTTTAATTTTAACAGTATACAAGCCTAACATAAGCATCAAACATTCATATCTAGTTCAACGAACCCTCATACATTCAGTGTTGCTCTTAATAATTTAAATGCAGTTGACTGCAATGTTTTTTCTTAACCTTTTAAACAAAACATCCAAATTTCAAAAATAGTTCCTCATTCTGTGTTTGTTTTATAGACCTTGACATTTTAAATTCCAACCATCAATAAAGATATTAAATATATATATATTTTTAACCTGCAACTTAAATCTGTAGATGACACTCACATATCTTGGATTACTGTCCTATCTTCATTAATTTACATCTTGTGTTGTTTCCTTCAAAATAGAATCTTTTTGCTATATTGTCATTAGCTTTTGCATTTTGCTCTAAATCTTTTTTTTTTTCTGAGTCTGTATAATATTTTATTTTGCCACACTTATTAAACCTATTATTTTGAAATTTCCTTGTGAGTATATGACATTCTTAGTTAGTTATTAAAATGATCCTAAAGTTTTGAATACAACTTCAATTAATATTTATGCCTTGAATACTTTTACTAGATTTTTACACTGAAGAGAGCTCATGGATAAATCATCACACCCTACACAAATCGCAATTCTCTGACATCTTATTCAGTCTACAAAGAATACAATGTTATAGGGATCATACTCTTCAATTTTATGGATCCTATATTTTGTTTGTTATTTAACAAAAATCTGTTTGATGTTTTATTGCTTACACACATATTAATTTTAATAAATTTATTTTTTACCAAAGATAGTAAAATTTGAATGGTTTATAAATTTATATATCATTTATAATACTAAGTAAATGGAAATTTTTTTCTATGGATTATTTGAAAAATGGATGATAACCAAGAGCTTATTCAGGAAATTGTTAGAGCAATAAAATCTGCTTTTTGATTGACCATTTAAGTATAATTGATTATTTAGATCTTATATTATAAATAATACATGTATGTGTATACATAAATTGTACTGTAAATGTCCTTTAAATTTGAAATGAATAGATATTTTAATATAGGAGAGTTTGATTTGCTTTCTTTCAAGTAATTTAAAAATATTTATTGTGAAAGAAACTCTTAATGAACAGATCAAAATCTCTTTAAACTGCAGCATACGGTTTTTAGTTAAAATATGAATTTTAGAAATAGAATAATAGAACTTAAACAATTGTAATTAGAGAAGCGCCGCACAGAAACAAGTTCAGAACAACAAATCAGAAAAATTCTCGGCTAAAGGTATTGTAAAAATGAATGGATAGAAATGAATCATCTTTGAATTATTGTTTGTGTGTAACAGCATGCAAATTCCTTCACAACAATCTGAGCAAATTCATTTGGCAATGCTATCAACCTTTTTAAAATAACATGTTTGCGAAATAGTAATTGAAAGATTTATAAACCAAAATATAATTTGTATTAGTTTAAAAGTTAGTGGAAATAGTATTTGAAAGTATAAAAAAAAAAGTTTTATAAACAATCACCTTTTAAAATAATGCAGTTTTGAAAGAAATATTGCCAGACCGATTTTTAGAAGTTTTGAAAGAAAGATTGCCGTAAAAAATGTCGTAAAAATTATCTTTTTAAAAAAAGAAAAAACATTTTTAAAGAAAAAAAAGAGATTGATTTTTAAAAGGAAATAATTTAAAAATACATTCAGAGGGTGAAATACAATGTAACAGTATTATGTGTGAAAATAGATTTAAATAATTGTGGCTTCTAGATTAATCACACCATCACATTATATGCTATCGATCTTTTAAGAATGTGCATAGAAAACAACACTACCAAGCAAGTATCAATATCGCTAATAAACGGTGCAGTTTTTCCATGTGTAGCGTGGACAAACAGCATCACGTAGTGGGCTAGATTGCTGGTAGCAGACGATGTAAGCTAAATGTGTTTATTTATGGCTATCAGTACCACCAAGTGGGCAGCAGTGCTGGCAGCTAGTTGGCATAATGTTCCTGTGCATACGCATGGTAAACAGCATCATCTAGCACATGGAACCTGCGTTGCTGCTTTTGGCCCCCTACTCTGAATATTTCTGTCATTGACACAAAAACAGCACCTCTTGTGGCCACATGTGGCGTAAGTTATAACTACCTAATAAAGAAATAAAATTATTTAGAATATATTAGATATATAATATTTAATATTGTAATTAAACTATTGTTTTAGCATTATATCCTTTAAATATAATAAATATTAATTAATTTTATCTTTCAAATAACATATAGTATATTACTTTTATCATTTGAAATTATATTAAAACAACTTTAAAATACTCTAAATATTTTTATAAGCTTTCTATCCAACAAATTTAAACCTATTTCACTTACAAAATTAATGTAAAATATATAAACTAATATAAATTTAATTTTTTTTTAAAATTAGCTATTTTAAAATTCTACTTAAAATGATTGACAAATAGCATGGGCACAATATATACACTTTCAAGCTTCCTACAGCTATACACTCTACTTTATACAACTGATACACATGACCACATACATATGAAAAGTTAAAATCTCCAATATAAGTATTTTATGTTGAACAAGTATTCATCAGTTGGTCCAGATCACTATCTTTCACACATATGTACAGTCAGTGTTAAGTTTATATTAAGATAGAAAATCTTCAAACTTTAATGGACAAGCTTTAATCTTCTCCACTATCCAACTCTTCAGCCATTCTTATCATTGAAAATCCAATGGAATGCTCAAAGCCCTTGATGATGTCAATATTATTGTCATACCCATGCTGGCTTTAAGTCACTCTGACCTCTCACATATAAGACTTTATATGTCCATTTAAATATACAGAAGAGGAACAAGCAGAATACAGGCTAAATATGTAGGCACTGTTTTCTTAGCTCATGTCAGGCGCTTGATGGCATTATTTATATGCAAAAGCACATATATGCCATTTATGCAGCTGCTGCTGGCCTTATTTCTATGAGGCCATTTTGCATGCTGTTGCTGATGATTGGCCTGCTGTTTTATGTTATGCACTTTATCTCAATGTTGACAGTTCAAGTTCACTACAGTATCGTGTGAGTGTCTGGACTTCAACCTGTCACAACTCTTCAAATATGCATGTCAAAGTAATTAGCTTACAAGTCATCTGACCTACTATTACCTCTTAACAATTATAAACCCATCACCACGCTTCCCTACTCAATATGGAACCTTCAAAAAATTCATAAAGGGTACATCCAAGCACGATTTTAACCAGCTCACATTTGCATGGGAATACGTCCGTGACAAATAAAATCACTGACTGCAAACCCGAGCCATTCAAACTGTGCCAACTGCCATCCACAGAAACTGGCATGGTGACATTTTTACAGGACAATAACATACTCCTACATGTGAAACAATGAGACTGGAGATGTCCAAAACCATCACACAGTTCAGATTCATGTCCTGTTCCTGTAGGCGAAGTTGTTCCTTCGAAAGGAGACCTGCTTCGATGGCTCCAGAATCCGTTCATTTGGAAAGCCTTAGTATGAGCCAGATTCAGGAATGAAGCATGCTTCAGCAGCTTATGTTCATTTCTTTGGTTTGCCCATTTAAGAGGAGTTCACTCGGGGCATTTTCTTCAGTATTTAAGAATTGGCCGATGAAGTATTTCAGAAAGCAATAAAAGAACATAAACACATGTTACCAAGTACTATATAGTATTTCAGATACAGTCAAAATAACCTTATTAACATTAATATATAGGTATACCATCCCACATGTTACTATGTTACAAAAAACCAAAAAAACAATCCATTATGAAATGAATAAAAACCCGTTTTTCCTTAAAGACATTTAGTTAATATAGATGCGGGTATTACACCAGCATTTTATTCTTAACATGAGTAATTATTAATAGCTCTCATCGGTGAACTGTTTATCCACATAGATCTGATTCTTATTGAATATCTAAAACTATGAAAAAGATTGCACGGTATCTCTAATCCAAAGATTAAATTAAGATGTGTAAATAATTATTGGTCTTCTAATGCAAGATTAATTAATACATATCTGGTTTGATTAAGTATACATATATAATAAATATAACTTATCTAATTTTATTTATAAACGAGTTCCGCCTTACATAGCAGGGTGAGAGTAAAATTTGAAGAAAAAATTGTTTTGAACTTATTTTAATTTCTATCATCCAATTTCTTCTCATTTATATAAATATATCCCACATTATCAATTAAATAACAAATCAACAAACTTGTTGGTTTTGTCAATACACTAACATTACATTAATATATAAAAATATTAAAAATTAATTTTTATGCCAGCGGCCAGGTAACATTATATTTCTGTGTTTTTGCACAGCATCAACACCATCAAATGGCTGTCATGAGTTAATAGAACAGCACCAATATTATAATATTTAATTATTGTCATACTCATGTTGGCTTTAAGTCACTCTGACCCTCACATATAAGACCTTATATGTCCATTTAAATATACAGAAGAGGAATTGGCAGAATACAGGATAAATATGTAATATTTAAATGCATGTATATTGTCTATATTAAACTTAATGTAAATACAAGGACTTAAACTCGTACTTTCAAGCTTCTACAGCTATACACTCTATTTTATACAACTAATAGACATGACCACATACATGTGAAAAAGGTAAATGATCTCCAATATATGTATTTCATGCTGAACCAGCAGTCATCATTTGGTCCAGATCACCATTTCCCATACATATATATAATCAGTGCTCAGTTTATATTAAGATAGCAAATCTTCAAACTTTAATGATCATGCTTTAATCTTCTCCGTCGTCCAATTAGTCAGCCATCAATATCATTGAAATTCAGAAGATGGAATACTCAAAGTCCTTGTTGAAGCCAATATATATGTATTTAAATTTTACATATTTAGCCTGTATTCTGTCCATTCCTCTTCTGTATATTTAAATGTATGTCTTATATGTGAGGGTCAGAATGACTTAAAGCCAACATGGGTGTGACAATAATATTGGCATCATCAAAGGCTTTGAGCATTCCATCTTTGGATTTGTCAATTATATGGATGGCTGAAGAGTTGGAGGGTGGAGAAGATTGAAGCTTCTCCATTAAAGTTTGAAGATTTGCTATCTTAATATAAATTGAGCACTGATTGCATATATATGTGGGAGATGGTGATCTGGACTAACTGATGAGAGCTGGTTCAGCATGAAATATGTATATTGGAGATTATTTATCTTTTTCACATTATGTAGTCGTGTATCAGTTATAACTGTAGGGAGCTTGAAAGTCTGAGATCAAATCTTTCTATTTATATTAAGTTTAGTATAGACAATATACATGTATTTAAATATTATATACATCAATAGACAATTGCTTGAAATAATGAGTATTTTTTATATGTGATTTTTTTTTATTTGAGCAATTATGATAGTTTGAAAAGTTTAATTAAATGTATATATTCAAATTTGAGACCAATTGTATATATATAATTAACCCATTTCATTCAATATACTGAATGTTTACTGTGGTAAATAGAGGGATTTGAACTTAGGATTTTGTGCAATTTATATGGTAGCAAACTACCTCTCATACATGTGATATGAATAGTCAGCATTCCCTATTAATAAATACTTTAAAAATATGGGATATTTAGAACTTACTTTTAAATAAGCCAACCTTCAGTGACAATGTTGGAAATGTAATGTAATATATATATATATATATATATATATATATATATATATATATATACATAAGAGTTTTATTAGGACTTTCTTAAATATTATTTCATCTTCTATTCAAATTCAATGCCATTTTGTGAATCTCCATAAATTATTTTAAAAAAAATTTAAGGGAATTATTTTGTTGTTATTTTTTCAAATATCATTTTAGGAAAAGTAAGTATCTAAGTTTACATTATAGATATTTCTTTCTGTAATATTACCAGGATACTCTTCATGTAAAATGACTTCATCTTTACTAAATTTGTTTGTTGGGAAAACTGCATATGAACAGAATTCATTAGATTTACAAGTAGTTCATTTTATATATGTTTCCAATACTGCATTTCACAACATGGAATACTGACAAATTGTCCAGCTAATGAAGCAACTGCATTCAAGTTATAATCCTCAAATAGAAAAGAAATTGGAGATTCTTACTGGTCCATATTTAAGGAAAGAATAAAGCAAATATTTTTCAGAGTTAAAAAATAAAACTGTTTGTATAAAAATAGTCGTATATTCATGATGAATCAATAATATTTAGCAGTAACATTTGCAAACAAAGATAGATTGGTAAATGATGTATCTTCAAATTCACATACATTAGAATTCCTGGAGAGATGACATCTAATAGCATAAAGAAGATTAAGTGAGCTAAAATGTTCTATGTATTCAATTGGAACAGATAATGATTTAATGTTTCATAAGATTTTTGATTTAGAAGAAAATCATTAAGTTCTATGGTGATAATCCATGGCTGTTGGTACATTTTGTGAATTTTTTAGGGATGCCAAAGTTATGTAGTGGTTCCCAATACTAGACACATGTCCCATAGGGGGCAATTCAAGAATAAGTTATTAACAGTGAATTTAAAAAAAAAAATTGTTTTTTGAGATATTAACAATGAATTTGAAAACTACTAATTGTTTTTATATCTTGTTATTCATAAATTAAGTTAAGAATATTTTTTAAATTTCCTTCTTTTCTTGTCATCTTCTTCGCAGTGTCTTTTCTGTTTAGATAATCTTCACTCTTTACCTCTCTATTGTTATTTGAAGCAAGTTAAGTGGCTTAAAAATTATTTTTATTTCAACTATCATTTTGTTAATGGTCTTTTTGATTTCCTGCACATGAATAGGAGTTCAATTTTTGAATAATAAGAATTATTTGTTATGAGAGAGGGAGGACATCAGGATTTTAGAGATACTGGGGGGGGGGGGGCAAAAAGTTGAGAACCACTGCTTTAAAGAAATGTTCAGGATATGACTTATATTTTGAAGCTTATCACTGAAACTCATGATGAAGCATGAAAAACATACATATCTATGGAAAAATTTAAAACCTATATGGAATGTTAACAAATATTAAGATGAAATTTGCAAATAGATGTAACATTATTTCAACTCCAGTTTAGTTCCTTGGTAACATTACTTCAACTCCAGTTTAGTTTCTTGCTTACATTCTGAGAACTTAATCTATGTGAAGAAAAAGTTAGGACTTGATTTTGAAAGTTCAAAGTCAAAGTTCCTACTTCCACTAATAACGAAGTTTCAGCCACAAGTTTCATTGTTTCAGAAATCAATTTTCAATAAATCTTTGGTATCACAAACAACAGTTTATAAATGGTGGAAGAGACCAAAAAGTACAATTGAAAAGGTTAATCTTAATGTATTGCCTATTCTTGAATTATTTCTCAAACCTTTTTAATTAGTATGGAAAAATGTTTCCTTCTTTTGATTTAATTCATTTGATTGGAAACTGTTAAAGTCTCTAAACTAGTGTTTGTATTCAAAGTGTTTAATGGTAGTGCTGATACTTAATTTTGTGTGTGTCTCTGATAAATGCTTTTTGTATTTTATATTAATATTTATTAATATTTAATTATGTGAAATAGTATGAATATAATTTGTATGTATAGTCTACAAATATTTAGATTTAATAAAAACATTAAGCAGTAAAAAAATGAGGTTTATCGAAAGACATAAATAGTATCAAAAACTAATAATGCAGGGTGTTGTACGAAAACATTAAAACATTGTTGGTTGTCAATACATTTCATAATATTAATATGTTTCAAAGCATACTTTATTGATCAAAAAACAATGATTACATCGGTAAGATAGGGCTTACACAGTAAGCATAAGTCTGTTCCTGGGTCTAAACAGTTCTGCTGGTCATAAGATTGTTCAGATATATATGAGAGAAAAAGCTTTCTCTTGAGCTCTTTATGTTGTGTTTTGCTATTCTTAAGACATCGAAAGTTGCCTGAATTCAGCTTGTCTAATTTTTTTTTATATACATTATGTTGATGGACCCCATCATGTGTGTCCTGCTGGTTTTGGCATATTGTGTTCTTTTTTTTTTAGCTGTCTTATTCTATCTCTTCTCCTGTTTTTCAACAATAGTGCTGATTTTAATTTAAATAGTGACCAAGTTGCAGCCAAAATATCTGGTGGTGCTAGCATGTTATCCCTTTCTTTTATTTTTTCTAGCATGTGGTGGAATGTGTTGAGGTTTTGTTTTGCATTGTAATCGAAATTGAATTTACATCTGGTGTACCAATATACCTACAAGCTAAATGTCGCTACTCTTATTGTTGGGATTGCATTTTTTTTGTATACCTGGAGAATTTTTGCCATCATTGTATCTTTCTGACGATAGTTATTTATCATTATTTGTCTTATCTTTTCCAATCCCAGACAATCATTTAGAAAATGATGTTATGTTTCTTCTTCTCTTTGGCACAACCAGCACAGTGGGTCTATTTTCGTAAAGAACCTTTTAAAATGGATGAAGTGTGATGTAGGCAAGGCATTCAGATTTACTTTGACTATGAAGTCGAAGAATTTAGACTCCAGGTACCAATTTTTATATTTTTTTAGGAGCTGTGCATTGTTTATTTCAAGGACCATTTTGTTGTTGATATCTTGTTGTGTCTGCTCTATTAGGCTATATATGTGCCAATATGTGTATTTAATTGGGTTAGACAGGGTTATTTTGTCCCTTTGATTTCTTATGCTGTCTAAAAGTGTGGCTATATAGTTGTCTTTGGGAGGTGGTCGATCAGTGGGTATTATATCTTATTTTTTTAATATTTGGAAACTTTGTAAACATTGTAATCAGCAGGTTTATTATTTTTTGTGTGTAAAAAGTTGAAATTGTATGCAGTCCAAGCCCATTTAGTTTTGTGGGATGGCTTAATTGCCTCATTGAAATGGCTACCACCTTTTTATTCCAAAGTAGTTTATTGCACAGGGAGTTTACTGTTGATATAAATTTTTTGGTAAACTTTATCACTGGTAGGTAGTATGTGATTTTTGTCATTATCAGTTGGTTGAAGAGAGCAACCTTTGAGTATAGAGAAAGGTATGATTTAGCAAGTGAGTCTGTGATTCTTTCTGTTTGTGTTAAGATTTTATCTTGTATTGTTCTTCTCATCTGTCCCATTCCCAAATGAAATGGGAAACCCAGAAATTTATTTGGTTTTCCTTGGTATATTTGTGTGTTGGTTTTCCCAGTAAAAATTGACCACATGGCTGATTTATTAGTATTTATTTTCAGATGAAATTTTGTTGTACAGTCTTCTATTATTTTTTGGAGTGTATGTAGTCGTTTCTTTGAAGTTAGAAAAACCGTAACATCATCCATGTAGGCTATACAGAGTATGTAAATATTGGTGTTTGGTATTTGTATTCCTTGTAATTTTTCCTTGATTTTTTCAAGTCGAGGGTTTATGTATAGTATGAAGAGTAGTGTACTTAGTGGAGATCCCTCAGGGATGGTTTGGTTAGGGTAGAAAGTTGGTGATGTTCTTCCATTTAGCATAATGTACATCTCCTTATTTAGGAGTAGGTTGGCTATCGTGTATAAGATTGTTCTTGGTATTTTTTTTAATTGATTGATTAATTTGTTGATGGGGACAGAGTCAAAGGCACTATCAAAATCCAATTGTACTACCATGGGCCCGTTTTTTTTTTTTTTTATTATTGCACTAGAAAAAAATAAAATTATCGACTCAGTCAGTTGTATAGCCGACCATCCCAACAATAGATATGTGGCACTAGAATTCAAAAGCTCCAAACAAATAGAACAGTTTTTAAAAAAAAAAATTAAAACATTTCATAATATTAATATAATAAGCAGGATTCAATTTTGTCCTTAAACATTAATGTAAAATGAAAAATGTATTTTATTAATACAAATATATATTTCAATGTTTTATATTAATAAAAGATTAAATATATGTATCAATATTAATTTTTACTTTTAAAACAGTCACAGGGAACCCTTTTTCTGCCGAGGACTATTTGGATATTTATAATCTCATTCATGGGCCACACAAAATTCTTGAATTAAAAATTAGTCTACTATAAGGTCAACATAGATATGACAACAACAAAATTGGAAAACAAGGGCTTTGAATATACCATTATTAGATTTTTAATGATATGGATGACTGAAGAGTTGGAAAATGGAAAAGATTAAAACCTTGTCCATTAAAGTTTGAATATTTGCTATCTTAATATATACCAAGCACTTATTATATATGTGTGTGGGGAGATGATGATCTGGACCAATAGATAAGAGCTGGTTCAGTATAAAATATGTATATTGGAGATCATTTATCTTTTTCACATGTATGTGGTTATGGGTATCAGTTGAATAGGAGGCAATGGATGACTATAGGGAGCTTGAAAGTTTGGGTTCAAATCCCTCTAATTACATCTTTCTTAAAAGTATTTATACTGTACTTGTATTTGAAAATTATATTAATTTATCTCTAATAATTAACGATGGACAACCTTTTCAACTGGTAGGCCAATTTCAACTTTCTCTTTTAAATGAGGGCCATATTTTTTTTGTGTGTGAATTAAAAATAAAATAAGATCATTATTATTAATGACTGTTCCATATTTGTTGGCAATTTTTTGATTTGCCTTGAATCTATCTTTATGACATATATTCACAAATTTCTCTTTATATTCTGGATAGTTAGTTCTGCAGCAGCTAGGGTGCTTTTATAAACTCCCCTTTCAGAAAATGGTTTTGAAATTTTTTTTTTTTTTTAGATAACTTGCTCTCTCATAATTTTCTAACTTGTTTGTACTTTTTATAAAACATGATAGTTATTTGATGTAATTCCTTTTCAAATTTTCTATTGTAATATTCCTTTCTTCCACAATAATTTTGTTGTAGTCACAATGTTTTGATAAATAGTGTCTCTTAATAATGTGTTCTTTATTAAGTGAAATATTTTCCAGACAAATCAGGTACATCAATTTATTATTTCTTTCTATAAAAAGAATATGTATTGGTCCATTTCTTATCAAATGTGGATTTTCTTTATCATTTTTTCTTACCTTACTCCATGTATCCTAATAAAAAGAAAAAAAATTAAATGCATAATAATAATAAAATGAAGTAAAATTCTAATTTTATTTTTGCTAGTTATATGTTTGTATGTTAAAATCACCATAAAAACAAACAAAATGCTCTTAATAATTTTTATTAATCATTTATTAGACTAGAGATTATCCATTTAATGAATATTTCTGTAGTGTAATTTTCATTTCACCACTCTGAGGGTGGTTTAGTGAAAATTACACTATAGAAATATTATTTATGAAAATGCTCTTAACATTGTAGATTAAATCCATAGTCATGATTTGTTTGAATATTGCACTTCTGATAGAATGAAGTAAAATTATTATATAAAGGTTGGAGAGAAAAAAGATATAGTAGAGAAAATAAATATTTTACTTTACTCTTAATTCAATATTTGCATTGCACTATATGCTGTTTAAATACAAGTTTTATACAGCTCCGATTTATATATTTTGTGAAATTGTCTAATTGTTATAAAGGTTGGAGACAAAAAAGATGTAGTTGAAAAAATAAATATTTTACTTTACTCTTAATTCAATATTTGCACTGCACTACGTGCTGTTTAAATAGAAGTTTCATACAGCTCCGTTTTATATATTTTGTGAAAGTGTCTGGGGACTGGAGGTTCATCACTCCTGTTTTAAAATGACATCAATTGGTACATGTAATTGATACAATAAATAATATATATAATTACAATAATTGTTTTATAGTATTTAGGAATTTAATCTGCTGGAAAAAAAAAGATAGGTTATATCTAAATATATGTATTTACATAGTCTCAATAATTGGTAAAACAGATAATTTATTTTATATAACATTATACTTATTAAAGCATGACTACTTTTTAATCTATATATTTGCCCCCTCCCCTCTTTTTTTTCTTTTTACTCAATAATAGACTTAAATTTCATTGGATAATGAAGAAGTAATTAAAGAAAGAATTATAATTACTTAATATATGCTTTTAAAAAAGTTAAGAGTGGGAAAAAACTAGAAATTTAGATGAACTGGCAGTTGAAGTGATTTTAAGATTAGGGCAAAGATTTTTTAACTTCATTATTGTTTTGTTTTATTAACACGATTGTAAATAAAGAAGTTTATTTCAGAGAGTTGGATGACTACCACACCAAGATTAATTTTTAAAGGCAAAAGAAAAGACTGTAGACATTTAGGTAATTACAGAGTAGTAGTTATAATATCAATTATGCATATAATTTTCTAATGCAAGGAGTACTGGCAGTTATATTTTTGCATAGACTCACATTATAGAAATAAGTTGTAGATTGAATCGGAAAATATTTAGTTTTTTTTTTTTAGATATTGAAAAAGCATATAGAAAATAAAATGTTTATTACAATTAATGGAAAAGATACATAAGAAAATTATATAACATTTCCAGATTATTTCTCATACAACTGGTTTATTAAGTAAATGAAATATTCTCAAGTGAAATCGTAAGACAATATATATATTTTACAGTAATGACCCTCGAAATTTTTAAGCAGGGGTGCTTTATTGTTTGTAATATCGCCTCCATAAAGTAAACAAAAAAACAAAACAATGCATTTCTAATTTCACAATCACACAATTTTATTTTTCCATACTAATCATTGTTAAAAGATCTAATGTATTTTTTGTTTTTACAAACTGCCGTTTGACAAATAATAATATCTGGAGTAAATTGATCTTTACTTTTTATTTCAATTTTTTTTATGTAATGGCAACTGGGAAAATGTAATTTTTTTTGTATACTCAATGCTAACATGATAAATATTTAAAATAATATTTCGTTTAGTTTGTTACATTTTTCTCTAATAAATATTTATATGTTAATTTATAAATGTTTTACAACAACAAAAAAAAAAGAGAATATTTTATTGCTCATTTTAAATGAAAACAATAAAAATTCATTCACTCTGAAGAGAAACCATAATAGATAAACATATCACTCATATAACTATTGACCCTGCACTCATTTCATGCATTGATAAAAGCAACCAAATCTCAACAGAACTTGTTGAAGTTTACTGAATATGACATTTCTGGCACTGCCATATTTAGTAGTGTCTTTAAATAGAATTTTAAACATCACTTGAAATAATTCTTTTTAGAAAATGATTTAATTAATTTTATTTATATAATAATTATTGAATGATTGTTATGTTATTGATATTTTCAAACACAAATTTAATAATTAATTTTTTTTTTGGGATACTGCAGCATCACAGTGTTTATGGACCAGTTGTCATTGACATTTTATTTATAGAGAAAAGATTAGACTGTTTCTCTCTTTATCTCATCTTCTTACATACAGATTTGCCTGAAACACTTTGGGCAGAAAGCATGAATTTAAATCAGTCATACTATATATTTTAAGCTATTTTAATTGTTTTATATTAATAATTGATCTGTGTGAGATTACTCTCAATTTAAATATTGGCAATACAAATGTAAATAATGAAATAGATCAGAGAAGATGGATTGGATACTGAGAGACCTTCATCCTGCAATGGATTGATAAGGTTGACAATGATGATGATGATATCTAATTTCATCTATAGAAATGTTCCCATACACCTTCTATATAAATTATTGACAGTTTGGATATGAGAAAGAAAGAAATGGTAGAATATGCACTTGAAAAATATATGTGAAAGGCAGATGGAAATGCATAAAATGAAATAGAATGATGATTATGTTATAGAATGATATCAAAAGCAAACATGTTTGGAGGAATATAGTTTACAAATGGGAATAGAAATTTAAAATAATTTTAAATTTGGTTAAGGATATCAAACAAATTGATTAATGCAGTTTTAAAAATAAAAAAAAGAATTAAAATAATAAATATATTTGAGTTTATATAAAAATTGAGATGGACTTTTAAATAGAAAATTAAACATACATTATATTAGAATTGGGATAGAAGATTTAATAAACAAAAGGGAAAAAAATGTTATGGATTTATAATAAAAAAAGATGAAATAGACAAAAAAAAAAACAATATCAAAACAAGACCAATATTGAAGCTGAAAACATATTAACATTTGATAAAATAAATTATTGTTTAAGATTAGAACAGGAAGTCTAGACACAAAGGTACATACTTAGAAATAGATAAAAGATAAAAAAAAAATTTTCAATGGGGTGCCAGAAAATGCCCTTAGAATATATCAGTTTTAGTAAAAAATAAAGAAGTGATTGAATTGTGGGAAATATATAATATGGGAAATGATTGTGTTAAAAAAGAGAAAATGATAGACTTATTTTTAGAATGAATGAAAAGTATTAGAAATAAAATATTGGAGAAAATGAAAAACATTTTTAAAAAATGGGAAAGACAAAATAGAAATGTGATGAAGATTTTACAATAGAGTGTCATTAGATAAGGAATAGCTACATTACATCACATCACATACATTATTGAATTAAGAGTACAGAATAAGTCTTAGAAAAGAAATCACAAAGAGATGGCTTTCATAGTTTAATCAGAACCTCATCAATTAAGTAAAGGATCAATGAGGTATATTTAATATCTACACAGTTTTATCTGTAAATAATTAACTTAAATATACAAACTATGAATTATGCTTTTGAATGCTCCATTAAATTGTAATGGCCTTATTTATCAAATAACCCTTTGAACTGAAAAAGAGTCCTAGCAATGCCTTTTGGGAAACTAAGATTCAAAAATCTCAGGACATATATTTTTTAAGTTATTCTACAACTTTTTAAAATAAGTTGTATTAATACTAATACATCATAGATCCTTATTGTCCTCTATAATATTCAATATGGTATCTTAAAAGCTTAGATGATTTCATGACTAGCCAAAGTGAGATCTATGAAAATAGACTTTAATGGTGGATATAGATTTTATAAATCTATTTTTTGATTGAAAATACATTTGAATTTTTTGATAGCAATTTTAAACTACAAATTATCTAGCAAAAAGGAAAATCAACAATAATAACTTCACAAAGTTTCTTCTTTCATTTACATAAGAGTGAGTTCATTACAGATCTATATTTGTGACATAAAATATTTATAAGTGTATTAATGATTTTCTTTGCAATCTGAAAAGTATATTTATCATCTGCCAGAGAATAACTTTTTGCTTACTGAAGGAAAATTGAAGTAAACCCCTTCATATTTATTAATAAATTTATTATGTGGTAAACTTAGTTCCAATCAGAGAATACTTTTTATAATATATCAACTAAGACATTTCTAGATATTTGTGTTAATAAATCATACAGAAGCAAAGAAAAAATCCCCCCCCAAGTTTAAATTATCTTTTCTTACACATTATTTATAATTTTATAATTTGGATTAAAATTGTAAATGCAACAGAAATAAGATATATATTTTTAAAACAATTTAATTCAAGTCAAGCCAGGTATTCTAATATGTTTAGAATTATCATTTAAATAAAATACCAATTTTCTACTTCACCTTTGAGTAGTAAGTAAATCACCACTAAACTTCAATTAATGTAGGCTATGAATATGGAGACTTAAGTTCTCTGAAAGCGCTTAGCATATAACTTTTTAATAATACTTTGCAAGCTTCACTTTTTTGCGTAAAGCGCAAGTTAAATTAATTATCATTTAAGTATTTTTCTTTATGTTTTTATGTTGAAAATTTATGAGTGTTATTTAGGACATCTGAATGTGAAAGTTCTCTGTTCAAATAATCTTTGATTAGGTATTCTGAAATATTTTTTGATTGAATGACAATTTAAAAATAACTAGAAGAAGGAATAATGACCTGTAAATATCTAATATTAATAAAAATTTTAGTATTAATATCTATATATTAATGTCTTGCATTAAAAAAGTAGTTTTTAAATAGTTAATAATTTTTTTTATTTAGAAAAGAATTTGCTTATTAGATTAACTTTATAATAATAGAACCCCCCCCCCCCTTAATACCTTTTTTTTAATGGTAAATAAAAACATGACAAAATAGTTCATAGTGCATTTAAAGACAGATTGTAGCAATAAGAAATGTTATGCACTATTTCTAATCAATATAATTAAATTAGTGATAAAATAATTTTTTTAATTCTCTATCAATGGAAATTATCACAGTTATATTAATTTTAAAAACAAAATATATATATTACAGCTTTCATTTAATTTACTCTTTGTCTACCTGTGTGAAAAATGTTGTAACTCAATTTTCACCAACTTCCTGATTTCTGATATAGTTGAAACTTTACATACATCTTTTTCCCAATGAGAATACAATTTTTTAGGTTTATAAATAATTTTAGCAAAATATTATCGAAAATTTAAATTTTAAATTTCATATGGGATTCAGTACTCTTTACAGCATTGACATCCAATATTATTAAATTATATCTGTACTTCCTTCATTCCTAATTTCTGGAATTATATAAAACTAAAAAGTAGAAAAAAATAAAGAAATGCTATTGTTCACATAAATGCATTAATAAATAAAGATGCATTAAAAAGTAAAAAATATTTTTTTTTCTTTCACAAATAAACATGTGACACCACAATCATGTTAGAAATTCATAAGTCAGAGTTCAAAAGAATCATTTAAATAAGCTGCAATTAATGCTCATTTTCTCGTATTATTGTCAATGTATTTATTAGATTAAAAAAGGTTTTAAATCTTACAAATAGACTAGCATTGATGCAAGAAAGTGGTGCAGTTGCAAGTTTATTTAAATGATTCTTTGGGAATCTGAATTGTGAATTCCTAAATATGATTTCTCTATCTTTTGTTTGTGAAAGCTAAAGAAAATTTATTTTTAGTGCATTTATGTGAATAAAATTGCTTTTTAAAATGTATATATATATATATTTATTAAGCACCTATTTCTAATTTATGTGGGCAAATTAAAATAATATTTTTGATTTTAGTGATGCATGTTTTGTAGCATTTTGCTTTTTAGTTTGTTGCTAAATGTTGTTTCAGCCTTTGAGAAAGTGCCACCTCTTAAAATAAAACATGTTTTTTTTCTTTATTTGCTACTATTGGAAATTTCCATGGCTGTTTATTTTTGCTATCTAAATTAAAAAAAAAGAAAATATTTAATTATTCATTGTCATGAATTTAATCTAATAGTTTACAGATATTGTAAGTTGTTGACTTTTTAAGAAAGGAAAACCACTTCAAAAATTATGATATATATGTATATAATTAATTAAAGAATCAAATATCCACTAAAAGCATTAATATTTTATTCTTATTATGCAAACAATATATAGTTGAGATGTGAATTTGGGTAATTTTGATTATTTATTGACTAATTTAGCTTTATGATCTTAATGTTTATATTATATTAGTAAATAATTAACACGTTTTACATTATACATGCATAGAACAATATTCCAAAGGTAATACATAATCAATAAGAAAAGAGTATATAGCTTTAATATTATTTGTATTAATATAATATTAATGATATATATTATATAAATAATAACACATTCACAATCATTAGTCTCGCTTCTCTTTCTGTTGTCTTACTTTATTTTGAAAAGTTCTCTTTAAATAATGCATATAGCATGATTATCAAGTTGTTTTTTTTAACCACACTAATAGTACATATCATGATAGTGTTTATTCTTCACCAATAAATAAAAATATATATTAATGTTAATTCTTCCTCTCTGAAATAATATAGTTACATAAACTTTGTCCATATTTTTATTGAAAGATGAACTATCAACAATATTCTTCTTACATTTTATTACTGAAAAATGAATTAGCACTTATATTATTTTTTAGATAATCACTTTTATATTTGTTACTTCTAAACAATTTCAAAGTAGTGGGAAGAGATGAGAAATATTTGATTTTAATTTTAAATGTGTTTGTTAAATATAAATCATTTTATTTAAAAAATAATTTTATATTTAAAAACAAGTAAACTTAAATTGGGTTGACTATATTATTTTATTTTGATGATATTTTATTTAACCATAATTAAAAAAACTTTTCAGATGCACATTTACAAACCAATATTTACTTTAGCCTATGAATATATTTTTAGACAACTTAATTAGTATCAAAATATAAATGAACCTATAGAGATTCCAACCAGTATATAAATTCAGATGTCTTTTATTAAATTCTTCAATTCTGTCATTATAACCATAGATTTGACAGTCATTACTATGTAGTTCATGTTTTGTGTTTGTCCACATTTATAGATCAATGACTGTTAAATTCCATTTATGAATCAGATGTTGGATTAATACCTAAAACAGAAATATTGTTATTTTGTTTGTGATTATTTTTATTAAAATATAATAAAATGCTTGGCTAGATATTTGGTCCAATATAAATTGACTATATTAGTTTTATTTAGTTATTGTTTATTTTGTAAATATAACAAACTTATTAGATTGACTATATTAGTTTATTTTGTTTGTTTATAAAAAAAAAAAAATTAGATTGTTCTTAATGTCTAGCTAATTTTTTTTTAATGAAATAATTGCAGACCAAATAATAATTCTATTTAGGTAGAAAATATGTCCAGCATCTTTTATTTATTTATTAAGTAAGTACAGGCAAGCTAAATTAATATATTCAAGGCCAATATAAGCATACTTTTGTTAATAAAAATTTATAGACAAAATAATTGACAAAATAATAATAAAGCTAATTTAGCTAGTCATAATTTCTTTCTACTTAGTCATCCTTAATTGTCCATAAAAGAAATATCTAGAAATTTTATCTATACTGTATAATAAACATTAACTCAAGTTTTTTTTATATAAATAAGTGCAGACAAAATGAGATAATATAGCTTTCTTATCTAGTCATCAAAATTGGTTAGTAAATGGATATCTAGAAGTTTTTTTTATTTTAAAAAATATATATAATACTGTTAAATGATAAATATCTCTCATCTTTCACACTTAACTGTAATTGTTTAGTTTGAATTTTGCCTGAGTTTAGTTTATATATATATACAAATTATCATCAAATATTTATGCCAATTTTTTGTGCTTTCTAAGAGATTTTTTAAAGATTGAATTTATTAATAAATGCAATAAAACACTAAACAATTTAAATATATCATTTTTCACAGTCGCTTTTTAAAAATATATATATAAGGTAGACTAGTTGAGAAATAATACAAATGCCATTTTATCTTTTAACAATAATATTTGAGAATTATTAGTACTAATTAACCTTGCAGCAAAAAAGTGATGAAGTCTGTAAAAATATGCCACTTCAGAGAGAAAGGACTAAGATCAATTTCCAGTTGTATTTATTCATGAGAAATAAACTGATTATAATGGTGGACATTATTAGCTTTGCAAATGAAAAAAATAAATTGCAAAGATAGAGCAGTATAACATGTTATTTAAATGTAACTCATTATCTTAAAAAAAATTGATCTGCAATTTGGCTACTTTGTTATAAAAGCCCTTAGCCAAATGGAGGAATGTGCAAAAACAACAACAACAACAACAAATAAACAATGATGTCCTGTGCCAGATTATAAAAATCTAGCATATCCAGAGTTTTACCACATATGCTTTCAAAAAATGATCTTTGAAAAAACAAACAAACAAAAAACATTTTGTGAGACAGGTATAGCTTCTATTAGAACCATATCACTTGATATCTTAGATAGTAAAATGATTTTTTTTTTTTAATTTTCCTTACAAAAAATAAATATTCAACATTTAGTATGTGCATAATTCTGGATTATGGATATTCTATCTGTAATTTTATCATCTATTATAAATACTACATATGGCAGTCATTATTGAAAACAAATGAATTATTTTTTGAGAGGAAGTGGATTATTAGACAGTTGTTTCAAAACATTACTTACTTTATTGAAGAAAATGAAACTGAATTGATACCTCAGGTAATATTACTAGAATTAGTGCAATACATGCACTCTATAAGTTCACTAATATTTTTCTTTTCAGTGGATTGAATACTAGTTTAAATTATTTTGACATTTTGTATTTATCCATTAGGAGGGATACTACAGGCATTCAGTGTTTTGAAGTAATATTTAACCAAATGAATCTGGCTATCAATTCAAATAGTTTGAAGTTATATAAAGATATTAAAGAGTTAAATAATTCTATTTGACTGGGAATTCTATATTCTCAATATATCATTGAGGTTAAGGTGGGAGTTCATGATTGAAGATCACATTTGAGCATATACAGAATTATTGAAGTGTTTCAAAAAAATAGTAGCAAGTCAATAACCACTTAGAGAATCTTGTCCACAGCAAAGAAAGATAATGGAAAGAGAGAGAACGTTCATGACTGTTTTGAATTATTGAGAAAACATACTTGTAATAGGCTACTTTTATAGTATTGCCCATAATTTGTCTTTGTAACTACCACCACACACATTATATATATAGTATACATTATTTATTCATTAATATGATATATTAATGGCTCATTATTTGCACATAGATTATTGCCTTCAATATATTATATATAGTGTGCAATGTTTATTAACTAATATGACATTAAATTTTACTCTATAATGGGAATAAAATTTAAAAATTGTTAATGGACCATTTTTGATCTCATAGTAAATAATTTTTAAACATATTTTCTGTTTTTTTTTTTTAAATGGAACTTATTACAAACGTTTATACGTGAAGTATCATTAAAATGAAAAATAAATTAAATAGCCTTTTTGTTAAATAGCCCACTATAGAGCAGAGATCTTTCTAACAGCTCTTCTCAGATTACATTAAAAATACAGAGAACTTTTAATCCACCATTCATGCATTTATCATTTTCCTTTATTTATTGTTTGCTTTCTTTGGTTCCAGAACAAATATATGTTTCTTTTTTTCATTTCCATTGTTTCTCATCAAACTTTTTTTTTTTGTATATATGTCAAAGGGTTGACCGGAAGCGAACCAGGGCTGGCTGCTTGGAAAGCAGCTTTGCTAACCGCTAGGCCACCAGCACTTGACATCAGACTTTTTATCATATACATCATTGACGAATTACAGTCCTAATGCAATATTTTATTGCAAAGAATCCTTTTATTTTTAAAATTTAAAATTATATTTTTATTAAAAAAAACTAACAACTATCATGTTTTTGTCAATACAATGCATATATATATATTAAATTTAAAAATTAAATCCCTTCTTCAATCTTATCTTTTTTCTTTCTTATTCTTATTGCAAGTTGATTTACTTTTCTTTTAAAAATATTTAGCTGAATTCTTAGTTTATTTTCATTTTATTTGTTTGTAAATATTAAAACTTTATTCTTTTAAAGAAAGCATCATTGGCAGCATAAATTGAAACAAAATTTTCTAAAACCAAATATCAGTTTATTATTATTTTGTTAATTTCAAATAGTTAAATAAAAATGCTACCAAATTACTTTTTATAACAAATGATTTGAAACAATTATTTATTTAAAAAAGTACAGTGAAGATGTGAACTATGTTCTATCAAACTACTTGACTTCAATTATTAGCCCCACTCCACCAAAGAAAAATTGTAAATAGACAAAAAAAAAAATAAACAAACAAAAAATACTGAATGTATTTATATATTGGACTATTTCCATCATCTAATAATTAAACATTGAATGTCTTTAGAAATTTTTAACTTTATTTAAATATTTTAATAACATTCATCTATTGGTAAGCACACACAAGTTAGTATATGCATAACATTTCGAGAAGTATGTCTCCTCTCTTCCTTCAGGTGTAGTAACATGGGAATCTAACCTGGACTCTTAGATTCTTGATTATTAAATTGTAAGGGAACATTCTAACCAACTGAGTCTTCATGCCAAAGGCAATAGTCAGTAGAAATTTCATATACTTATCTATGAGGTTCCTTCTAATTTCTCTTTTTTTTTCTAAGAGCAAATTTGATTAGTAGTTTCCATACATTATGTATAGTCACACTAGGTTGACTTATGGGGTTATTTGCCATTGTCATGTGAACAACTTCTTTGAATTTTCTTCTTTGAATCTTTTTCTCTCCAATATTTTTATATTTTCCCATTTGAACATACATTCATTGGTATAATATATATGCTCTGCTATCTTAGAGACATCTCTTTTGATTATCAATTTGTGCTCTTGCAATCACTTTTCAATGGATAACTGGTCTCACAAATATGCATTCTTCCACATTCACATGGTATTTCATAGATACAGTTTCAGGATTTCAAGTTTAGGCTTTGTAGATGTTAGAATTCCTCATGGTCTCTGGAAAGCTGTTCTGAGGTTATACTGATTGCAGATTTTTCTTAATTTATCTGCTACTTTGGATATGTATGGATACACTATAGTATAATAATTATTTTTTCTTTTCATGATTCTTTTTGTTGTCTATTTAAGATTTTCTTAATAACAGCTGACATATAACCATTTTTCATAAGAATTTATTGTATATAGATCTTTTTTTAATTTATTAAATCACTGCTTTCTGATCAAACTTCTTTTCCTCTGTTCCATAGTGATAGTATAACTCCATGTTTTGTGTTATGATTGAATGTATATGCTAAATATTTTCCTATATGTGTGGGTTTTTAGTAAACCATAGTTTTGATTTTGCCATAAGGGAGTTTTGTTACAAGAACATCTAAGAATGTCAACTTTTGTCTTGTGCTGATTCGATTGTAAATTTAATTGAAGGGAATAGGTTGTTGACATGTTTGCAGAAAGTTTGTAGTAATGTTTCACCATGTGGCCATACAACAAATGTATCATCAAAATAATGAAACCAAAGTTAAGGTGGATATGCAGTAATTTTTATGGCTACAGTTTCAAGTTCTTCCATATAAATATTGCTAATCAGGGATGACAATGGTGAGCCTATATCCATTCCTTGATTTTGTTGGAAGAATTCTGTGTTATATTGAAAGTAGGTTGTTGTTAAGCAGAATGTTAATAGTTCCATTATACGATTAATAGAAAGAGTTGTTCTGATTAGTATGCTATTATTACCATATGCTTCTTCACATAGTCCACCTGTGAATAAACTTTCCACATCAGAGCTTACTAGTATGTCAGTTCTTTCAATTTCCACTTGATTAATTCTACAAAGTGTCTAGGATCCCTGACAACGGACTGGGTCTTATATACCAAAAGACTAATAATTTTGAGAAGAAATCTTGCCAAATTTTGGCAAGGTCAATTTCTAGAACTAATAATAGATCTTAATAGAACATAATATTTATGGATTTTAGGTAGACCATTGTAATGGTATACATATGCCATTACATTATTTTAAAAGCCATTACCTTATTTTAAAATTAATACTTAAAGGGAAAAAAGATCACAAATAAAAAGGGTTTTATTAATAACGAAAAGAAAATTAAGAGTTGTGTTTAACATATGTAGATCGCATAGATGGAAAACTTTAAAACTATTTTAAGGAAAAAAGTATTTAAAAGTACTTTTTTGTAAAAAAAAAAAAGATCTAAAGACAAAGATTAATATTTTTGAAAATAGAAATAAATGTTAATTACTATCATGTTTAATCTTAGTAAATGGAAATGATTGTTTTAAAGCAAACTAGCCCTTGGGGCACTTAATTAATTAAAAGGTCAGATAGGAGATATAGTTAAAAATTAGTTTGTTTTCCACTCTGAAGCAGCAACAAGCACACAGACCAAAATGAAAAACATCTGGACATTAGTATCAGTGACATCATGTTAGATCGATCTGTAGGATTTCTGATAAGAGGCTATAAAAGTATAAAAGGCAAAATAATAGCAGTTGTTAAAATAATCTGACTATTAATCTACATATGAACTGTAGCTGTATTGAAGACTTCATGATGTAGGAGTCTGCAATAGATTTCCTGTTATATACCAGCTGAGGCAGCCTCCAAATTAATGAGTACTGAATGGCAGCAAACAACTGACCGGTCTTCCCAGAAATATTAAATGGACTTCAGCATGATGAGTGCGACGCATCATGGACAAGACAGACTTCAGACCTTTCATGGAAAGTATGAACTCTTTTATCTAATAGGAACTTTTATAAACTTGCAATTAGCTAAAACTTCATTAATAAGTATGAGCTCTTATCCAGACTTAAAGAATTCTAAATCAATTATATTTGCTAATCGTTTCCACTTTTTGTTTCTATTTATTTTTATCTATTAACTCAATTATTAAAATGTATTAAATTTAAGTTGGGCATAGATAGCTGCATAGATTTGTCAAGTTTGGGGTTAGGTCATTGGATTTAATTTCAGACTATTTGTTTCGTAGTTTGGTTGATGTCTGTGGAGCGATATATGGGTGTTAATATCAATGTAGTGTAAAGCGTATTAGCATACAGGGCAAGCGTACCCAAATGAATGCATGACCTAAAAGTGTAGTCATCATGTTACAATGGATGGGTATATATTTTCCCACACCATTGTTTTCTTTTTCACTCTGGGTATTAATAGTAAGACGGCCAAGACTGCAATTCACCATTGCAGAGCATCTTCAATATGCTACACACATTCCTGTACTGGGCGATGATCATTTCTCTTTAAATAATATCATGCTGCAGATGCACATTCCTGTCAATGTGGTTTTATGCTAGCATCATATTGCATTGGCTACATCTGTATATCAGGAAGCAAGCATTGGTTTGGCTGCAAATCTTTGGCCTGAGGTTGAATGATTGTTTTTAAAGGATTTAACTGAGTAATCTATGTAGCATATCTATACTCAACATTGTAAAAAACTTTTACAAACTGTCTATCTGTGCGGACTTTTAACTAAAGTAGAAAATAATTTAAAATTAATAACAAATTTAAGATCAACTTATTCCTCAAGTTTAAATTTATATATGTGCCATCAATAAATGTTTTCTTGTGTGTTATTACTGGAAGTGGCTTATTTTATTTATTTCATTTTAATATTAAAAATATATTTTACAAATTTAGTTATATATTAAATCCTGTGTCTCCTTGAGCTAGTGGCATGGGCTAACATTCATAATAAAATAAAATTGGATCTTAACAATAAGTATCTGCCTATCCTATAAATTTTCTAGGTTCGAATAGCCTAGTGGCACCCTGTGCAGAAGATATGGTAAGTGTCCACAAATAACCAGACAGACAATGAATTTTGTTGAAATACAATGTTAGTTCGCTTTTTTCTGAATCAATGAAATGCTTGTGATGCTTGCTGAGTAATGCTTGTAACTTTGTTTCTGTACTCGGTATCAGATTTTTTTGCCGCTTTTCTGTATTTGCCTGCTTTAAGAAATTCTTGTATTTTATTGTCATTATCAGTTGTATCCATTACAACTTTTTTCTGTTGTCAGTAGGGAGAATGATTATAGATTTATTTTCTTTGAGAGATTTAATTTTTTTCCTCTCACCATAGAATATGTTTGACTTCAATTTTTATTGCTTCTCAAATGTTCTTTTTATTCACCAAATAATTCTTCTGCTTCTTCTAAAGGCAATTTTTGAGTGACTTCTTCAGTGGCTGCTGTTATATCTAATAAGGGGATATTAGATAATGTGATGGCAAAGTTTAATCCTTTTTCCAGAATAGAAATTTTGGCAGTTGTTAAATATTTAGAACAGAAATTTTTGACACATGAAGCTTGTACATTGCTTGGTATATTATGACTTTTGATATGTCCAAAGTTTGCAAGTTTTTTCTTTTGGCATTCTTTTATTTTTTCATGTAATGTAGAGTATGATTTTCTTACTGCTTGAAAAATTCTTATGTAGTTTTCAGCAGGAAGTTTATTTTTTAGAAAACATCCTACATTATTAATGGAATGCTAGGTTTGATACTTGGAAAACCCTTGGGCCTTTATTATTTTTCTTAACACAACTTCACTTTCTCTCTGAGTAATTTTCTCAAAACTGTCTGAATGTGAATTGGGGGAGGTTGTAGTTGCACATCCTTAAGAACTATCATTTCAGATTTACATTTACATAAGAAAATTAAATGATTTTTATGCTTTGGCCAGCTAGGAGTCTAGGTTCAATTTCCATACTAGTTCTATCAGAGGTCAGGCCAGCAACACCTATAATAGAGAGAAGAAAAATATCTCTTAAAATGTTGTGCACATATTAACCTGTGTGGTATTGCTAATATTTGAATGCAATTGGAATATTTAAATAAAGTTAAATTTTTCTAAAGACATCCAATACTTAATATCAGATGAGTACCATATATAAAGGCAACTAAAGTGCCATCACCACAAACTTTAAAAAAAAAAACACTAAGTATTTGGTATGTACCCAACTACATCAAACTTTAGACATTATGAAAAATTATATCTAAAGCTGGAAAAAGAAGAAAGTCAGTTAACTTTCTTATGTAAATGTAAATCTATAGGGATAGTTCCTAAAGATTTCAACTAAAATCTCCAATTCACTCCCAGAGTTCTGTTAAGAGAAAGAATAAATGCTCAAAAGATTTTCAAGTATTAAACTTTGCATTCCGTTAATAATGTACAATGTTTTTTAAAAATAAACTTACTAATGAAGTCTTTACAAGTTTTTCAAGTAATAGGAAAATCATATTCTGCATTACATAAAAAAATAAAAGAATGCCAAAAGAACAAACTTGCAAACCTACATGGGCATATCAAAAGTCATAATATACCAAGCAGTGTACCAGCTTCATCTCTCAAAAATATCAGTTTTAATCATTTAATAGATGCTGAAATTTTTGTTTTGGAAAAAGGATTAAACATTGCCACCATACTATCTAATATTCTTTTATTGATATAATGACAGCTTCTGAAGAAGTCACTCAAAAATTGCCTCCTGAAGAAGCACCAGAATTAATCTGGAGAATAAAAAGTACACTTGAGAAGCAACAAAAATCGAAGTCAAATATATTCCATGATGAGAGAAAAAGCAATTAAATTTCTCAAAGTAGATAAATTATAATCATTCTTCTTGCTGACAAAAGCAAACAATTGTAATGAATTCAATTCATTATGACAACAAAATACAAGGACTCCTCACAGCAGACTAATACAGAGAAGTGGCAAAAAATCCAATATCAAGTATAGAAACAAAGTTACAAGTATTACTCAGAAAGCATTGCAGGTACTTCAGTGATTCAGAAAAAGTAAACTAATATCATATTTCCGCAAAATTCCATATAAGAATCATGTTCCATTAAGACTTATTGTTCTAGAAATTTACCTTGCCAAAATGTAAGATTTCTTCTCAAAGTTCTTACTCCTTTAGCATACAAGATCTAGCCCTTTGTCAGGGATTTTTTCTACTTTGTAGAATTAATCAACAACATGAAAATTGGAAGAACTGACATACTATTAAGCTTTGATGTGGAAAGTTTATTCACAAATATACCATGTGAAGAAGCATTTTCTACTGTAAGAAAAAGATTAAATGGTGATAATAGCATACAAAATCGGAACAATTCTTTCTATTAATAGTATAATGGAATTATTAATATTTGGCATAACAAGAATTTACTTTCAATATAACATAGAATTCATCCAACAAAATCAAGCAATGGCTATGGGCTCATCAAGGTGACACTGATTAGCAATATTGACATGGAAGAACTTGAAAAACTACAACCATAAAGATTATTCCATATCCACCTAAAGTTTGGCTTCACTATGTTGAAAAGACATTTGTTATAAGGCCTGCATGGTGGAATGCTACAACAAATTTTCTGGAAACCATCAATAACATATCACTTTCAATTAAATTTACAATAGAATCAGAACAAGAACAACAAGTGACATTCGTAGATGTTCTAGTGACAAGTTTCCCACATGGCAAAATCAAAACAATAGTTTACAGAAAACCCATGCATACAGGAAAATATTTAGCATGTGCATCCAATCACACTGAAAATACAAAACATGGTATTATACTATCACTATAGAAGAAAACAAAAAAAATTTGTTCAGAAACCAGCGATTTTAAAAAAGAAAAGATCTATATCGAATAAACTCCTATGAAAAATGGTTAACCATTAGCCGTTGTTAAGAAAATTTTAAATATACAACAAAAAGCACCATGAAAAAAAAGTTATTGGCACTGTAGTGTATCCACACATACCAAAAATAGCAGACAAATTAAGGAAAATCTGCAATCAGTATAATATAAGAACAGCTTTCCAGAGTCATACCATATTCTGAGAAATTCTAACATCTACAAAGCCTAAACTTGAAATGATGAAAAGCAAAAACTACATCTATAAAATATCATGTGAAATTGGAAGAATGTATATTGGTGAGATTAGTCACCCTATTGAAAAGTCATTGCAAGAGCATAAACTGATGATTAGAAGAGAGAAAACAGATGTGTCTAAGGCAGCAGAGCATGTCTGTACCAATGGACATATGCTGAATTGGAAAAATACAAAAATATTGGATAGAAAATAAAAGGTACAAAGAATAAAATTCAAAGAAGCTGCACACATGTCAATGGTGAATTACTTCATAAGTCAATCCAGTGTGACTATGCATAATGTAGGAAAATCAATTTTGCTTTTAGGAAAAAGTGGAGAAATCGAGAGGGAATCTCATAGATAAGTACATAAAATTTCTAATGAATGTGGCATTTGGCAGGATGGCTCAGTTGGTTAGAGCATTACCTTAAAATTCAATATTCAATAATCTAAAATCCAGGTTCGATTTCCATGCTAGTACTATCACTGATCAGGCCAGCAACACCTGAGAAGAGAGGAGAATAATACCTCTCAAAACATTGTGCTTTTACTAAGAGTTGAATGTAATTTGAATATTTAAATAAAATTATATTTTTCTAAAGATATTCAATACTTAGCATTAGATGATGAAAATAGTCTAATATATAAATACAACTAAAATGCCATTATCAGAAATCTTCAGAAAAACACAAAAAAGATTGAAAATCATAAACTTATTAAATTTTATATATATTGATATTGCTGTAGCCTTTTTTTTTCTTGCTAACTAATAACATTCTTATATTTAAAATGTTAATTTTTAATCATGTTTTTATCATGATTTAAATAGAATCATTAGCCTAGTTGCATGTGTATAAAATTTTTCTTTATGATTGTTTTTTTTTTTTAAGTTTTCTATACAGTATGTATTAACATATCTTTAATAAATTGTATTAAGTACAATGAACAAGTGAAGTACTTTCAGTAAATGAGGAAAAAATATTCATTTAATAAGGAAAAATAAAGTCAAGTTCTGAAATTGACCGTATTATTCAAATGATCTATCATCAAACAGAGAAATTATAAAAAGAAGCAGATTCATGCCACTGTTGCTTGTACCCTTCCATCAGCTAAAATTGTAGCTAAAGTAAGGAATATTTTTTGTTAAAATGGATAAAAGTCTTAAATCTTTGGTTATATGATATGAATTGTAAGAACATCCCAGTTCTTAATGGACTTGTATCAGGAAGCCTTAAGTTTCTATGAAAAATTTAGCCAGTAATCTGGATCGCACAATTCCAAGTTATTCATTTCGGTAATACAGCATCTATTGATCCACACCATCCGATGGTACTGTTGCTACTGAAAAATGAATAGATATAATGTTACCAGGCTGTTTTCCAAATTTTGTTGATTTATGTTTTTAATTTTTGGATTTGTTTTATTTTTATTTTTTTGGTTGTTGTTTGTTATTGTTTTTTTTTTTATTTTTTGTAACCGGTTTGATGTATATTTCTTAAAAATTAAAAAATAGTTTTTTTTTGGCTTTTTAAAATATTCGGTCTTTTTTTTTTACATTTCTTTTTGTCCGGTCTCTCTCTCTCTCTTTTTTTTAAAGAAACTTTTTTTTTTTTTTTATAACCAAGTCTTTTTTATTGTTTTTGAAGAAACTTTTTTTTTTGGTTTTGTTTACTGAGAAACAAGGTTTTCTCGACAGATCTCTCTACAGTGTCTATAGAGAGTTCGTATACTCATTGCTAATAATGTTCAACATTCTAGAGATGTTGGGGTAAGGATGCATTTCAACATCTTAGTGTTTGAATACTTTACAGGCCGTAAGATCTATGAGCGGCCTTGTAAACAGCATATTTATGTGCTTTAGCATAGAAACAGCGCTATCAGATGGTGTGGATCAATAGATGCTGTATTACCTTCATTTCAAATAGGGATGGTTATATAGATTTCAAAATTGCTACAGTCTTAAAAATATTAAAATAATCAGTGTAGTTGCATCTGGCATTAATGCTGTATTATAATTTCGTTAGAATTTTTAAAAAATTAAAATTTTAAAAAATTGAAGAAAAAAAAATCTGGAGCAGGTATTTAATAATGGAACAGAATTGTGAATCATTGTTACTGTACATATGTATGCAAATATGCTTTCTCAATTTATTATATTTTAAATTTTTTTAATATTATAATCTTAATTGGTATATGCATACTATAAACATAAAGCATGTGTTATATATATATGCATAGTGAAAACTATTGTACTACTGTACAATAAACAATGCTTATTGTATTATAATTATTGTTTGTCACCAAAATGTGAGCTATTATATGCTACATGTGTTATATGTGAGGAAGGCATTGAATAAAATAGTGTATTTTATGGTGTCACTTTACAATGAATTCTTGATCCATTAGACCAGAGAAAATAAATCAGAGATATAGATCTGACCATATTAAAAATTATAAATAACAATTTGTTTATTCATAGAAATTCATGTAAAGTACTATTCAGGTTTTATAATTCAAATCACTCCACACTTAGTGTTTGCAAAAAGTATATATATATATATTGTAATATTAAGAGCAGTGGCCAATTCTGTCCATGCCAATATTAGCTTTTTAAATCTAGAATGTATTTTATTAATGGGGAAATAATATTTAATTTTCCCATATTTTTTTAATAATAATAATGGGTATTTATTTTAATATTTTCTTTATCACATGATAATATGAGAATTTTCAAATATTATTCTAAACATAATATTAATACTTGAAATGTACTATAATTTTTAAATATTTGTAAAAAAAGAGAGAAACATAAAATCAGATAAATAATTTATTTTGTTTTATCTTTATACTAATTTTATCTATTAACCAACTTTAATTTGTTTTGAAAAATACTGAAAAAAAAAATTATCTTCAGTAAATTATTTAACAATTTTTAATTTTAAAGTTGTTTTTTTTAAAAAAAAAAAAAGAAAGGAAAAAGTTTTAGCATTTTTGGTAAATTTTATTTTAATTAAGAAAAGTTTTTTTCTTTATTTCTTTTCAAAAGAAAAGGTAATGTTTTCAAAATTAGTGTAATTAATCTGATTATCTAGTTTTTCTTTTGGCAGAAAAAAAAACTAATTAAAGAGGAATTGCAAAAACTATGATTTTAACTTAAGTTTTTGACTTGTTTTCCAATTTTAATTTTTTTTAAGGAAGGAAATATCTAAACAATGTTTATGTAAGAATAAACCCAATTAATTAGTAGTAAATTTTTTCATGTAAGAAACAGGATTGTGATTGGTGGGAGACAGGATTGTTCTAAAATAGAGGATGGGCTTGTAAGAAGTGATCAGTCTTAAAAAAGGACAGTAGAAATCTTAATACAGCCGTTGAATAGAGCAATCATTTCTGACTCAGATTCTGAAGAAGAAAGAAGTTTAATGTGAAATGAAAAATGTTTTCTAAAATAAACATGTGCTAAGTTCAGCTAAAGCTGAACATCACCTACTTCCATGTAACCAGCTCACTAGCAAAATGTAAAGGAAATTACCGCCAAAATAATATGCAACAAATCTGTATTTATGGGCATAAGTGTCTCATTATGTGTTAGCCTGATTTAGAAAATTATTAGAAAGAAAATATCAGATTACATCTTTCTGTGTATTAGCCTAGTAAGTATTCTGTTGCAAAATGGAAAAAAAATAATTGTGTATATTGTCCTAAAATTGAGAAGGCTTCCACATGGAAACAGAAAATTACAAATATCAAAGAAGGGACTCAAAAAGAAAATACAAATGCCGAAAATGTCAAGCGTTGGTAGTTGAGTGGGCAGCACAGCTGCCTTACAAAGCATTTGTCCCAGGTTTGCAGGTTTGTTTCCCTGCCAATGCTTTGACACATGAAAAAAAAGGAAAGAAAATAAAACCATGGTAAAAAGATATTTTTAATGTGCACATTACATTTAAATTTATAAAGGAGCTTTAAAATTAAGTAATAATTGATAATAATTAATAATTTTATTAGTATCTTTTTTCAATTGAAACATGTTTTTATTCATTATTCTCTTTTCAAAATTATACAAAAGGGGGTTTAAGTAATTTAATTTTTATTAAATTATATTTAACAATTTCTTTTGATGCTTTTTTGTTTTATATTACACCCCCCCCCAATTATATAAAGAGTTAAACTAATTTAAAATGTCCTTATCTCTGATTCAAAAGTTGTTTTTAAAGTCTACTTATTGAAAATGAAATAATTCAATGATAGGAAAAATTAATTAAATTAATGAATGAAAATCTAATGGTGAATCATTTTGCTATATGGAATTATCTTCTTGATAAAAAGATGTATTTGAATTATCATATTATGTCATTTTAAACTTTTCTTTACTTATTAATCATTTAGTCCAGCATTTCTTAAACTGTGGGTTGCGACCTAAGAAAAATTAATTAAATTAATGAATGAAAATCTAATGGTGAATCATTTTGCTATATGGAATTATCTTCTTGATAAAAATATGTATTTGAATTATCATATGATGTCATTTTAAACTTTTCTTTACTTATTAATCATTTAATCCAGCATTTCTTAAACTGTGGGTTGCGACCCAAATAGGATTGTGAAGCAAAAAGTTGTGGTCACGAAAATTTAATTCAGATATGTGAATTTAAAGAAATATATTAGTCGCAATCCCTTCATTATCTTCAATTTAATATATTACATTTTCTGTACAGCACAATTATAAAATCATAATGATGGCCAAGTTGAGCTGTAAATTATATTTACATATTGAAAAATAACACTAAATGTATCACAATAGTGGTGTCACATTGCAATTTCAGCATATAAGTTATTTCAGAATCAAAATATATGCTGCAGTGGTGAGAATAAGATTGGCACCACTGTGATTATATAATGCGTTCCTGGTCAAGTTATTTGTTTCCGTTTCATTTCAACAAGTGTCCACATCGCAAAAACTATACAATATTGTATTTTACTGTTTTACTCGACTAAGGTTAGTATTTATTTGAAAAAATATTATGAAAGATGTTTTTTTTATATATATATATAAATGCTTGTATACTTTTTTTCTCAATTTTTTATTCAAAATGTATCATTCTATTAGTTATTATAAAAATTTATTTTTCATTTGAAACTTATTGTCATTTATTTATTAACAAGTAAAAACATTAAACGTACAGGTAATTTATAATTGATTTATTGATATTTTTTAAATATTAAAAAATAAAACATATGGAGATATTAAAAAATAGAACCTACGGGAGTAAATATGCTTCATATAATTAAACTAAAATCATGGCTGCCACTTGGTGTCTCTGCTAACTAATAAGTATGTTATTTTATTTATATTTTAGGATAAAAATACTTTTTAACCATGGTTAAATGGTTGAACTTGAGTACCAAAAGTAATAATTTTGATGGCAATGCTACAAAGTCTCTTCAAGCAGGATCTCATAATCAGAAAGAGGTATCTAAAATGTGAAAAAGAAAATATGATGAGACATTTCTTCAATTTGGCTTTCCTTTCAACAACTGTGATTGTAATGAGCAACCTCTTTATTTAATTTGAATAATGTTTTGTCTATGGAGAGTATGAAACCATCAAAATTAAAAAGGCATTTTGAATCCAAGCATCCTTCATATGTCAATAAACCAAAAGAATATTTCGAATGACTTTTAAAAACTTCAAATAAAGAAAAATAATATTTTGAGAAATTTATAACTGTTAATGAAAAATATTTACTTGCATCACATGAAGTTTCATATCTGATTGCTAAAAATAAAAAGCCATACACAATTGGAGAAGATCTTATATTACCTGCTTCTATTAAAATGGTAGAAATACTTCACAGAAGTAAATATGGCAATGAAATTCGGAAAATTCCTTTGTCAAATGACACTGTCACATAGAATTTCTGAAATTAGCAATGACCAATTTGAGCAACTTATTACTAGATTTAAAGAAAGCCCAATATTTACGATTCAGTTGGACAAAACAACTGATATTTCAAAAATAGCTCAATTATTAGTGTACGTCAGATACATTTATAGAGAAAACATTAAGGAAGAGTTGTTATTTTGTCATTCTTTGGAAAAACATACAAGAAGGGAAGACATATATAATAAAGTAGACAAATTTTTTAAAATTGAAGATTTAGAATGGAAAAATTGCTTTGGAGTATGCACAGATGTGCAAAAGCAATGACTGGTGAAAATATTAACAAAGTTAAAGCAATAATAATTATATAAGTTTTACACACTGCCTGATCCAATGAGCAGCCCTTGCAGCAAAAAAATTAACAATGGAATTGAACGATATGCTTCTGAATGCTGTCAAAATTATAAACTTTATTAAAAGCCGTGCCCTTAGTAGCTGTTTATTTTCAAATCTTTGTAAAGACATGGACTCTGAATACAAAAATTTATTATTACTTGTAGAAGTAAGATGGATGTCAAGAGGTCAAACTTTATAAGAAGATTATTGTTATTAAAAGAAGAAATTATTGTATTTTTAACTGAATAAAAATCTGATCTTGCTGCTCTTTTTCAAAATGACTTACAGCTCTCAAAGCTGTGCTATTAGTCTGATATTTTTGAGAAGCTAAATAATCTTAACTTGTCTCTTCAAGGAAAAAATAGCAATATTTTTACTTTGAATGATAAAATTGAAGGCTTTATTAAAAAGATAAACATTTGGAAGAATAGGGTAGAAAATGATTCATTGGAAATGTTTTCAACTATCAACAATTTTATAATTGAAAAAAAGTAAAATTTTAATTGCAAAAATTATTATAGATCACTTAAAAACCCTAGAAACACAATTTTATAAATACTTTATATCGAATTTAGATTTCAAAAAGTTATATTGGATTCAAAGATCATTTTTGATTGACATTAATGACCTGCCCTTTAAAGCCCAAGAGGAATTTGCTGAGCTATCGAGTGACTCAAACTTAAAACTTGACTTTCCACAAAAATCCTTGACTGAATTCTAGATTGGAGCTAAGACTGAATTTCCCACAATTTCTGAAATGGCATTGAATGTTCTTCTGCTACCCAGCGCCACATACTTATGTGAAATGATCTTTTCAGTTTTAATGTATATTAAATCCAAATATCATTCAGTGCTGAAAAACATTGAAGATGCTCTACTTCCAGCAGTATCAAATATTTCACCAAGATTTAATTTGTTATGCAGCAAAAAACAACCACATCATTCTCATTAAAACATGATTTTCTTTCATTAATTTTTATATACTTAAAACAAATCCTGAAACGACTTATTTTCATATGTAAATTGTTTATCAAAGAAATAAATTATTTATGAGAATATTTGTTTTTATATATATTTTATATTTAATATCTGGGGTTGTGAAAAAATCTCAATAAAAAGAGGTTATGAATGAAAAAAGTTTAAGAAGCACTGATTTAGTATATATTAAATAATTGTTTAAAAATTATTTGTTAAGGTTTTTTTCCTACAGCTATCTGTTCTATGAATTGACAGTGTGTGTGATTTACTTTTATTACAGATTAGTGTTTTAATACATTTAAAGATCAGCCTTTCAATCTATTGTGCATGCACTTTTTACGAGTGTTAATAATAAATGAATACTTTCATTCCCAACACGAGATATAGTATTTATGAAAGAATAAAATGAATCCACTTATTCTTTCCACCCAAATGCTTATATATGGGCAAATCTTAAGTACTGGAAAGGAAAGCGTGAGGATAAATCACTCACTTTAAATTACTGTTTACGATATCTGAATGAATGACGTCGACGAAATTATCTGGAATTTATTAAAGTCACTCTCAAATGAAACTTAAACATATGTAAATAAGCATCAGCCTTTCAAGCTATTATCCCAGTATAATTATTTAAAATAGACTAAGCTGTTATATTTATTTATCTCTTGTTCACAGTTAATTTATAGTCTTATGATTTTGAGCCTTTCTAGAGCATTATAGTTAGGTGTATGGGGTTAAGGGTTTATGTTTGGACATTCAGAGGATAACTCTGGATGGCAAGGTCTCACCTTTAATGTCCAGTTCACTACAGTTTGTTTTGTTTTATTAGAAAATTAGTATATAGTTGGCTGGTACACTGGTACTATATGGCCAGAGCATTGATGATGATCAGAATGTTTCAGTATCTCAGCATTCTTTTTTTATGAGTGATGGATATTTTAGCATTTAAGTATGTGCATCCAAATAATTGTGTTATATTCTGTCCTAAGTTTTGCAGCAGCTAGATAAGTAGCCTGTTTATAATGTACCTCTTTTAAATCGCCACAAGAGATCATTGTTGACTATTGATTTGACTGTTTATATGTAATATAATCTGTAGTCTATAACACTATTAGTATAACTACTTATGGTTTATTCCATTCTGACTCCTTTGATCTTCTGCTCATTATTTTTTTATATTTTCTCATATTTTGTTTATTTTATGGTATGATGTTATTCCATCTTTTCATATTACCCCCTCCCCCTTGCCCCATATCATTATAATGTATAATTTTAATATTGCTATAAGTATATGTGGTATTTTTAAAATATTAGAGTTAAATTGAAATAATACTTTTTTCTGATAAACTTGTTTTTATTTCATTTAAAAAGTTTTTAAAATTAAATTAAAAAAATAAATAAATTATAGTTTAGCCTACTTGTAGTTCATTTAATTTGGAAGTATTTGAGCAATATCTGGGAAAAAAATATTATAGTGGAGTGACTATAAGCTTTTAAAAGTAAAGGAAATATGATAATGATTTTATTAGAAATGAAATCATAAAAATAGTTTTGGAGAAATTGTAAATTTAGTTTGTATTATATATAATCTAATTAGAATTTATAAAAGTTTAATTATGAGAAACTCATTATAATATGTGTATATGTAGGTAATATATTATTTTTGAAATTAAAAAAGAAAAATTTATCCATGAAAAAAATTACTGCATTAGGACTATGATTTATCAATGATAAATGACAGTTTGAGAATTGATGGATGTATATTTTTGTAATTTGTATTTCTATGGTTCTGAATTTGAGTTCAAAGAGAGCAAACAGTATATGTAGAAAAATGATTTACGTGTATCCAATAAATCAAGAATTCAGTGTAATTATATTTAATCACTATAATTAATATTAGACCATCTTTTTTAAAAATATGTAATTAATATGATATTAAAATTATATGTTAAAAATTGAATGTAAAAGGGATATAGTAATGGACAACATTTTTTCTACACATTTGGGTTGTATAATGGAAAATTAGGTAATAATAATCTGTGACTAAGCATAGAGAACTTATATATAAATATGACTGCAAATTAGTACACCAATTATATAATTAAAATTAGACTTCTATTTATATATATATATCTGATGAGAAAAAAAAACATTTGCTTAGACCTCTTCCTTAAATAAGAGAACTTCTTTTCATAGTCAAAAGAAAGTAAAAGTTTGAGGTCATAGTAGTACAATAAAAAATTAAGAATATGTAGCAACAAAGAAAGAATGCCGAGAGTAAATAATAATAATACATTTAATTATCAAGTAAAAACAGTAGTACTTATTTAAGAAGTGGCTATTTGCAGAATCATAATTATGAGATGTAAAATAAAAGAATTAAAATGATTTTTAGAGCCTCACTACAATCACTTGCTTATATTGCAAACATTAATTTTGAAAAATGAAGCTGAACATTTTATAATGTTCATTATTTTAAATTGGTATACTTGCAATTGAACAGGAATTCAATGTTTATAAATATCTGAACTAACATATAATTAAATAACAATTACATCTAACTTAAAAGTATATATACTATAATTGTATTTAAATATTATATATTACAAATCAAATATCTCAAGAAATTAACACACATTTAGTAATATCAAATTAAAATAATTCAGCAAAATTATAATTTTATTTATGATTATTTGGTCGTTCAATGTGTTTTTCAAACAAGAAATATTGTACCTTTAAAATTCAATTTCTTTTAAATATCACAAATATTCTGGATAACCTTCAGTGATGTTCATGGTAAAGATAAAATAGTAACCGTGAATATTGGCTTATTTGATATAAAAATGAAATTTTCCATACTTTTGCGATTCTATTTTAATTACATAGGCATTGGTACTTTTTTTTCTCATCTTGTGTCTCCAGTGGAAATATTAATAATTTAAAGAGTATGTTACTATAAAACTGATATTACTTCAATTAGCCAAAATATAGATTTAATCAATCAATGCTCTATTGATTTTTTTTTTTTTAGAAATCTTTATATAGATTCAGCGTTTTGAGACAGTTAATTATAAATATGTATAATACATACACTGATGTCTAGAACAATTTGAGGGTTTTGGAGACAGATATCCAGCAATTATTTCAGAAATAATTTTTTTTATTTTATCTATTCTTCATGTAAAAGCTTTAACTAAGTTTTATTGTTCTGTCATTAAGTTCTGATCTTCAAATATTCCTGACATTGCTTTCACTGTAAATGTCAGTACTGTTTACTGTCCCCTCAACTTGTCATTTCTCTCTTTTAAAGACATTGGTTGTTTTCAAATCTTATTTAAAAAAAATGCAATTGTTTTAAATAATAACAGATTGTCCAATTCTTTAATTAACTTAGTGATTTAATTATTTTATTTTTTATTCAACAAGCTATACACTCAAATAATCTCTTTTATCTACATAGATACAGTTGAGCTGTGAATTATCCTGCATTTAACTACATAACTTCACTTATATGCTATCCAAAGAAAAGTGTAAACAAACAAAAAACCATCAATATTCACAAATTTTATGATATTCAGCAGCCGTTTCTCTTTCTATATATCAATAAAATTCTTCAGTTTATGTCAAAAACACATATATTTTATTTTTTCTTTATTATCCTTTCCAAATTTGATGTGCTATTTTTGTGTAATAAAATATTTTCTGAGCATAGTGCTAAAAGTTTTACAAAATTTTAGAACATATTAAAAGTTGATATTGATTTAAAATCATGAAAATAATTAGAGAAATCCTAATTTCTTGATAACAAGATCATTATTATGTTTCAATAAGTTAAAAAAAAAATTATTGAAAAAAAAATTGCCTAGAATGTATTAATAGCTATGAAAGTCAAACATTTTGCCATTTTATTTAAAAAGAAAAAGATAGTTTCCTTTTCTATTCTTTTTGCTTCAGTGAATGTATGAGTGAACACACATTCAGAAAAATTTATGCAAATGTGTCCCTTTAATTTATTATAAACTATATTTTTAAAATGATGTTTATATTATAATCTTGATTTGTGCATGCTATACATATAAATAAACATCTGCATTATTTATATATCTGCATGTTGAAAAGTTACTGTACACTTGTAGTTAATATGCATTCTATTCTAATCAATGTTTATTGACAAAATATGAGCTATTAACTATATACATTGAACATGGGGGAAGGCTTGGAGCAAAATATAACTTAGTTTGCAGCTTCCTTTATTTTAAATTTAATTTAAAATAAAAATAAAAACAAAGCATGTTTTATGTATCTAACTTTTATTAAATTAAATAAAAATCAAAAAACTTTTTTTCATTTTATATAATACTAGGGGGCATGGTCTCCTGTTGCTTTCAGCACCCAACCCCCTGGGGTTCGCTTAGCTCACCCATACCTTTTTGGCAGAGCTTATGGAAAAAAATATTTATTTCTAATATCTTTTCACAAATATATATAGAGTGTTTTTGAAATTCCAACAGTATTACATTAAAGTTGTATAAAATTAAAAAAAAAAAAAAGATACCAAACACACATATGTAGAATTTAAAATTCACCGATTCAACGCATTACATAAAATTGTCACTTATGATTTTTTGCAAAAATTTTTTTAGGATTGGACCTGTATTTCTAAGTTGTATTTCTGAAAACAGATTATTTATTGCCAAAGAAAAGCAAGATTGAAAAATATATTTTAACAAAAACTATTATTTTTCCTGCATTAAATAAATCCGTAATAACTATATCATAAAATGCAACTTTTATCTTTTTTCTTGTTTTTTTTCTTTAACATATATTTAATTGGGCCAGAACAAATTAATTGTTAAATTATTTTTAATACTTTTTTTAGAGTACTGTATTTTTGCAAAATTTTTAACAATATTTTTTTTATAAGAATGGTCAAATAGAAGGAAGTTTAGTTTCTTATTAACAAATTTATATCTGGGATATTTCCCAAACTGCATCATTTACTTTTATTTCTAATTCACTTATGATTATATATATATAGATAAAAGACTTAATTAAAAAAATTAAGATTTTTTTTCAAATAGTATAACTATATATACTGTATTATTTCAATCTTCATGGTGTGGTTCTTAAATGTTTTAATGTATGCATATTTTGCAAATAATAGGTGTGTAATGTTTTGAATATAATATCTGAAATTGTATTTAAAGCTAACACTTATATTGAACTTTATATGTATACAGTATTTCAGTGAATAATCATTAGATTGTTCTTGTCTATAATAAATTTTTTAGTACTATAATGTTTTTATATCTTTCATTTATTTTTCTCAGATCTCTTGAAAAATGTGGATTGATTATTCATAGATGCTCAGTAAAAAAAACCACAACCAAGTTTTAATTTTAATTTAGATAATAAAAGCAATGAATAAAGTCATATCCATTGACAATGGAATATTTATTTTAAGAGGTGGCACTTTTTAAAGGCAGAGACATTAAATTATTCAGCAACAAATTCACATTTTTAAAACATAGAATCTAAATTTGACTCATTAAAATCCAAATTGTTTTTTTTTTTTAAATTAAGATAATAAATATTAACAGCAAAAAATATTTTCATTGAAATAATAATAATAAAAAAGCTTATTTTATTTTAATAAGTGGAACTTTTTATATGTGAAACTCTTGAAATACACAATATAAAAATATATATATTAACAAAAATTGATATACAGTATATACTGTGAAAATTACAAATATTTAATAAATAATTTTAACTTAGCTATGTAAATTAAAAATGGGGAATACATAATTTTTTATTGTTATAAAGTAATCTATTTTCATGATTATTATGCACTATATAGGATGTGTTCAATTGACAATACTTTATTTATTGTAATTATTAGAAGAAGAAGAAAACATTTTATGTTTTTATAAAATCTAATAAAATACATTTTTATTTCATAAAAATAATTAAAGATATTAAGTTTTTTTAATATAAAATATTAATATGTAGAAATGTATTAAGAATTTTATTTATTGATGTATTGGCAATCTATATCATGAGTTTTGATAATTAACCTTTTAAGCAATTAACTATTTATACAATTGATCTGTCAGGTACTTTAGTTTTGGAAACTGTCTTTTGGCTTTAGTTAATTTGAGAGAAAAAAAAATCATGTTAGTGTCAATCAAGAGGTAAATAACTAGATAATGGAATGACAAAATCCCTACATTACAATTGCCTCAAAGATCTAATAACTAAAAAGGTCAATTGTCCAAATGTTCAATTGTTTGAAGATTGACATACAATATTGCAAGCTCTACTTTTAATGCAAAATTGATGATAGAACTAAAGATATATAGTTTATATATGTCTGAAACTACAAAAAACAATTTGTACTTAATTAAAATGAGAACATTCTTGTCTAAAACTTTAAATCAAGTGAATAAGATAAATCCCTAATGTCCACTCCATATTTTCTCATTATTGCAGCTATTATTATTTTATGATTGTTTATATGGTTATTATCTCATGATTGGTCATATGATTGCCATTATTATCATCAAATCAATATAGTAAGTTTACTAGTTTTTCTTTTTAATTTGAAGAACAAAAAGTCATGATCTCCTTTCTTAGATGATTGTTAGTTTAAGCAAGCCAATTATCAAATTTTCTTGAGGATATGATATGTGTGCATCTTTAATGCTTTCTTTTTAGTTTATATTTACATTTATGATAAACAAAAATTAAATTATGTTCCTTGTTTTCCAGAGGCTATAAAGTCATCAGCTAAGACAGCAATTGATCACTGATGACAAAGACTGTTAAGAATTTCTAGATTAAAGCTCCTTTTAATGATGACATTTTATCTGAATACCTACATTTGTAAATCTTTTCATGCATAAATTAGAAAAACTGTTAAAAGTAAATGGGAGATTAAGAGAATTTATAAAGTTATAAGAAAAGATAAAAAAAATAATTACTTTGCAAATTGAATAAATAAGATAAAATATAAAACAAGCAAATAGTTCTTTAACATCTTCTTATACAGGAATATAGATGAGAATTGCTAATTATGGATTAGTGCAAGTTTAAGCTAGATCTCATTTACTTACAAATATTAAAATATAGGGATTTGAACTCAGACTTTCAAGCACCCTTCAACTATCAACACTATCTCTTACAACTGATACACATGACCACACACACGCACAAAAGATAAATAATCATTGTATTTCATGCTAAACCTGCACTCATCAGTTGGTCCAGATTAATATCTTTCACACATATATATAATCAGTGCTCAGTTTATATTAAGATAGCAAATATTCACACTTTAATGGACAGGCTTCAAACTACTCCAAACTCCCAACTTTATCTTTTCTACATGTGTGTGGTCATGTGTATTAGTTGTATGAGATAGTGTTAATAGTTGAAGGGTGCTTGAAACTCTGAGTTCAAATCCCCTATATTTACAATTAAGCTCCAGGTTTATGAAGAATGCCTGGTTTTCAAATATTTACCATTATTGAATAATTAGCTATTTTAAACCATTAAAATCTCAAAAATTTCTCGAGTTTTACCTTTCCTAGAATTGATTCCAAATTGTAGATATTGTAGGTAGATGTATAACTGCTATTTACCAAGACCTTTGCAAAGTGAACATATATTATACTATAAAAACCTAAATATTTGAAGCATAAATGAAGTGGATTTATAAAAGGTTGACATTGTTTAGATCAGTTGTATATTATACTAAGTAGCAAAGTTAGTCATTCAATTTATTGGATGATTATTCAGATTAATACTACAAAAATTTCATTTTCTAATAAAAAAAAACATTTTTTTTTTTAAAAAAAAAAAGCAATATATGGAACCCATTTGAACAGGCCAAAGAATATTTTTAAATTGTCATGGGAGGTTTTAATATTATTTGAAATAGGTGAAATTTTTGCAAAAAGAAAACATCCAAAGGAGAAAGGAACATAAATATTTAATCCAATATTGTAAAATGAATTTGTAGAGTCAACACAGGTAAGTGATCATCAATTAGTGAGATATAAGATACATGTTAATCCAAAGCTTTTCCATAAAAATCGTTAAGAATACAGTATCAACATTTTATTTAGCTAATGTCACATCTGACCTTGTCTTCACAAGTGGGCTAGTCCAGATTCCTTCTTTATCGGATCGGATTGTGCATGCATTGCCACTAACCAATGTGCAAACATGTGGATAACCAATGTATAAACATGGCCAAAGTGTAAAACATAAATATGACCAATGTGTAAATGTGGATAAATCCTACCATTGGTTAGACTTTCTGAATCTGATTGCTGCCAGCAAGGGAGGGGATCTGGCAATAAATAGCCAGCCTTTTTGGAAGCAAGCCAGAGAATGTCTGTCTAACCTAAATGACAATACATGCTCTTAAGAGAGAGAACGTCTATCTACCTTAATGATTGAACATGCTCTCCATTGAAACCACTTTCAATAGTGAAGGTGTTTCTACTATATTCATTACTAATACATCTACACAGTGAGGTAAGTCCCTATAGGACTAGAAGCTGCACAGCTATGGCAGACTTGAGGCAAGCTATCTAGTACTGTTGGAAGAGTCATTTAACAAACTCTGGTCAAACTGTCCAGTACAGCCAGAAGAATTAATACTAGAACTCACGAGGCAGGCTAATATATTGTACCAGTTGAAAAACGCCCCACCTAAACTGCAAGTCGGATCCAAACTCAGCTGGTTCAAACTGAATCCAAACCCAACTCACCAGCTCAGATTAGCATAAATCGACGGCACAGTTCTATGCGCCAAGAAACTAGCTCAACGGTTGGTGAGGATTAGAGACCCTTGAACTGACACTAATATCTGATAATAAACTGACTAAAATAATTTTAAATCGAATCATATGTATATGTTTGGGTTGCCAACACAGACAGCGAGTATTAAAATTAAAATAATTATAAAAGAATTATGAACTAAGAAACCAAGTGTGTTAGAAAATATTTAATAATAATAATTTGTTTGGTTGAATAAGATAATGATTATATTACCCACCTCTAGCCTTTAATATAGTTTAGAATTATAATAAGAGTGGCGGTCCTTATTATATGCCAATGGGTAGTACGCATTATTGGAATTCTATGTCTATGCCCCCAACAAAAAAATAAAGGCAGATAAAGGTATTCATTAGTAAAGGAAATTATTACTCTAATTTTATGCGAACGAATGTGATATTTATTTTCACATTAGCAAATCCATTCATGAAGAGCAAGATACGTATTTTAGGGCATAACTTTCATCTTTATTAGAAAACTTATTCTGAGATGTAACGGAGAATTTGTTGGACTTTAATTTAAATCACTTCATCACGAATTACGAGCATCAGCGCGGGCTTTACTGGAACAGAGGTAACGGTGCTGACGAATTATGAGCTATAAAGTGAAATTGAAAGACGATGGCTAGTCGATAATCAAAGTCCTATGGCGGCTTGATCTGACAAGTCTTATGCCCTTTGACTAATATGAACAGGAGAGGAAGTGCTTTCTTCCTCGATAATTTAAAATAACAGAAACATTATCACCGACAAGCCTAACGAAACGAAAGATAGCCCTATGCCAGCAACGTTGAAGATGATGACTTGCTAGTCACCATTTGAAAAATAAAACCCAGTGATAGAATGCTCTACATGATGACTTGATCAATTTAATTAAAGTCAAACGAGCTTTTAACTAAAACTATTTTAACGCATTATAAAATCATATTCATCATGCCCCAAATATTGTGCCCTTCCTGAATATTAATAGACAGTGAAAACAAGCTGAATTAGAATGTATTTAGTTGATTCCTTTATCTACCCTTTTTACAAAAACATTTTAGATTATACGTGAATAAATAAATATTGGTGAATATGAGAAAAAAACATTTTAACATTATATATATGAATATATAAACATTTGTAAATTAGATAGGAGCTGGGGACATAGGTGAAAAACGGAGCTAATAATTTACTATAAAAATAACAAACATTTAATAATTTCTTTCGACTCGATGATTGATAGAACTGTATAAATCTAGTTCTAATGGGCGAGAATTAACTATCAGAATTTAATCTTATATTACTTGTATAAGGCAAAGGAAACGAGGGAGATCACCGAGTCGAAGGATTATTGGCATATAATTAAAAATAGCAACATTAATAAATCACACACTAAATATATATAATATAATAAATGAACCACCATAGTAATGAAGAAAGTTAAATTTAAAGACTAGAGATTGAGAGAATTACTAATTTAAAATAGCATAAATAAAAGGTTTTACACAGAGTATTATTACATTATAAATGAATGAAAGAGCTCTTAAAGGGAGTGTAAAGTAAAGTTCGGAAACTGGCCAGACGGTTTAGGGTTCATTATGGAAATATATTACCCATTTCTTCTGGGGCTGGTTCTTATTTTACACGTCCAGGTTGGTAAAACGTAGGCATGCATTTAGTCAATTACTTGAACAGTATTTTAATGAATTTTCACAATTTTAGCAGCATGATTGGTCCGGAAAAGATTCAGCAGCTTCATTGAAGATTTTTAGGGGACTTCAGGAACAAATAGCCAGATTCCTGACGTTTTAGCCCTTCACCATGATCGAAACACTATTTAATTTTATAATTTAAAAATGCACAGAGTTGACTGCACTTCTCTACAACAAAGATGGCTTTTTTTCTCCAAACTTTTCAGAGCTATATATCTGTCCTCTGATGCCTTCAGGCTAGCGCTTCTTTCATTATCAATGTTTTTAGATTTACTGGTTGTTTTTAGATACATTCCTTCGATAAGGCTTTCAAACTCATTAACTTGAATTCATTTTCTAATTAGAAAATGAATTCTTAAAATCAGAAAATGATTTTAATTAGGAAATCCTTATCTTTTTTTTTAATTAATAAAACTTTAACTGTTGTTTTTGGAAAAGGAAAATCTGAAAGCTTATCGAAAGAATGTAGCTTTTAATCAATAAAACTTTAACAAATTATTTAAAAATAAAATCAAACATTCCCGACGCAATGAAACTTTCAAACAATTATATATATTTAAATATTTACAAATATATACGCACAATCCACGCAGTTATAATACATATAAATTCATGAATAATTCTATCATGAATTTATTAATAAAATTAATCAATTTAAATCTGAAACTAGTTATTTGAATACACATTTATGAAATAAGTTATTCTTTATGGAAATTAGCGTGGATTGAACGTATAAAGCCCCATTGCATCAGAAATTTAAGGTTAGTACTAGGGTTTGAAGTGGGCTTATGGCTAGAGGTCATGAAGCTAGGATCGAACTCAGATCTGACTGCTTCAATATACAGCTGGAAATGAGTCCAGTCATTCGGCACGACCAGCTCATTATTGACTAAGTTATACGTCAAATTGTATTTATTGATTGTATGTATATTTGTTCTAATAAATTATACACATTAAATACCCATTAAATTGTGAGTGTTCATATTTTTTGATATTACTGTTCGTTTGAGTCTGAACCCTGCAATTCAGCCAAACACAACAGCTAATCTTCAGAAGTATTTTTGATAATAAAGAATAAAATATATTTGTTTATTGTAGATGGTTATGTGTTATGAAGAAAAAATGAGAGGTGAAAGGTTGCAGTTTATATATATATTTTAAAAAAGATAATAATGAGTACAAATTTAGATATTACATGAGAATTAGCACAAGCAAAGCTGGAGATGATAAAGAATAATTTCATTTGGAATAAGTATTATTTCAGCAGAGGTTTAAAAACAGCATTAGTAATGTATGTGCATTCAATTTATATTTTAGTATAATTAGAACTAAAGTCATCTTTTAAGAACAAGTGAGATACAGTGAAAGAAAAACGAACTGAGCTAAAAAATAAAATAGGCAATTAAGAAATTAAGAGGATGTTACAAGAAAAATTTTCATATTTGTTGAATGAAGTTAATATAGGTGAAAAGAGTTAAGAAAATAGTAAAAGGGCAAAAAAATCTTTGAGCTAGCAGTGAGATGATTAATAAAATATAAAAATACTGATGTAAATAAAAATTTATGAAATTGATTAATGTGAAATTGACATAACTAGGCACGTTTAGACTAATTATAAAGAAGAGTAGATTTGATCAATATATTGTAGAATAAACACTTTAGATGGGTGAAAATCAGTCACAAGAGTAAAATAATTATTCAAGTGATTATTAGAAAAGTGAGAGTGTATTGAAAAGACTGCAAAAATATCTAAGTAATTTATATGATAAACTTTTTTAATCTAAGAAATTCTTATAGCCAATGATTAAGTGAGTTATGTAATAATGAAGGAAAATTGTAAAATCAATAGATATGTTGCAATTTGCCAAAAGTCTGAGAGTTGATATGATATCAGATGAATTGCTAAAGATTGTTGGTGGGTATGGGAAGGGGTTAGTATTTGAAATAAAAATTTATTATTTAAAAGAGTGGCTTGTAGCTTTTATTTATACAATTATGGTTCTATTAACGACCAATATAGTCAAATGAGGATTTTAGGATAACTACCTTAGGTTCACATAATGATAAAGCATTATTGACAGAAAATCTCAAAGCAAGAAATAGTTATAAACTTTTAGAGAACAGAGCAAATAATAGTTGCAATAGGAGAAAATAGATGTTCGAAGACTTTAAATCAAAGTTTTAATAAATATTTCTTCTTGTAACAGTGCATGTGCTAGATGTTCCTATAACAGAGAAGTTGTACAAATTTTTTAAAAAATATTTCTTCTATTAATAATCTCATCTATCATTTTTATTTAATGGAGAATCTTTTGCAATTATAATTTTGAACCGCAGTACAAAACTAGAAGTCAGCACATGATTTTTTCGCTGATTAGCATGGTAGATTGTATTTCTTCACATGGTTCATTTCTCAAAGTGGTTTGGGATTTTTTTCTTTCCACATTATCTGGGATAAGCGCTCGACCTATCCGCATTTACGCTGTAGCGAAAACTACATAATCGTAGTGTATCTTTTCGACATTTTTTTTCTCTTCGTAACATAAATTAATTATTTAAATGGTCATTCATTTAATTGTATACATTTGGAATGAACTTTTAGTACAGCTTTTTTTGAAATAATCAATTGTTCTCCATTATTTTTTTGACCTCAAAGAAAGAAAAAGCAGATGAATTGAAAATAGATCTGTATGAATCATTGACAAATTCTTAGTTACCCTCCTTCCGAGTTTAGTAATCTACTAAATCATTTGAAATATGGTCATACATTTGGGGGGTAGTAGCACGTGAGATCACATTAGACATTATTTTTACCATCCAATTACCCTTTTTTTTGGTATACATTCGTAATTTTATTGTGAGAGTTGTAAATTATCCAAAACGGGGTGTTTACGTCGTGGGATGTTCATCACTTAATACCACTATTCTCCCCTACATTTTCATTTTGAACTAGTCTTAAACGATCCCCATCTTGGCTATGAATTAAGTATTCTGCATACGCTTTTTTTATTTTTATATATGGAATAGTACTTTATGGTAAAGTTCCTATTATCTGTGTTTTCTTTCGAAATTATAAAAATATTTCAGAGACTGATTTCCATGACTGTAATTAGCAGAAAAAGTTGATACTATTCAGAGGCTATATAGTATCGTAAATATGGATTTGAAAATGTTGTGCAAAAGTGCTACATTCAGTTCTTTTGGAAGCCATAAATTTAATTGGTTTTCAAATATAAAACATTCGAAACGCAAAAATCATTTGAAAGGATCCAGAAGTCTTAGTAAGTAATACATTTAAATTCATATTTTTGAAACGTTAGTTTAATAGCATACGTAATAAGTCTGTATGAAGTTTCTTCAAAAGTTTCCTTATTCGAACGTTTTTGAAGTTTTGTTAGAAGGCCTTTAAATTTAACCATTACTTCTTTAGCTTGAATTTTCCATAAATTGATCGAACGAATATGGAAATAATATATAGTACAATTATCTAATTGTGTTTAAATTAAAATAGTCTAATTAATGCGACTTTGAAAATAATGGATATAATCTAGAACAGTTTGTAGTTGTATTTCTTTTTGTTTATTCTTAGTCAAAAAAAAAAAAAAAAGCGTGTGTGTGTGTATACTTATAATAATAAATCGAAACATTTACTTTTTAAAACTCCAAAGTCCAAGTATATTTTAATTTCGCTGTTTGAATATCAAATATATATATATATTTGGAATCTACAAGAAATTTGATTTTGTGAAAACTGACTGACCTGTTAACGTATTTTAGTCTTTAATTTCCTTCTGCCAGAAATAAGCTTATGTTTACAGTTAAAATTTAGATTTTGAATAACATTTTATTTTTGATTGAAGATTGCCCCCCTCCCCCTTTCTATTGTTTTTCAAAAAAATGACTTAAATAATTAAATAATCTTAAACTGGCTTAGTAAAGATTATTTCAGAAATACATCACATACACATTTTATGTGAAAGTTTAAACATTGTTATTTTTATCTTCAGTTTTAAACATAATTATATAACTGAGATAGTGATAAATTGCAATAAGTAATTTGTACATTGAATTTATGAACAGTTTTGAAGATATTGTGGATGCAAGATTGATGAAGAAACAAACAGTTTTCAATACGCCCATGATTTCCACCAAAAATTGAAAATTATGATTATTCTCATGGTATGTATGGAAAAGCAAAGAATCGAAAATGATGATTATTCTCATGGTATGTATGGAAAAGCAAAAAATTGTACAAAATAATGCGATTACAGCTAAATTTAGAGAAAATATTTATGATAGTGTTAATAACATTTGACTTTAAAATTGCAGATACACATATTCTTAAATCATTTTAATAACATTTGACTTTAAAATTGCAGATACACATATTCTTAAATCATTTTAATAGTCACTTTAATAGAAAATGATTTAGTACAGTGTTACTTAGCAGAATTTCAATGAAAATTGTTAAAAAAAATGAAAATATAAGGATTTATTATTCATATTATGATTTCTCATTAACTTTTAATTGATAGAGTAATTAATCATTAAGAAAGGCAGAATAGGAAAAATATTGAGGTCATTGGAAAAATCTAAAATATCCAGAAAAAGAAGGATTTTTTGATCCAATTAGGCTTTAATTTTTACTGAAGCATAGCCAACCACACTATAATTGTACTTACTTTGTTACATGAGAAGATGCCATTGAGATATTAAAGCTTTCAAAAACCGAAAGTAAAAAGAACATGGAGATTATCTAATAACAATGTGACATAGATGCAATCCTCGTAACATACCACTCCGAAGCTTGAAGATGTAATAAAAGGTACTATTTTAAATAAGTGTCACTTATGTGATCATCAGAAATCATCAATTGCATGTGTGCTACAAAGACATGCACATTTATATGTATACTGTATAGAGTATTTTTATCATGAAAAACTTTAGATCAATATCAGTCTTGAACATTTTTTTTTATACATGCCAAAATCTGAAGATAATAGTAAATCTTTTATAATATACAATTTAAACATGTATAAATATTCAGTAAAGACATGTTAAAATTAAGACATTAATAACAATAATTAATAAAAACTTGAATATTCAGTTATGAAAAAGAATAATAAATTAAGAGAGAGCATATTATGTATATATGACCTGTAGTCAAATCTAAATGTGTATATTTGCAAATGTGTTCACTCTATCATTCTCACTAAAATTAAACTTATTTTTCTTTATTCTTCTTGTGATAAAAATTGATAATTATGATGAAATGCAAAAGTAATGAATATTTGCTTATAGTGATAGTTAAGAACTGTTTTCTTGTGTCATTTTTGCAATAGCATTTTCACTGTGAATTAGAAAATTATTTCATTTAAACTGACTACCAATTGCAATTATGATGTTAGTTCATATAAATTTCTGAATCTATAAAGCCATCATTTAAGTTAAATAGCAAGATGTTATTTGTTAAACTAGATGGGAATTCTAGAACTAGGAAAAAAAGATACAATTAGAGATAAAGCAGTATTACTTGTGAAGAAGTAAGCTTCAAGGAGATTTTAGAAATATTTTAAATCTTCAACTGAACAATAAACATGTAGATAATTTAAATAATGTTCTATTGGTACACAGAAATCAAGAATTGCATAGGGCTTAGAATTTGACATTATTAATGTTACAAATGAATTAACATTGGTAGATCTTTTTTTATTGGCAGAATATGCAACAGCTATGTACATTTAAGTATAATTAAAAAAAAAACTAGAAGCCTTATATGTGTTGAATAAAAGATGATAATAGATCCAGAGATGATCCTGAATTTGAAAAAAGAGCACTATTAATTAGTTTTATTGTTCAATACTAGAATAAATTGCCATGCCCAAGGCGAATATGGGTTAAATTAGTAAAACTAACATATAACTAACAGATTTTTTTTTTTACACAAAATCATATTAATTTAAAAATCTTAAACCAGGAATTGACATCCCTAACTTTGAAAACTAAAAAAACAAAACTTTATGTCCATAATTTAGAAACACTATGACTTTTCTTGCCCCCCTCCCCCCTTTCCTTTTTTTTTTTTTTACTTTTCTTTTCTGATTAATTATAAAGAAATAGATTCATCAGCAACTACTCAATCACAATTATCATTTATAGTTTTTAGTGTGTATTTCTGAGATTACATGATTACTCTAACCTGCTCTACAGGGAAAATTATTTCTTGCATAAATATTTTCTTGATACCATGAAATTAATGAAAAGTTTATTGCATCAACATTTTGGAGATTATATCTTTAGTGATTTTCTATTTAAAGAACATAGTATTAATGTTATCATCATAATCTTGTAGATTCTTTTTTTTTTTTTTTTAAATTCCAATATTTTATTCTTTATTCATTCATTTTTACAGGTTAAAGAAATGCTAAAATATATTTACATAAATAGTTCTCATTTTCAGCAAGAATATCAGTTATCTAGAATTGGTTGCACTCAGTGATAAAGAATTTTTGGATAATGAACCACATGACAAATTTATGAATAATTTGACATATCAACTGGATACTAAGCTGCAGCTTCCATTATTAATAATAATTGAAACAACCTATTTATTTTTCCATAATATATGATATACAGAGCAACATTTATACAATGTATGTAAAAGATTTTCAGTAGAGTTACCTGGAAACATTTTAAAGCAGAATTTGAAACTTTGTTTTGATATGTTTTTTCTTACTAAAATAATAGACATCTTAATACTGTCTTCAAATCTTTTATGAAAATATATCTGTCAAACAAATTTTATGACTGATTACTGTAAGATTAGTAGTAAATTTAATAACTATATTAAAATCTTTTTTTACGTTTATACAATTTTCATTAGATTACTGCAATAAATCCTTCGCTGGTAACAAGGAAACAGTCTACAATATCACTTAGATCAATTTGTTATACCATGTAATTAGAAAAGTAAGGGCAAACAAATGAAATTCTTCAATGGAGTATATAGGAAAGAAAATCTAGACCTCGGGGTTTTCTGGAAAAACTGAAAACATTTCCAATGGCTGTTTAATTTTGCAAAAATATTTAATGCTATTTCTTTAATGACTTGATGATTATTAATCATAAGAGTGAAATCAAAATACATAGAAGTATCAAGTGTAGTCTTTTCGCTCATCTTGAAATAATATTGGAAGCATTTCATTTATGTCATAAGTCAAAGTTTTTGTTGATCATTGTCATTGAAAAAGAAATGAGTATAATTATTTTGATTATATTTTCTTTTTGAAAATTGTTTAAACTAAGATATTATGTCAGCATTGGAAAATTTAATCTGAAAGAGACTTGTAAACATTTTAATATTCTAATGTGAATTATTTAAAAGTTTTTAATGTATTTTAACTAATTTATACAGTTCTGGCAAGACTAATATTATTTCTATTTCTATTTTTGACTATCATTTCTATAATGTTTAAGAAAAGTGGTTTCATGTTTTTGAAAATATGAAAATTATAGTTTTTTTTTTCATAGTCATTTTATATAGATAACAAAATAAGATATTTTCAATAACTTGTCAAAAAATAATTAACCAAATAGAAGGCAAATACGGAAATAGAAAAATATTAGCTGTGTTGTAATTTCTATTTAATAGAATGACAATTTTTATTTTGTAGTTTTAATATATTTTCTTTTTAAATAAACAACAGATAATGCTGATAAACTAATTTCTTTTAAAATTTATACATTACCAGAGTGAATCTTAATGATCTTATCTATGGTATTGATAACTTTTACATTAAGGAATATTAAAAAGTTCCTGTTCATGATGATCTTTTTTAAAAATTATTACCTGCTTTTATTTAATTCTGTTTTTTTTTGTTGAAGTCTGGAAAAACTTATACCCATCCACTTCCAAGTTCTGATTTAGTTTAAGCATTGCAAACATATGTATTCCCAATGACGGTATATTTTTTTTAGAGTTTGCAAGTAATTTTTAGCAAAATATTAATGAAAAATTTAAATATTTAAATTTTGTATGGATATGATGTGATGTGATGTACTGTGACTTCTTAAACAGAGTCAGGAATCTCTCAGCAACTATGTCCAGAGAAATGTGATGTGATGTGATGTGTTGTATTTGGCTTCTCCTTAAACGAAGTCAAGAATATCTCAGCAACTATGCCCAGATAAACCTGTTAGCCACTTTATTTTCCATTTCCTACTCTAAGTCTTCCCATATTCTGCCCCATCCCATTTCCACAACATAATTTTTGTCAACTCTATGGCCTTTAAATCTAAATCCCCCTTATCTTTTCGCAAACCCAGCATAAAAACTACTAACTCACTTTCTGTATGTGATGTGATGTGATGTGATGTATTATGGCTTCTCCTTAACCGGCAAGATCCCCAGCATTACCCGAAACGTTAGCTTTTTCTCCCCCCTCTAATTTACCCTGCTCCCTTTCACATTATTACCCCCCAAAAAAAAATCAATTCTTGAGTATAATACAGTACTGCCATCTTGTGGTATTAAATTGTATCTAAACTTGATTGCTAATTTCTGGAACTATTACTAAAAAGTATATATATATTAATTATAAAGAAATGCTTTTATTCACATAAATGCATTAAAAAGTAAAAAAATAAATTTTCTTCAGCTTTCATAAATAAAAGCTTGGGGGCAATCATATTTAAAAATTCACTAATCAAATACAATCTGACAAATAGATTGGCATTGATACAAAAAATTGGTCTTAATTGAATTCTTTGGGAATCTGACTAGTGAATTTCTAAACATGATTACCTTATGGTTTTATTTGTGAAACTGAAGAAAAATTATTTTTATTTTTTAATATATTTATGTGAATATAAGAATTTCTTTTAATTTTTTTTTTTACTTCATAGAATATAATTGAAATTGCAACCAGATTCTTGATTGAGACTTGATTTTAATAAGTAGGAAAGTCCATTTCAAATTCATAATCAATTTTTTCAGAATTCTTAAACATTATTGAAATATATAATAATTTATCCAAACCACTTTGAACACTTTTTAGCAAAACTCTTTATTTGTTCATATATACATACACCTACGTTTCAACTATTCTGCAGTCTTCTTCAAAGCTATGATATAATGATCAAAATAAAATACATAACTATATAATAATACCATAAAAAAATATAAACAATAATAAAAAAAAGAAAAAACAAATAAACTAAAAACAACATAAAATATATAAAAAACTAATAAACTGAAATAAACAAACCCAAATAAAATAATCCAGTTAATATAAAATAAAATATACAACATAAATAGAAAATAAATATAAATTATATATGTGTATTCCTAACTGTATACATATAAATATTCAAGGCCAATTATTAATGTAAATATATTATCTATTTTTTTTATTGTTAACCCAAATAAAATAATACAATTAATATAAAATATACAACATAAATAGAAAATAAATATAAATTATATATGTGTATTCCTAACTGTATACATATAAATAATAATTGGCCCTGAATATTTATTATTTATATGTATACAGTTAGGAATACACATATATAATTTATATTTATTTTCTTTTTATGTGGTATATTTTATTTTATATTAATTGGATTATTTTATTTGGGTTTGTTTATTTCCGTTTATTAGTTTTTTTTATATGTTTTATGTTGTTTTTAGTTGTTTTTTTTTTTTTTGTTTATATTTTTTTATGGTATTATTATATAGTTATGTATTTTATTTTATTTTGTTCATTACATCATAGCTTTGAAGAAGTCTGCAGGATAGTTGAAACGTAGGTGTATGTATATATGAACAAATAAAGAGTTTTGCTAAAAAGTGTTCAAAGTGGTTTGGATAAATTGTATTTAAAGGATATTACAGCAAAATAAAGAAAAATGTGATATTGGTATATTAGTGCGTATATTTTCACTAATTCTAATTATTTGTCTTCAGTCTCATTTTACTGAATTCATTGAAAAATAACTTCAGAAAAAAATTGACAGATTTTCAAATTTCATTCTAACTGGACATAAGTTGGACAGTAGTCTTAAAAATGTTCAAAATGATGGTGATAGATACTTAAGAGAAAAGTTTCATTAAACATAGATAAAACTTATATGTTCATGTTTGGTAATGCAATATTCTTTATTGGTATATTCATCATCTTTATTTTTTAATGAGCTTTGAGGAATATCTATTCAGTTGTGAATCAGAGATCTTGGCAATTTGAGCAATTAGTTACCTGTGCCACATTATCAACTTTTGGCCCAAATGTTCAAACTATTAAATTCAAGCATTAATGGTTCATAAAACTAGATATTTAAGATAATATCACTTGTTTTTTTCTTTTTTCAAAGCATCATATTTTAGCTTATTTTTAGATAGAGTATATTTTATTGATAGCATGAGATCTTGATATTTGCTCAAATAAGATTTCAGATTCTGTTTTTTTTTTTTTATATCATTTATTTTTTAACATTTTTAACTACCTAAAACCATCAATATCATCAAGATCGACACCAAATTCAGGCTTTTATTATCAGAAATTTATTTATTCATATGGTTTTCATGTTATGAGATCATTTAGATTGTATTTTTGTCCTTTTTTTTTTTTGCATTGACTGCATTTTATCTTTTTCATTGTTACGAATAAATATCTGATGGATTAATTTTGATCAAGAGTGACTCAGAGAATGAAATATTTAGATAACTAAATATATAAAATTGCCATTTTTATATCAGCAAATCATCATATGTTCTTATTTTCAATTTGTACATTATGAGCAGTTATAAATTCATTCTATTTATTCTATTCCAGAATAAAGTAGCTAAGTAAAGGAATATTAAGTAGTAATAATATATCCAAGTCCTCATATAGTTTCTGATTATTGATCATTTTCACTCAAGAATATTGAATTTGCACTCACACATTAAGATTTTTTTTTTTACTATTATTCAAGTTAATCCTTGGAATACTTTTAAATCTTAGGATATTTGCTTGAATAATATAATAATGGTTTCAACTTTACTGTTCTATACTGACTGCTAATTGACGGAAAGTAATCTGAGGATTTGGATGTTACACTATCCTTTAATGTCCATTGATCATTTTTTTATAAAAAATAATTTTGGAATAAGTACGATGATTTACTATCCCTAATGTAAATACTCACTTTACATAAAACAAAATATAATTATGCAAGGTTGCTATTTAAGATTAATAAATATATTTTTTCTCTCTTTTTGATGTATCCTGTACATTCCCAGCATGTCTTTCTTAATTTCTCTGTCACTAAGAACACTTGGGTCTTATTATTTTTTTCAATTTGTTTTTTTATTTTCCAAATCATATCTATAAAAGTCTTCAATCTTTTTATTAATTTTTCCTTTAAGTTTCTGCTTTATATAAAGTAACATTTTAAAACATTTTACAGGCATCTTTTATAGATATAATTTTATTAGACCACAAAAAAGCATGTTTAATCATTTCAATTCTTACTGATTTCTTTATATATCCTTCACCAATTCACTTATTTAAAAAACTATTTGTCCAATGTTTACTCTTGAATTTTTTTTTTTAATCATCTGTGTCTTTTTAGTTTTATTTTCATTTATCATCATCCCAAAAATTTATTCTTTCTCATTATTTGCTAATATAAGTGCTACCACTCCTAATACTAAGATTATTCTTATCAGAATAATAATTTATGAGCTTATTAATATTAAAAAAATGATGTAGACAACATTTGTTTGCTTTTACATCCATGCAAAGACTATTTAACCATAAAAATATATTGTGTAATTCATAAAGCATTTTCATCTTTATCTTTGTTTTTCATTATATTCAGCAAAGTATTTTAATTTAATTTCTCTAATGCATTTTCAGAAATATAAAATAAATGGTAATCTTACCTCCCCTATATATTGTAGACTCAGTAATAGTTCTTATCATTCTAGTTCAATTTTTGGTCTATTTATCTCTTCTAAATTCAAATTATTCTTCATATAGGATTATTTATTCATCATCACTACTAGTTATTACAAAATGTAAGTGTTGCACTTTAACTATAATTCCAAGATTTCCCATTCATGGCTCTAGTCATTAAACATTTTTATTCTCCTTTCTCTGAATTTTTAAAAATCTTCTACTGTTAATTTTAATATATATTTTTTAGTTCTCTTGCTTCAAAATATAGGCCCAATACATTTTTTTTTCTTATAATTTTCCCCAAAATAATCTTTTTAAAATTATTTTTAATATTTCTTTATATCCCATCATATTTCTCCAGCCTATCATTCATTTTCTAAATCTTTTTTATAAAATCCAGGTTTTTCCCTCACTTTTTTTTCATTTTTTAATCATCCATGTCTCCATTTTACATAAAGGAACATTCCAAATAAAACATTTAACAAGTATTTTTTTTTAATGTAATTTTAATGGACCACAAAATAATACTGTTTAGCCATTACAATAGACAATAATTTTTTTGTCATTAAACCTATCAACTGTTATCTAACTATCCAAATATTTAAAATCTTAATTTGTTCTAATAACTTGCTGTTCAATTGTTTTATTTTGTTATTTATTTCCATTACTTTAGTTCTATTTACATTTCTATAAGTTCTATCAATACTGCATAATGATTTGTTAAGATTATTCTCACTGTCTATCAATAATATTGTATCATCAACAAATCTTATTCAATGAACTCTTTTAATCTCCAATGCTTATCCATTTTATTATTAAAATAGCACTATTTTAATGTCTTATCAAATATATAACACTTCTTTGTTAAGAAAACTAAGTAATTTTTTGACAGATATATAAATTTGCTAATAAATATTTGTTTATTCTATACTTTTTTTAAAATATATCCAACAAAGAAAGCCAATTTACTCTATCAAATGACTTTTCAAGTCAATGAAAACATATTAATCTATTTTTTTTTGTCTATATATCTTTTAACACTTCTGTTAAATATCGTTTCTTTGCCTTTGCTAAATTCACATTTCTCATAAATGTGGACATGACTAACTATTAAGAAATTGATCTATTCAAGATCTTCAACCCTTAAGCTAATTGTTATCTTTATATTTTATTGCATTAGATCTTTACTCCATTAGAGTCATACTGTTGGGAGGAAATTAATGACTACTCATCTGAGTCATAAATCACATTGTAAATATCAACTAGTCTAAATTTTTTTCTCAAAATGAAATTGAGCAATTTCTTTGTGCTTTATCATTTTTCATTATATTTAAAGCTTTTAAAATTTTTTCATCCATTGTTGCTTAACTTATCCCTATTTACTCGATTTCAGTTTTGAATTTAATTATAGGAACTACTATTTCTGTCATTTTAAAATATTTTCAAAGCATTCACTTTGTGCTGTAATTTTGCTATTTTTATTTTCATTTATTGATTCATCTTTGTAAATATTACTACATATTAAATTAAATTAATCTTTTTTTGTATAGTTTTTTTATTATATTCATTTCCTTTTTAACCATTCTCTTTTAGCGTTCACATTTTAATTTACTGTTAAATTTTTTATACACATTCGGTAAATTTAAAAAAAATATATCTTTTTTAGCATTTTTTTTTCATTTTATTATTTCATCTCATTATTATTTCAAGGCTTTTTTTGCTCCATTTCATAATGTTAGTCTCTTTACTACAACATATTTTAAGTCTTACTGAAATATTTTTTTTTTTTTACAATATTTTCTTTCAATTTAGTAATAGCCCATTTTTTTTCAGTTCCAGTTCTTTTAAAATATAATTTTAATTCTTATTGTCCATTTCTTATATGTATTCTTTTGTAATCTTTGAATTATCTGTTCATTATTATGATGCTACAGGTAAAATATCATTAAACTAGCTTCCTATAATATAGTTTGGTAATATGATCCAATCAAATTTATGAAGACTAAAAATTTTAACTGCAAATTTTGTTATTTTAGCAAGAGTTACTATTATTTATTTAAGCAATATTATTTTAATGTGTGTGTATTTTTTAAATACGCATCTTAAAAAAAACAACAATGTAGCAAATAAATTACATATACACATTTAAAAATAAAATTAAGGAAAACCCATTTATATAAATACCTACAAATGAGTAAGCCTAATTGATGTTTTACATTCTTTACAATTTTGGTTTTGAACAATTATTTTTTCTTAGAAAGAAAAGGCTTTAATTTGCTAAACTGTGTCCAAATGCAAAATTTTTTTAAAACTGATAAAATTCATGAGGAGGGGGGCTTACCTTTAAATCAAGGCATTAGAACAGGTTTTTTTGGCCAACAAAAGGATGGCGAACTAATTGATAAATTTTTTTTTAGTACTATAATATATTTTTGCTTTCTCTATTGTAGCACTATCTATTATAAGCTTTGAGCAATCAATGATTAGCAGATGGTAGTGTAATTTAATTCCCTGACCAGTTTTTAGCTTTTGCCTTTGTCAATGAAGAATTAGAGAAGGAGTCCTATAGGGTTTAACATAATAGTAGAGAGTCAGATTCAAGAACTAAAGATTACAGATAGTAGTCAATTTTTCTCATTTCTGGTGCTTGATATTTTGAGTGACAAACCATTTGTTTATTTATTTTTGGATACGGGGATTAAATTGCATTACATCTGTAAACATTGTTTACTCAAGATTACATGAGTAGAGAAAGGAAAAATGCTCTAGTTTACATAGTAAGTTGAAGGAATCAGATATGTTAGTATATTTTTGATAATATGCAGAATTTGTACAAATATAAATTAATTAAGAGCTTGTTTGAGCTATTGGTACGCTCTCTGTATTGTATTAAACATAAATATTTGCAGAGAAAAGGGACTAAGGTCAGAAGTTAAATCATTAATTGGAAAAACATTTGGAAAACAATGGGGTCTAATTAATAGTTTTGTATCTTTATTTTCTTAATAAAATTGTTTTTAATAATAATTAACTACTTTATTGCTTGAGAATTTGTAAGAAATTTAAGCTCTGGAAGTGTCAGGGCTGAGTTGCATCCTTGGACCTCGAGATCCTATCATTCAACCATCACCCTTAATCTAAGCAAGACATCAGTTTTGCACATCTGTCATTTTTTACTAATCTATAATCTCATTATCATCATTTCTTCATAGCTATCCAATCTGTTATCTCTATTATACAATTATTTTTGTATTGGTTTTACAGTTATTTTGTTTCATCGTATATGTTTTCAGCTTCTTTATTGTTATGATCTTATTTGAAATATGTACTTGAATTATTAAATCTTTTGGATCTGTTTTAAACTAACCATGTATTATTTACAGTATTTGTAAAATTGGTACAATTAATTATCTTAACCCTTTCCCCATCATAAGTTCTAGAATATTTAGTTTTTTTGTTTGATATTAATAAATTTAACATCTTTGACTTGATCAAAATTTCACACTACCCCTTTTTTAAATATTGCTGTCAAAAACTCATATAAGCAATCATAATTAGATTGATATACTCATTTTTGGCAGTGCTTAATTGCTTTCTCTGGAAACATCATTTATATTTGTGATATCCCCTTATCTAATAGATTAAATTAACTGTCTCAAAATGTAGTCTTAACAAGAATCAGTCTTATTAGTAATGTGGGAGATTAAGGTAATTGTTCTAATGTTTCATCTCATTGAATTAGATCTTTTCTTTAAGAAAATCATAATTATTGAAAGAAAATCTACTTGCCATTCTTCTGAATTGACGTATTTTAGTCTAATATTTTTTTCTGTTAAAGCTTTTACAATCTCTTAATTATTGTGCAACTTTTATCATCATTATCTACTTGTCCTTTTCATTTAGTATAATTATATTATTTCTGTTATATATATGTCATTATCTTCATATTTGTGTCATCTTTTAATGCATCTAGTCTGCTAATAATTTACTATTTTTGTCTTCTATTTCTACTTCATTTTTTAGATCTGCTTTCTCCATTCAAATTATTTTATATTAATACATATTAAAAAAAATCTATCTTTTCTTTGGAATTATTTTTTTGCCTTTCTTTTTTTTAATCCACCTTTGTCTAAATGTTATGTCTCACATCTCTGTATTTGTTAATTTTTTCTACATAGTTTGATCTACAATAATAATTTTTTTTCTATCTTCTCTATTATTTTATTCATCATCTCATTTTTTATCTCTCATAATCTGTATAATTAGTTTTCTAATAATATAAATAAGCCTGGCATATATAAATCCATATTTAGTTGGATTTCTAATTACATAAATAAGTCTGGCATATATAAATACATATTTATGTAAAAAAAAAAAAAGCCTGTCATATACAAAGTTTACTGAAAGTGGGCAAAAGGTTCAAAATACATCACACTCTTCAAAATTGAATATTATTTTTATTTAGGCAAAAAAATGTTCTCCATTAATTAGAATAGTATGATTTTATTAAATTATGATTAAAGTTGAAAAAGAAGTACAATATAAATTTTTTATTTATTATAGCAGAACAAAATATCTCTTTGTTGGATTTATCCAAGTAATATTAAGAGAAAAAAATATCACTCAGCAGTAGAAAGTTGAAAAAGGAGAAAATATTTTACATTTATTGGTAGCTGAATAAACTTAATTAAACTACAAAAATATTAAAATTGGAGGTCATTAATTATTTTCAAATGCTATTAGAAATATATGTTTCTGGTGATGTATGTTTTATAAAATAAATTCATTATAAGCCAATAAACATCACATGATCACCATTTCTTATGCTTACTTATAACTGTTATTAAAACAGCAAAAACTCACTATACATATTGCCATACTGCAAGCTAGGATATTGGTGGTTATGGTTATTAAAGAACCAAAGATACCAAAATGTATGGGTACAGAACTGAGTTCAGACCTATATGACTATATAAGCTGATGGGCTTGGATTGAAAATAATACAATGTTTTCAATTTAAGACTCATAGTTTTGTAGTTGAGATAAAAGGTGACTGCTGGAGGGTTGCATTAGATTCTAAGATCTAGGTGCAGATCCAAGGCTCCTCACTGATGATGGCCACAAGCCAGAAACTAGTCTGGGAATATTGGATGAGTAGGCACTAGATGGGAATTTTATGCACAAGTCTTCTGGCATCCATTGATTACTCTAGCTTGCAGTGTGGCAATATATATAGTGAGTTTTTGCCTGTTTTAAATCCATTATAATCATTAAAAGAAAACACATTTTAATATGCCACTGCAATAAAAAATTATAAATTTTTGATTTATAGAAAATCGAGTTATATAAAAAAAAAAATTGTGGCATACACACACTACTTATGTAAATAGAGAACCATCTTTATTATAGTATCTTATATTTTTCTGAATAATTATTATTTTATTAAATTAGCTTCCAATCCTCTGAAAAGTTTTTTTAGGATTTTTTGATGTATCGTGTTCAAAAAAAAATTTTTTGGATTTGTAATTATGAGACACATAAAAATCTTTTATGCCTTTTAAGTTATATATTTCGAACAGCTATATAGATTGCAAAATACAAGATTGTTTTTCAAGATAAAAAAATTCTAAATTTAATATAAGACCTGGGTAGTATTGATTGTCTAATAAAACTGTGTATATTTTATTTGGTTGCATCAATTTTCGTTCTTTGGTTTGTTTTTGATTGTATAGATTATTTATTTTTTTTGCATTGTATTATTTAATACTTGTGTAATATTTACTGAGGCTATAACCTCGACAATATGCGTATAAAATGCGATAGTAGGGACCTCTACAGGTGTTTTAACCACAAGCATGTGCGTTTAATAAATTTATAATTAATACTTGTGTATTTTTTCATTGCTGGAAGCTAGACAGACAGGCCTTTTGTAATATATTTTTAAGGGCATCAAAATATTTATTTGTTTTTTCTCAAAATTATTTTATCAAAGATATGTTACTTGTTAAGTTCAAAAAATATTAACAAAATTGATTATAAATTTCTATTAGCTGTAAAAAGTATTAAAAAATTTCTTATAAATTCCATTCACAAGATTTAACTAATTATTATTTTTTATATAATTATTCTAATGTACAAACATTAAAAAAAGTATTAAGAAGTCAATTATAAATTTCTATTAAATTTTAAAAATATTAACAAATCTCTTTTAAATTCCATTCACAAGATTTAATTAGTTATTGTTTTTTATAGATATATAACAACCTTAACATGTTGTGAATATTGTGATTTTTTTTATGTTTAACATAACGTTTAACATAAGATTGTTGTTGAGCATATTAGTTTTTTTTTTAATGTTTTAACAAAACGATTAAAATTTGAGATCATCTATTAACAGAAGATACAGTGGCGTATTTACAAAATTATGGGATACTAACCAACAGGGGAGAATATTTACATAGCAATGGTTATTTGATAGCTTATGCAGAGAGACTGGTGATTGCTTTATTATAACTGTTCAGGTTTACTGGAGTTATATTTATTTTAATTACAATCATTTGTTGTACTTTTGTGGAATTTTTTATATTTTTAATTGTCGTACTTTTGTAAAATTTATTGTATTTTTATAATATTAAAAAAATAAAATAAAGGGAAATGTTAAATACAACAGCTTCTACCCAGTTTCCCATGACAGGAAAATGCACAAGTACCTATTATTTTAATTTTTCATTAATAGAGAGCATTGGATTTTTTTTTAAACTATAATTTTTTGTTTGTTTTTGTGCAGTTGTTTTATAAATGTCATTTACTGTTAATGCAACAAAATTTTCATTGATAAATTTCGAATAAAAGTTATTTTTTTACATTAAACATAAAAAAAGGAAATTGGCTCATTTTTTATTACCTCTACATCTATAATAGCTCAAATTTGTAAGATACCTGTTCCTATAGATGTACTGTATAAGAAAATATAGGTAATACATTTTTATATATCATGATTTTATATTTATAATAAATAATGGTTAATTAATTTAGATTTATATATATTTAAGGCAAAAATTATAAATAAGGAAGATAAACTAGTTATTAATTAAACAATAAGTACTATTGAAGCTTATTTGATTTTAAAAAATCTATTGCTTGCTCCATTTTATTCGTAATTGGTTTTAAAAAATTTTCATTTATGTGTTTTTGTATCAGCTATATATCAATTCTATGTTTTCATAAATTTCTTTCACACATTATCATTACTTATGCTCAAATAAACTGGAGATTTTTTAATTTCCTCTTGAGCACTTCTTTTTTCTATCATCATTTTTATCTTCATTTGTTTTATTCTTTTTTAAATTTTCTGTTATAATTGTGATTTTATTTTGTATCTTTTGTATTTATCTTGAGGTGATTTTCGTTTTTTGTTTCAGGAATTCTTTAATTTTGGCCTACATTTTGTCATAATATTATTTTGAAAGTTTATCAAGCCCCCCCCCCCCCACCTTCCATATTTTCTTTTAGGAAAAGAATTTTTTTTTACTAATATTCTTGAATCTTTCCTCCTTATGGAATATTTGTATAATTTTTATGTTTTATAATTTTTTATTAATTCAGACTTCCTATTTGTTATCTGCAAGCAAAATAATAATAAACATCATTGAATAAATAACTTTATTTATTTTTTTTGCTCATATTGTATAAAATAACAAATAATACAAGTTTATATCAATAATGAAACTTCCAAATTATTTTTAAAATAAATTTCCTATAACAAAATCTTTGAATCAGATCTCTTAATCTGATTTTTTTTTAGTCAAATAAGTTTTTTTCAATACATCACTTGTTCTTATTCTTAGAAAATCATATTCACAATGAATATATTGTACTGAGAAAAATGATAGATGGTAGTGGTCTATAATGAGGTAGAAAAGGGAGAAGATAACAATTCATTTTATTTAAATTAACTTCTACCTAACTTTGATTGTAGGTGGGAGTTAATATATATGAGATGGTAAGATTTTTTTTTTTTTTTAATTAATGAATATATTACTCGAAACTTAATAAATATTATTAATAAAATTGTCAAAATATATTAATTACCATAGAGCATTGGGACAACTAATATCAGGGCTTCAAAGTAGGATTTGATGTTTGAAATGAGATATAATTTAATCCTTGAGTTTTATACACACTATGTTAATCTAATTAATTATAATTTATGATGAATGTGGTCTATGGCTATAAAGATTTATATAATTTTAGAAATGTCTATAATTGAGGGCTAATGATAAACTGAATTACTTTTTTATTTTAATAACTTAACATTCAAATTTCATCTTTTCCTTGTAACTATTTATTCATCTTACATTAATGAATATCCCATCTCGTTTCAAATTCAGATTTTATATTCATAACTATTTTATTTTTCATCATTTTATAGCAATACCACTTTTTTTTAAAGGCAAAAAAGAGAAAATACTCCATATAATATATTTATAAATTAACAAAGAATAAATAGATTTTTTTTTCAACAATATAATTAAATACAAAGGATATGGAAAAATCTCTTATAATCTTATTAAAATTAAATTCAACAGCATTATAAATCAAACATTTAAAATAATATTACCCATAATTATTATATTTTTGGAAGGTCAAACATTAAATTTGAAAACAAACTAGTTTAATTTATTCAATTTTATCCGCTATATGTTCACTATATTTATAATTTTTCCAATGTATTTATATTTTAAATTTCTAATTCATTGCAAACCTTTGTTTTCTTTTTAGTTTTTTTTTTTTTAATCTTAAATTCTTTTTTATTTTCATCTGGTGATTCTATAACATTTTCTGAAGAATTATTTCCAACAATCATCATATCCATAAATTTCAAATAGCTTGAAGAATTTCCATCTGTTTTTACTTTATTTATATTTGAATTCTTGAAACTTTTTCTGTAAAAAATTATAGTAAGATGGATGGTACCTTATCTTATATAATTAATATTTTTAATATCAGTATACATTTTAGTTGCTGTTTCACAGTTTTTTCATTTTGGTAAATAATTCGAATTTCAATCTTGATTCTGTCCAATAATGTTTGGAATATTAGCTGTAGCAGAAATGTTTGTAGAATCAGACGATTTTTCATAATACATAAATCTTATGTAAAATGGCAAATTTCTACTCATTTGTTTTTTTTTTTTTTTACTTTTCATAATAATTGGAAACACTTAAATCTAGATTGTGTTAGTTTGCTTGGGTCTAAAGTTCTCTAGATAATGATTTGTAATGATCTTAGTAAATACATAGAACTGATAGGATTATTTTTTAAATTTTTCGTAAAAATATTTGTATCGCTGACATTTTTTTTAATCATTTGGAATATTATTGTTAGTTAGATTTTTTTTATGTATAACTTTCATAGTAATTTCTATATTTCTTATCTACTTCATTTCAGTTGATGTTATTATTATACATTTTTTTTTTCTATTATTATATAATTTTTAATAACATTTTGCTAATAATATTCTTTATAGCCATTCTAGTTTTTAATAGTCACCCAGTTTACTACTGATAAAAGATATTTTATATCTGAGTCTTATTTTCTTATACAGCTTTTTGTATTATTATTGTATACATATATAATTCTAAAATTATATTTTTTATTTCAATAAAATATTAAGATCAATGACAATAATATGCAATAAAAACTAATATTAAACTTAACTTTTTCTTGTTCTATATGCTAAATAATTATTAACTCTTATTTTTATGATTTTACCAAATTCTGTTTATACTTAGTTTTTCTTCCCACTATTTTGATAATCAGTTGTCTGCTAAAACAATATTTAAAAAAAAAAAAATTAATGTTTTTAAAAAATAATTATTGAAATTATATACTGACAACATCAAGACATCATCATTATCAAAGATATTACAGTGTGATTCATTCCAAGAAAAATATTGTATAAAATTTATTCATTATATAATTAAAAATAAACTTAGAAGATATATAATAAAGTGTAATTATAATAAAAAATAGGAATTAGTTAATTATTATTCACCATACTTATATTGTATCTGTAACAAGATTTTTTGACATACTGAAGATAAAAAAGGATATCCTTGCAAACAATTTACAAAAAAAAAAAAAATCAGTATGTAATTAAAAATACTTCCATTATAATAGTTAGATAATATGTCTCATGTCTATAACATAGTGAATGACTAACCATGATTGTATATGTGAATATATATTTAATAATATATAAAAGGAAAAAGAATGCATCATACAAGTTGCATATATAAATATTAAAATAGGGTCTAGAATGACTTTAATATTTATTAATTAGGTAATAATATATTTGACATTTTGAAATAAATTATTTAAAATTAAATAAAAAAAGTATATATATTTTTTTCATGTATCAAAGCATCGGGCCGGGAAGCGAGCCCGCTAACCTGGGACAATGCCACCAAGGCTTGACAAAAATAAAAATAAAAAATATTTAATTTATTTCTGATTATGACAAAAATAAGGCAAAATTAATAATAATAATGCTATAATAAAAGAAAGAAAAACACTATTTTTTTTAAAAAAAAAAAGGAATAAGCAAGTAATTATAAAAAATAAATTTTGTGTTTAAAGAAGATTAAAACAGAAATTTTGAATAATTATTATTGTAAACATATATTGTTTTGATGAATATAAGAAAAAGAAGGGAAAAACTATTGTATTATATTTATAATTTTTATTAATTAAAAGAGTGAAAACTATTTAGTTTTTTTAATGCTTATTTTTTTAATTCTTATGTGTTTTGGCCAATATTTTAATACTGGGAGGCTTATATTATATCAGACTTGCGAAATCAAGAATAGTTCTATTGCTAGCAGAAATCTATGCAGGCCATAACTGCACAGAGATGCATGCCATTGATGCTCTCTATTGATCTTAAGTTTTCACGCATTGCCACTCCTTGCTTGATGTGATGAAGTTTAAACAATGTAAGTCCATGTGAATTAAAACATCTGTATTTGTTTTGTTTATCCGATTAATCAGGATATTTTATACACCTGTGCCTATGTATGAAACCAAATTCTATATTGTGTATAAGCACAGATAAAAGAAATTTGTTTATAAAAAGAAACCGAGTATCTCTAGATAATGAGAAAGAATAGTTTATTGGAATCTAAACTAACATCAAATATGTATATCCTAGAAATTTTATTATCATTTGAGATTGGAGTGCTAATACTGTGAGAGATAATGAAAGATAGGAACAAGTTATGGGAAAATATGACTTTGGAGAAAAATAGAAATGGATGAAATACTTTCTGAATTTGCTTTAGATAATATGGTTTATAATATACAATTCCAGAAAAAAAGTCATTATGATGAAATGATGAAAAGGCAGAAAATATATTGGTAATAAAAAGAGAAGATAGTTAATATCAGCTCAACAATATGTTTTCTAATGGGATAATGGGCCGATGCCTTAATAATTGCAAGAATCAAACTAGTATTAAGAAATTAAACTCAGTTTCATAGATGAAGAGATGTCACCAAGATAGCAGAGGTAAAAATAATGATAAAATATTAATGGAGAATGATAAATATGGACAAAAAAAAATCTTAAATCTTTGAAGGACACTTGCTGAAATTGTATACCAGGGCAATAAAAAATTAGGAAAGATTAGAGCATATAAGAAACATTCAAACGTGTCCAAGATTGCAATACATCAGTATAAAGTAAGAAAGTAAAGATTGATCCATAAAGAATGATAAAAGTGATTGAATTTCATTGTTGAGATATAGAAAAATTTTATGGAGAATATCGAAAAATTAGTAAAAGAATTTATGCTGAAATTATACCACCATCTTGTAATAGAGAAGATGATATTGTAAATACACTAATGAATGAAAACCATGGAAATAATTTAATACCAGGTAATAATTAGATATTCTGGAGGTAGTTTAAAGGCTGTATAATATTGCTTGGGAAAAAAGTAGAGTATCAAATATGAGCAATGTATATTCTTAATGTCTTTCGACCAATAGAGAAGCAAGACTGCGAAAATTTCAAAACCATTGTAATAATTAACAACAAACATTTTAAATAGATTATTAGAAAAAATATATGTTTTGCTTTTTTTTTCTATAATATTTAAAAATATATATATATTGTTTAAAATTATGTATTTTTGTTAAAAAAGAAAATGTCAAGTGTTGTTAGCCGAGAAGTAATCGCAGCCACCTTGCAAGCAAGTAGTTGGTTGCAGACGATTATGGGTTCGCGTCCCGGCAGATAAAAAAAAATTGAGTTTTAATACATATCTTATACGTTAATGTAAAATAATACTCATATAGAATTTAAATATAAATTTTTTAATAATGTAATTGTACCAAGTATACTTTTGACAGTTTCACATCATAATCATGGTGAAAACGTTGAAAGTATACTCTGTACAATTATATTATTAAAAATTTTATATTTAAATTCTGTGCTTTATTTTACATTAATATTAAGAAAGGCAGGGTATGGAAATGTAATAACATATATATTAAAAAAGTATTCTTATCTTATGTAGGAACTACACAATTGGCTTATCAGTGAAATGCTTTTTTAAATACTTAAAAAAAATACAATCTAGTTCAATTCCATACAATTTGATTTATTATATTAATTGTGACCATAAATTCAAGTTTATTTTTTTTCCTAGCAATGTAATGATAATTTTTATGTAATTTCATTCAAGAATATATAGATTTTTATTTCTAAGTTATTAAAATTATTTGATTTTTTTAAATAAATGGTTGTGTAATCATGAAGTTTATTATTTAAAAAAATAAATTAAAATGAACTTTGGAAACTATGACGTATATAGATTATAATAGTTATTTAACACAAAAAATAGCATGGTTATCATTGTGAGTTTCATATTAGTTTAATTAAGATTAAGTAAGGAAGACTAACTTTCTTTTTTACTTTTATTTGTTCACATGTGATAATTTAGGATTATTTTAAAAGATAAATTTGTAATTAACATTATTATTAAATATCATGTAGTGATATCTCTGAAAATAGATATGCAATGATTAATACTATACATATTGAAGTAACTTTTTGAACTAAAAAAAAAACTAAACAGACAAAAAAAAAATAAAGCTTCAAGTTGATGGTCATATAGAAATATAATTTATTACCTTTAACATTCTAATTTTAAGTAGGCTGTCAGTGGAAAGTAGAATGAATTGCAATGGTTTAACAGATATTTATTAAAAAAAGAGATTATTTTGTAGCTTATTGCAGTTAGATGTAAGAAATAGGTTTGTTATTTTTTGTATGGAGGGTAGTTTTAACAGAAAAACAAATGATAAATAGATAGAATACTGTTAAATATTTAGATATGTTGAAAGGAATAAGTAAAAATATTTATTGAAGAAATCAAAAGGTAAAAAGAGATTATTAGGAAATTCAAGCAAAGTGGAATTACTTAATAGCAAAAAGAAAGGACAGAGAGTAAAAAGTAAGTGGTAAGAAAGAAAGGATTTAGCTATATAAGCGAAGAAAACAGTCTTGAGGTTTGGAGATTGTGCTGGTTCTTGTCTTTTGTTAGATAATTTATATTTATGTATTTGTGTTGAATAATTATTTATAATTTACATCTATTTATTCTTATATTTTTAATATAGAAGTTTATACTTTTTTCTTTTTCAACACTCATTAATCACTCAAATAATGAATTCCAGTAATCTTATTTAGTAAACATGAACTTTATAGTAAACATGAACTTTACATGTCTCTAATTTTGATATATTAGAGAATCTTTTACCTTCTTGGAAATAATTCTAAGATTGATAAGGAATTTTACATTTAAATTACAACAGCTGTTAAACTTTTTGTAGTTTTAGAAACACATACTCATATGCACATTTTTTTTATAGATAAAATTAAGTTCTGGTATGTATTTAAAATTAAAAAGTTTCATTTATCAACATTTAATCACCACCTCTCTTCTTGACTTTCTAAAATATAAACAGCAACATATTTTATATTCTAAAATAATGTGCAAGTAAACTCATTTGGAAATATTTGTAAAATGAATAAATAAAAAACAAATTGAATATTGTGCAATTTTTTCTTCTTCAGTGTTTAATTAAAGCAAATATTTTTTTCATTTTTTTTTATTTTAAGTGCATTATATATTTTTATTAAAAAAAAAAAAAAAAATTAATATGCCATTCTAATCATATACTTAAACAAAAGGAAAATCTATTTAAATTGTTCTTGTATAATAAAGATGTGATCTGATTTATGATAATTTCTAATGAGATTCCTATTGGAAATAGATAAACTTGGTATAGCATATCAAAAATTTAAATTTTCAAATGTACATATTTTTCTCCATTATATATGTTTTGCAAATATAACTCCACAAATGTCACATTTAATGATATACAAATTAAATTATTTATTTTAAATAAATTAATGAAAAGATAAAAATGAATTTGATAGTAATGTTATTCTTGTAATATATGTAATATTGGAATTTTAAATCTCATATCTAATAAAAATATTAAAAGTAAGCTAGTTTTTTTTATTTTATTGTCTTATTAGTGCAATGTCTATATCTTTTTTAAACTAAAATTTTCTGGACTCCTTTAAATTAAAACATCTTATTTTTAATATATTAATGTAGTTAAGTATTAATATATGAAATAAAATCAGGATATTTTTTGATATTTATGTTTTGTTAAAATGCTAATTTTGTAAAAAAAAAAAATGAAAACATTACTTTTAATGAATGTGAGCTTTAGTTGTGAGATCTTGAAATTGTTCTTTATAAATTTGATGGAGACTTTATATTGAAAGAATCTGTAATTCATGTTTACTTTTATCAAAATATGATGGATTTGTGAGATATGCTAATAATTATTAAATGTAATTCTTCATTAAAATAGAACATTTTATTGTGAAGATTTATTTTCTTTTAGTTTTTCAAAGTTCTAATTTAACATTTTTTCATACAATTATAAAACTGATAAAATTTCATTGAAAAGATATATAATTTTCCAAAAATATTGCTGATATAAAATAGCTTAGAATCAGTCACTTTATAGTTTTAAGCATTACAGAGAATACTTATGAATAGAACTCATCAATTTATATATGCGTAAGATATTACTATGAAAAAATAGTAATAGTCATACAAATACAATTAAAAAAGCCCTCATGTTAATACATAGTAAAATAATCTTCTGTGGTATAATTCATCATCATTGTTAATCTGTCAATTAAAAGGTATCAGTTCCATACTAGTTCACTTTCTTATCACATGATCACGATTTCTTATGCTAGCACATTACTGTTATTAAAACAGGCAAAACTCTTCATACAGTAGTGCCACTCAGTGCCAACCAGAGTAATCAATGGATGCCAGAAGGCTTGTGTATAAAATCCCTCTCTAGTGCCTACTCATATATCCCCAGACTAATTTCTGGCTTTTGGCCTTCGTCAGTGAGGAGCTTTTGATCTGAGAGCACTGCACCTAGATCTTAGCATCTTATGCAACCCTCCAGCAGCCACCTTTTATCTCTACTTAACTACAAAACTATGAGAATAAAATTGAAATCACAATAATAATTTCAATAGCTTATATAGTCATATGGGTCTGAACCCAGTTCAGTACCCATACATTTTGGTGTCTTTGGCTCTTTAACAACCATAGCCACCACTATCCTATTAGGCAGGATTGGTGTTAAACCATTAAAGATCACATGATCACTATTTTTTATGCTAGCACATTACTGTTATTAAATCAGGCAAAATTCTCCATACAGTAATGCCATACAGTTTGTTTCATGGTTTTAAAAGGAATTTTTAAATCAAAGTTAATAAAAGTAACATTTAAAACGAGCCTAATTGATTTTAAGTTAGCTGTTAACATTTTTACCAAATCTATTTCCAATTTGGAAATTGATTTGAATTTATTTTTGGACAATTATTGAAGCAATCGATGTCTACTCATCATCGAGCTTCATGTTTCACCACCTATACTAACTTCCTAGGGGTCCGCAATTCAGACCTTGCTATAAATATATGCTATTCACTCACACACTGTATGCCGAATCATTAGAAAGATTAGTAAAATTAAATTTTTATTTAGTAAAATAAAACAGTAGTTTGAGTGATGCGTATATATTATTATTACTAAAGCAATAATTTTATTGCTATGTTTATTGCTGGAAAATACATTTGCTTATATATTTGTGATTATTTTTATATCTGTGTGTATTTAATGTGACAACAAAGAAGAATGGGGGAGGCTGAAAATGCTAAAATATTCTTTGTTTAAATTCAGCTTGTTGCCTTTAATTAAAAATTGTCAATCGCAATTAAGATCGAAAACAAATCATCAGTTGTTGTCGAATGATTTAAAATAGCTAAAAATGGTATTTCGAGCCTTATCTGTATAAAAACATGTTAATTAAATGTTCTTTGTAAGGGGATTATAGAGATAGTGTATAAAAAGAGCCGATAAGACCTTTTAAAGTCAGTTGGTGATTTTCACTTGATAAGTTAGTTACTTGATAAATCAGTTAGTTACTTTTGCTTGATCAGTTGGTTACTTTTACGTTTCTGATTCAAAAGTGCTGCCAGGACCAACATTTAAAAAGTCAAGAGAAGTTTAGTTCAATGGAGCGTGAGTAGTGGAGCCGTCCACCTTTTTTTTCCTCTCGGAGGACTGTCTACCTGCCGTAAAATTCCATCTTACCGGCCATATGAGATGACGTAGAATTGCCAACATGCCTGCCCGCCGCTATGCTGATATTTTAGGTAAAATCATGTAATTTAGAGCTGCCTTAATACGAACATTCACAGGTGATTTATAATTTGTAGCTAAATTAATTCATAGATCCATTTATGATGTTTTGCTAGTTTTGGTCGTAAACTCTCTATAACCCTTTATTAATAATTATGTAATTCTAAATATACGTTTGCTTTCACGCTTAATTTATGTTTATATAACTTTATGCGGCTCAATTAAATGTATACAACTTATTTTGTTTAATATATATATTATTTTCTCTAATATGTCGGTATCAATCAATCTCGCGACTTTAATTAAATTCATTAGTAAAACTATATTCATTTGTTTATTTAAAATAGAAATCGTTCGCTAGGTTGGTTGTATACCTAAAAGTATTTTATTGTGGATGCTTATTTTATTTTGTTGTTTAGTTGCCTTTATAAAAGATTGCGACACCTAATATAAAATTCTACCTTTTCTTACCATCGCCGGAGCTAATTCTTTAATGTATATGGGAATCGAATTCAAGTATAAATTTTATTAGCTTAATAATATAAATAAAAGTTATTTTCTACGCTAAAAAAAAAAAAAAAAGAAAAAGAAAAGTTATTATTCATTATGATTTGTTAAATGACTTAGAATTGAAAACAGATTATTGCACAAGAGATTAGACCCTTTCCAAACTTTAAGTAATAATATAAAATTATATAAACATTGCTGGCATATCTTTTCTTTATTCTGATATTTTATCTTTTCCATTTCTTGATTGTTTTGTCATTAGGGACAAGCCTGAAGCTCCCATCCTACTTTTCAAAATCGTTCGTAATCGGGACAATACTTCCTGTGGAACGTAAAGTTTATGAGGTTTATGTGCTGCGAATTACAGCATATCTAGATCTGGGCTCTCAAACCCAGCCTCTCCTTTGATATCGCTCTGCCAGAATGCACGGACATATTTGATCTAAGTTTGTTTCAAATATTCTTTTAAAATGATAAATATCCACAATCGCCATGAGGCCTTATTTCTTTATTGTATGCTAGTACTGTTACTTTTGTCTTTAATTTGATCGCCGTCCGCCTAATCTTAATAAGTCGCAGGATGTGTTAAAGATAATGATTCATTTCATAAAAATACATTTAGTTCATTGATTTATGCTGCTTTCTTTTAAAAACCGTTATCGATTCCCATAGACGTAAATCTAATTTATATTAATGATTGCATTACTTACTCGTAAATGAAGCGCATTGTTTGTTTCTTATTTTTAAAAGACATCTTTGCCAAACAATGCGAATAAAAGTATAAATAATGGTTCTCCTAAGAAATACATGATTGAAAACATATATTTTGCCCCTTATCAAATAAATCATTTACTGTTAAAACTGTCACAATCTTTTATATTTATTTTCGGCATCCACCACGCTCCGTAGCAAAAGTTTTCTTGAATTAGCTTATCAACTCCGCACAAGTTATAAAACACTATAAAATTGTATCTGTAAAATTATATTTATTAAATGAGTGATAGAGGGGATTTTATACAACAAATTCCCAAGTCTTGTAAATAAACAATATTGTCCCAAGCGTGAAACTAGTTGGTAAAATATACATATGTTTCCTTAATCTTTTGTAATATATATATACGTTTGTTTAATATTTATTAAATATCATGTAAATACTGGTTTGTCGTTTTTGAATTATTATTTTCTAGTTAATATTTAGAACTATTTTTTTTAGCTAATGGCTTAGCATTAGTGAATAAATAACTATAATAAATGTAATTCCTGGGCTACTCCGACCTCGATCATCATCATCAGTCTGATCTTATGTTCTACCGCTTTGCTTCTGGGCACGGATTTAAAATAATTTTACTGTGTCATCAGGATTATTGTTCATTGAGTCAGAGATTCGAAGAATAGGCAAATAGGTTAGAATTCAGGATTGCTCCAGACCTGTGTATCTCGAGCATGATCAGATTCGAGGTACTTTTGCTTAGGATTTGAATCTTGTTAAGTGAGCATACTATTTTGACCGGTACATTATCTAGCGATTGCATCTCCAGTAACAATAAACAAAATATTTCTGTAGATTCAGGATTACATTTGAGTTAAGAAGTTTAATTAAAAACATTCTTTAAATAACTCAAAACTAGTATAAATAGGGCTAAAATCTATTGTGTTAGAGTTTGGTCAATAGTTGCTAACCGACTTCATATCTGTTTGATTTTTGAAATGGGTTTTGGGTAGAGCGACTTAAGCCGCCTTTCCCTCTGTTTTCAGCCTGACTCTTTGCCATGCAGAGATGTAGCTCCTATCAATCAAAGAATGCCAACTTTGCACAGAAGATTCGTTCGTACTTCATCCTGTAGAATCATGAGGTAACAAGCCCAAAGTCATTATCCATCGTCTTACCTGAATTCTAACTCTTTAAAATTAATGTTTTCTTTATGTTTAATCTCTTTTTTTTTTTACTCGCTTATCAGTAAGCATGTTAAACTAATAATTATTTTCTTAGTATCGATTCTCTATAACCTAAACTAATCTTATTGTAAAATTTTTCATCTAACTCATGCTTCTTCTTATTCTTTAATTTAGTGCGGTTATAATTTAATTTTAATATTTTTATATTTTCACTTAATTTTTATTTGTAAATGCCAATTAAACCCAGTCTTATGAGCTTCTTCTATATCCCACTGTGGAATAGAAAGGGTGGGGGGGGGGGAGAATTAATGAGTGCTTGTTATTTATTTCTAAATAGTTCGTAATATTGAGTTTTTCTTTTAAAACGAATATATACTTTTTTTAAAAAAATATTTTACCATAAATTTATGCAAAATGTATAAATACTTTTCAATCTGGGGTGGATATTGGTGTCCGTTAATTTTATTAAGTTTTTTATTGATCATCATCGCCAAAAGGCTGGCGACCTAATTCTATTTTGTTATTTGCACTTTTTTAAGTGCGCAAATTTTAGTTTTTTTATATGTTAAACAAAATAGTATTGATTCAAGAAAGGGGAGCAATGCTTTATTAATTATAGTTTTAACTTGCCAATAAATGACTGTATCTTACATGGGTCATTATTTTAACATATATTTATTTGTTAAACCACTTAGAGCTTCATTTTAGTATTTAAATCTAATGATTTTATATTCTTATAATAGTGTTGAGAGCATATGTCAGACATTATTAATGAGCCACATAAGGACTTTGATCTGATTCGCCCGTACCTCACTCTGGGGAGTTTTGATCATCTTCATTTGTCATTCTTCTCCTCAAAGTATATATTTATATACTGCTCGGATCTGTCTGTATCTCATTCCAGAAGATTTGAAGCCTTCCGTCCGTTTTCAGTGTTCTCATTCATAACAGGGGTATAAGTCCACTCCCTGGAACAAGCAGGTTAGTGTAGTTGAAACTCTGTATAGCTTTGCCGTGATCCGGACCCATAGCAACTTCCTACCTACCTTTCCATTTTCGGTACTGCTCGGCCTGAAGCTGGCATACCACCTTAAAATGGAAGAATGAAGTTTTCTCGGCTGAAGTTGCCATTTTTTTTTTCACTGACATGATGCTAGTACCTCAATTTCTTATATTTCGTTTTTAGACTGTTTAACAAAATAAACCGTAATAATGTATAATAATGAAACATTTTTCTCTTTAAATATTTTTCGTTGGAGTTTTAGATCCAACATCTCAAAGCTGCCCTCCCCTTTATTGAAATAAGCTGTTCCCGTATTTATAGAATTTCGCAATATTTAATAGTTAAATGTCGAAAATGTAGAATAAATAAATGTTTTTAGTATACTTACGGATCATCGTGTATCCTTATTTAATTGTCATAAATAAATGCTATGAGGAAAGTAAAGTTATGTATCAAATGCCAAGGGCATTATATTCAAGTCCTATAATCAGCGAAACTATTATCGTATATTTATAGGTGTTTTCTAAATGTATAAAACATCAGCCAACCATGCAGATAAATCTGTTTTTGTAACCTTTCAAATATACGTTCAGTATTGTAATGCCGCACTAAATTGATATCTATTAAAATAAAAATAATTGACTCAAGATTATCAAATATTTGTAACCAAAATGAAGTTTAAAATGTGTGAAGTTGATTATATATCTATAAAATCATCTTGAATTTTTTCAAAATAAATATTCATATTTTTAAACTTAATCCGGTTGTTCAAATCTCATTAATATTTTTATATATGTTTTTAACTTATATCTCTGGTTCACTCAATCTCTCATCATCATCATCAGTTGAGTTCTTATGCAAAACGTTGTAGCACTGAGCTGGAAAAGAATGAATTCATGTGGTATCACCATAGATGTTGTCTGTAGTGTTATAGGTTTAGAGAATAGGCAAATAGGTTAGAATTTATGATTGCTCCTGACCTGTGTAATTTCGGTCATAATTGGATTCGGGCTACTTTTGTTTAATTCTAAATCTTGTTGGATGGCCATACATTTTCGACTGGTACACTGTCATGCATTTAAATTCAAAATTTTAGTTTTTGTTTCCCATTTAACTTTTTCATTTAAATCACACTTTTTATTCAGATGAAAAAAATCTGTCATGGTGAATTAAAAAAAAAAAAATTGAAAACAGAACAATGGTTTGTTCTTTGCTAAAGTTAATTTATTTTTAACATGTATGCCATACTTTTGTACATTTAGCAGCCGCTTATAAATGAGTATGCCATATCAACACTAGGGGGGGGCGCTTTAGAAATAAGGGTTGCAATGACTGTACTAACCAATCTGTAAATCACAAATACAGTCTACCTTGAAACAGTAAGATCTGCTTTGCAGATCTTCGTTTCACCTTTTCTCACTCTTTCCTACCTTCATACCTTAGTTTGAACCCCAATCTATCGTATTGTGTCTGCAATGTGCTTATATACCAAAAATCCCGCCCAATTTTAAACCACGAGTACAACGCTAGTATTTTATATATAAGTATAACTCATTCCCAAATCAATAAAATGTTACGGATTATGTGTATGTTCACATAATTTAGATTTATTTAAAAAGTAGGTTATATGTCGTAATTGCACACAGACTATGATATGCATTTTAAAACATATGTCAAAATTATAAATTGTTAGTTAAAATTATTTTGTTTGAATCTATTTACAAAAATATATTATAGTCGTAATATATTTTTGATTTAAAATAAAATTTATATTTGTTTAGTAAATAGATTCAAATATTGAAATTTAAAAAGTAAAATAATTTTCTTTTGAATTTAAAATCACGCCATATATTTTCTGTTAGAATAAATGAGGGATGATAGGAACAATAGTTTTAATTATTATCTAAAAATACAGCAGATGTCCACTTAAGGTTTTCTTTCAATTAGTAAAAGTCATTTTAATTAAATGAAGTTTGTAATTCAAATGTCAACAAGGAAATTAACAATAGAAATTAATTAAAATTTTGTTGAATTCCTTTAGACATTCGGATAGGATTAATTACAGCTGATAAGTAAGCAAAGTCCGAAATATTTTTGTAACGCTCCAGGGCAGTTGTATTGTTCAATTCCACTATAAAAAGGAGGGTTTTCTTTTGTTCTCCATTCTAGTGATTTGCTAATGAAATGATTCTAGTGAAATTATTCTAGTGAAATATTCGAGTGATTTTTCAGCAAATGTTTCTAGTGATTTGCTAATGAAATGATTCTAGTGAAATTATTCTAGTGAAATATTCGAGTGATTTTTCAGCAAATGTTTCTATTGATTTGCTAATGAAATGATTCTAGTGAAATTATTCTAGTGAAATATTGTAGTGATATTTCAGCAAATGTTTCTACTTAAAAATATTCTAGTAAATTATTCTAGTGAAAATATTCTAGTAAAAATATTCTTCGAGCAAGATTTCAAAAGTATATTTTCCTGAGATTTTTAGCTACGTGCCTGCGAACTTAAATTTGAAGCCAAGGTTTCGTCTCCAAATTAATTGACCATGTTTACAGTTTCACCTACGAATCACCCAACCTTCAAAATTGCTAACCTTGAAATGACGGAGTAGAGCCGGCAAGAAGGCTATTTTCCTCTCGGGAATGGCCGGCCGCTGCTCTATACCATCGAAAGCTATCACATAAGGAATCCCAAACTGCTGCTGCTGCCAGAAATATGAACAATTCCAGATTTTGCTGCTGAATTGTATAAAACCTGCCGACCATCAATCTACCTGCAAATGCTTCTCCAGAGGTAACCCCAAATTAACCCAAGAGCTCTTGTGATTCCTAACTAATATGCTATAGCTATTTTAAATTTTCTTTTATTTCACTTGATTTTATTATGTATTCCTTTAACGTGTTCTAATATAATCAACAGTTTTGCTCTCTATCCTTGGGTTAATATTTTCTATTTATTAATCTTTCTTTTATTTTATTATGATAATGTGTCAGAATAGTCTTTGACCGAGTGAATTATTCCCTTTGTTGACAGTAAGATGCCGATATTAAGGCATATTTTAAATTTATAAATAATTCCCAATTTTATTATCTTGCAAATCACTCGTTCGAGGCTATTCTAATCTTCGTTAATATGTATAACAATTAAATAGTTTAAAATCTACATTTATCGATTTTAACCTAATATGAGAGTATGTGTGAGGTCAATGATTAAATGTGTCCCAAATGCATGATTGCGTAAATAAATCTATGCTTTCTTTTCAAACCCGCAAGCATGCATTTTCCTATTTTAAAATACTGTATTCTACTTTAATTTCAAAGTTCGTCATTGATGTCGAGAATGTGCGGACCCTTTTAAATGAATTTCTGGGAATTTGATTGGGCATTTTTCCCAATCTAAGTGAATCCATCTTGTATGTTTTATATACATTAGTCTAGTATTGCTGGTAAATGAATTGGTTGTTGAGACTGCTTTGTTTCTTTCCAAGGATTTTAAATGGCCAAGTCCGTTCTCTTTTTGCTCCCTGCAGTTCCCAGGCAGAGTGTGTACTCAAATGTCACACCTGGGAATTAGACACAGCCGTCACCCAGCTGCTAAGTTGTGGACGAGTCCAAGCTTCGGCTGTTCGTGACAACACATTCCTACGGGTCAGTGGCGAGATGCCCTCCATAGTCATTCCAAATATTTCCCATTTATTTATATATAATTTTACAAAGCATCCGTGACTTAAATGTGTCACACCCACCATCCTTTAATAAATTCATTATTAGCAATACCGACCTCCCATCTGTATTAATTATTATAAAATAAATGCCTTTATCATACTCCCACTTTATCGCTTAGTAAGCTTTTGTCCACGCTATTCTCGAAATCAATAAATATTCTATAACCCTTAATTTTCAAATGTTTTATTAAACTTTTATAATTACTCAAAGCTCCTCGCACATGTTCCCATCTTTTTTAAGCACATTATCGTAATATTATATTAGCCCGAGGGATAGAATATATTTTCTTAAAAACCTTTTTGTAATTTAATGGAATGTAATGCCAACAATTATTTAGTAACGACCCTGTCTCATATAAGCAGACAGTGGCGTTATAAATATATATTTCTATATAAATAAATCTTTGAAATCATATAAAACTAATTTTGATCTTTTATTTTATTGATTCCTATCACTGTCTCGGTCTATATATCTATTTTCTACATTCTTTTGTACATCCATAGATGTTAATTAGCAACCCAAGCTTATCTTAGTATAGAGCTCTTTGTTTCTCCCTGATCACCAGGCACCGGTAAAAGGTTATATTAGTAGTAGCATCAGACGTGTTATCACATAGGTGGCGCTGTGAAATTTGGTCTTTAGATTCGAACTTGTATATCTAGAAGGCAACCCCTCCTAGAATGTTTAGTTTCATGTTTGGGGTTTGAATTCTGCAGTGTGTTAGCGAGATAGACGATTCTGACCGATACAACATATTGAACATGCTGGTTTATTTTTGTGCTTGATATTTTGCAATGGTATTTTTTAATTTCTTCAGCAGAAAACTTTTTTTTTTTTTCAGAAATAGATCTAATTGTAATTCTCCTATAAATTATATTCTCTGCTCTATCTTCCCTATGAAAACAATATTCTAATTCTTTAGAATATCTTTGAAACAATCCTTGTAGATGGGGATTATCTCTCCTACAAATGCATACTCATTTGTTTTACATGTCTAACAAAGATGTGATTTTACAATAGTAAACTCTAGTATCACTTCCAGCAAGTATATTTTAAAAATTTTATGGAGAATTTTTAAAGAAAACTTATCTAATGTCTTTATGTCCCGGTCTCACTTCTGTAAATTAAATTAGGTAAAATAACTGCCGATCTCTATATAGCTAATTTAATTGCAGTAGTTATGTCATTATGATAAAATATTCTATCTTTTAATTTGTTAAAAACAGCAGCAGCATATTAGAGTCTGTGCTATGCCTCAATATCGAAGTTCCCCTTTCTGTTTATAAAATTATACTAAATTATTTAAATTAGTTTATATTCTCAAATTGATAATTATTCAAGCTAATTATTGCTGAAGATTTTTCTTCTTTTATTGACCATAAAATGACTTGATGTTTTTTTTTGAAAGTTAATTATTAAACTAAAGTTTTTAGATGTTGAATTTAAAACATTAAATATATTCTGTAAATATTCTTTTGAACTGGCAAAAATAACACAATCAGCAGCATACTGTTCTTACTTTTAATCAAATTAAATTAAAAATTCCATCATAAAAATTATATCATATCTTGATCCTTGTTACAAGTATACATCAGTGCACATCTTTGTTTAACACCAGTTTTTATTTCTAATGTCTCAGATTTTCCACTTGCAATAACATCATTTGTAGAAGTTGTATAATAAGAATACATTTTGGTTTCAAACAAACATGCACATGCCAGTAATCCATAAACTGCTTTATTACTAATTTGCTCTATTTAAAATTTTTTATATTTATATGTAATTTTAAATTCATATCACTTAGAACAAATGATTGTATTCTGAATTTATGGTTATTTGAAAAGATTTTGTTGAAATTCTTGTAGTGTTAAGTGTTTGAAAATATGCAATTGGATCTCAAAAATGTACTTGGGAAATATGAGTACTTTTTTTTCATCAAATAAATTTAAATGTTTTCTATAATTTAGTTTAAAAAAAAAATACATTTTAAAAATTTGTCATAGAAATCTTACACCTATCTTAAGAATCTGCCCTTTAGTGAATGGATTTATCTTTGGAGAAAAAAAATGATAGTATAGGTAATAGGAATGACAGAATTTTGTAAATATTGTAGTTTCTTCATTTACATTATCTACAAGATAAACACAATTAATACATTGCTATTGTGGAGAATGAAATATAACCAAGTATATGATTTTTTGCAGTACATGTAAAGACTAGCATATATTTTAAACAATTTATTTAATGTTCTGACAATCTTCATTGTGATTAAAAAAGATGTGATTGTTTAGTTTTTAATTAATATATTTTATTTTTAAACTTAAGTAATTTTTTTATTGTAAAATTATGAATATCTATTTATAAGATTTTATAAAGCAATATGTCACACACAAAAAAGCCATGTGTATATATATAGAAATTAAAAAATTTGAGAACAAATTGAAGAATGAAAAGCATTATATGTAATTATTTATACAAAGGGACAGAAAAGTATTGGCATTAATTAAGTATTCTGCTAATGTTTCAGTCTAAGAAGATCGAGATATGGTTAGACTAAAAATATTGTTTAGAAAATTTAAAGTTATTGTTTTTATGATAGGAATTTAATATTGGCATATCAAAATTGAAATCTCACATGTGCAAATTTTTAAATTTAATGGTATACATATAACAAGTACAATTAATATATTAAATAACTTCATCATTATTTATATTATGATAAAAATATAAACATAAATCATGACATCAATTCTTATAGATAAATGGTATTTCCTTTGTGAGTGATGTGAAGATCATATATAACCTGTTTTTAGGCAGTACATTAATTCCCATTTGACTAGGTGATTGCCTATGACATTGTTGATTCTCTTGCTAAGAATAGCTTGATAATTATGTACTGACCATATTGGATATTACTAATTGGTTGATTATGAGCCAGTTACTTGAAAAAATATTAAACTGCTTGAGAAATTCTCAATTGAAAAATTCTCCAACTCTAGAATTGATTCTCAGGTCATGGAAATATGAAAAATAAAAATAGATAAAATAAGTGTTAATAAAAAAATTCACATGACAATAAAAAATTAAAAAAATTGATTGAAACTTCTTATAAAAATAGTTTTTTGTGACTTGAAATTGAAATTATTAAAAAAAGCAAGTCTTTAAAAACTTAAATCTCATTTATATGCTTATTAATAATAAATGTTCATAAGTGTTCTTGGTCAATTATTAGAACCTTTATTCTCAGAAAGTTACATAATCACCAGCCAAGGCAGTGGTTGCCAACCAAAGGCAGAGATTGCTAAGAATATTCTTATTATGAACTTAATTATTATTCCATAATGATTTTTTTTTTATTTAGCTACTTACAATTGTAAATCATTTTCAAATGAAGGAAATTTCATGAATTGGAAGACCTGTAATATTAATGGGATATTATTGGATTTTGTGAAGTTAGAAGTAAATGTGAATTGATTTGAAAAGTCAACAGGAATTTTACTACAAAGGAACAAATGTTGGAAACATGAATGTAGTGAGTCCATTGTAAATAAAAAATGGAAGGATATCATTATAGAGATTGATTTGGCTGGTAAGATTAGTTATTCAATTTGATGGAACATGGAAGTGCAGATGGTTCAATTTTATGTTCCAACAAGTTCTCACTATGTGATGAGGTAGAAATTTTTTACGTAGATGTATAACATACTTTTTATAAGACCAAACAACATTTTTACAATTGCTATGGAAATCTTTAATGCTAAAATTAGAAAATAATTGAAAGATAAAAAATGCTGTAGGTAAATTTGATTTTAGAGACAGAAAAACTATATTTTATGAATTTCATTTTTGAGAAAAATGTTAAATGGAAATAAAAAGGAAGTTTCCAAATGAAGACTCATCAAAATTGGATTATATTTTGATTAACATAAAATAATTTTATGATTGTATTGTTCTTAATAGATTCAACATAGAAAGTTATCATCAGATAGTAAATGTAAGATATAATGCAAAGGTAGAAAAACAAACTATTCACAAAGACAGTAGTAATAATTGATATTTTAAACTTTCAAAATAACTCCAATGAATTTGATCTAGAAGTTGGTAAATTGTTTTAAAATGTCCACTAACTTTAAAATTAGTTCAGACTTAACTGACATCTGTAAGTAAATAATTGATACTCTTTTAAGAACTCGTGCTTGGATATCTAATACCAAACATTAATGCACCAGTAAATTTTCAACTGAGACAATATAATTTATAAACAAAAATAATGTGGAGATTGGAAAATAATCCATTAAGATTTGAACATTTGGAATTCTGTAAAATGATTAATTATGATATTAGAAATAGAAGTGTAGAAAAGATATGAAAAGAATATATATGGAAAGATGTTTTAGCAATAAGAAGAAAAGATGAGAGTATTATTAAAGAGAAGAACAGCATTATTATATATGTGACAAAATAGCTCCACAGTTATATCTTCTGAATTGCTAAGATTTTACATGAAAAAATGAAATCTGCTATTAAATCTCTGGAAAAGGAAAAAACTGGAAATGATGAAATTATTATTGATATCATAAAAAAAGTTAGAGAAGGAAATAGAAAAATTATTGGCAAAACTATATAACAAATATCTAAATGGTAATGGTGTAACAGATGAATGAAAGAATATAATAGTGATATTGATATTTTTAAAAAAAATGAAAAAGAAGATACCATAAATCCCAAATCTTTCAGTTTTCTGTCAGATTTTTGTTAGGATAAATATAATTTGTTAATAGCAAATTTTAGAGTTAAATCAACCAAAAGAACAATCTGGATTTAAAGGTGGTTTTAGCATGGTTGATTATATCCAGGTATTAAATTGAAGTTATAGAAAAAATTAATAAGTATGTTATTATTGGATTTGTAGATTATGAAACGATTTCTCACTGTGTTTAAAACATTATGCCATCAAAATATAAATCTAGTATATTGTCATAATCTGAAAATGCAACAGCAATGTTAGAATTAATAATTATATCAGAATTATTCTATAATGCCTAAATTTTTTGCAGCAATTTTGTGAGGAATGCTTTATGAGTTAAAATTGCAAGTTGAAAAATATCTAGATTTTGCAGATGTAATTGTTTTTGCAATTAAAGCTTCAGAATTTCATGAAATATTACAAGAGTTATCAGAAGAAAATAAGCAAGTAAAACTTAATAAGTGCTATAAACACCAAAGTTCAATCGTTTTTTTTTTTTTTTACAAAAGAGCAAAATAAAGATTGATAATTTCAAATTAGAAGTTATCAACTATAAATATCATATTCAGATTATATTAATGGATGTAATTAATCATACATTTAAATTGGTTACAGTGTTTTTGGTAAAAATAATAATATAAAAAAAGGTAATATACCCATTTATGTTTGCAAAATGTTTTTCATAGACATGTTTTATATGGATCTGAGATTTGAATAATTAACTGAAGAGTAATACAGAAATTTAATTGGAATAACAAGGAGGGATCAACAATGAAAAAGATATGTGGGTGATATCAAGAACAAAGAATTAAATTGGAATGGAGTTGGGATGGATATATTGTTGGAAAATATAGCAATAAATGGACAACTGAAGTCTTAAACTGGGAGATTGTAAAAGACCTGGATGGGGATTGTCATGTGGATGAACATGGAAAAAAGAAACTTATCAGAAAAACTAGATAGAATTTGGGCAGATTTTTATTAGGCAGGTTATTGATAATATTAATTAATTAGTAACCAAAATTTCTTTTCATAATTTAAAATATTCAAGCATTAATTGATTTTTTTTAAATTACATTTTTTTTTTCTTTAGTTTCTTAAAAAAAAAAATTTATTTTTATTTTTTGAAGGATAAATGTTTTTTTTTTTTTTAAAGTTTTTTCTTATTAAATTTTGAAATATGTTGTTAGTTTACACATGAACAACATTTATAGACAAAAGGATTCAATAGAATTTAATAATTACATTCTTAAAAGGAAGTAGTTAAAATTATTATAAGTGCATTATCATCTTTGAATACACTTCTTATTTATTTATTATAACAGTTGAAACAAAAATAATTATATAACTTTCTATTTATTAGTACTTTTATACTTTAAAATCATTATTCTTGCTATATACAGTATTTTTTTTAAAAAGTAAAATGTCTTAATTTGTTAAACTATTTTCCTTTTATGGGATTACTTTTTTAGTAATTATTATACTGATACCCTTTTTTTAAAACAAAAGGCCAAGTTCACTTAACATCATTATATTTAGTAATTATTATTAAAAAGTCCTATTGCCACTGTTTACAGACTTATTTCTATATAGTTATTTTGGTACCATGTATTCTTATTCATAAAGTTAGCTTATTATTAGTTTAATCCATTGAAAACCAGGCGGCCATTGTTAATTTTTAGAAAAATTTACCCTAACTCTAATAACTTAGATATTTTGTGTTTGAATGTAATAAATATAAAAAAACATGCTGTAAAAGTAAGGTCATATATGAAAGAATGTAATGAAGCTGTTAAAATAATCATTTCATAAAGAAAAAGTTAAAAAAAAATATATTTTTAATAGTTTTAAGAATGTTTATTTTTACACTGATTCACAAATCCTAAATTTTGAAATTCAAATGATAAAATGACACTTTCATAAACAGCTTCATCACATCCGTCACAAAATTTCAAAAAAAAAAAGATGTATTGGAAGTCTTACCTGAGGTAATTTTTCACTGAGAAAATTACTAAAACAGCGGCCTTGCTGTGGTCCATTTTTCTTCTAGAGCCAGATGTGTCCATTTGTTCAAAAGTACCTATAACAATATGAATGGTTTTTAGTGGAGAACAAAGTAATAGAACAGTGTAATTCAAAAATAAATAAATGAACTCATAAAAAATAAAATGAATAAAAATAAATCAATAAAGATAATTTTTTATTATTATTAACAATGATTACATGTATGGAAGAAAGGCTGAGTTCAAATGCTTGGCACTATAACAGAGTGGATGGATTGATGAAGACAGAAACTGTGTATAAAATATCCTATATTACATGAAATTCCAGTTGTGTAGCATGAACTTGTATATAAGTATATTTATTATTTTGCATAAAAAATATGAAGAAAGGCTGAGTTCAAATACATGGCACTGTAACAATAAGTGGATAGATTGAGGAAGCCAGAAAATCTATACAATATCCTATATTACTTGCCTAAAATTGACACAAATCAATTGCGGGTCATAACTTTAGCACTGATGCAATAATTCGTCCATAAATTCAAACTTGGTCACGCGTGATACACTATTCATATTTATAATCATGCCAAAAAATGCATCAGCTCACGCAGTGACAGATACCCCAGTCCCCAATTTTTTTCCATTCTACAGCCTAATTATTTGAAAATATTATAATTTATTATTCTATAGCATATTTCTTTCTTTCAATACATCGAAAATATTATAATTTATTATTCTATAGCATATTTATTTGTTTCAGTAAATAGAAAATATTATAATTTATAAAAAAAAAATATATAAAAAAAAGTAATTACATACCCTTGAACGTTATCCAAAAACGTAATTTGAGAAGAGGGCCCAGAATCACGGACAACTTCAATGGAAAATCACAATAAAATATTCAGTAATTGATCCAACCATTGTGGAATAACTTTTTTACGATAAATAAACTGATAAAAATAAAAAATAAAATTTTTTTTTAGGTACACTTCGCTAAAAATATTCATAAAAAAATCTAAAAATTGTCGTACAGAAAAATTCTCAGAGTTTCAGGTAGATATTGAAATTGTGCGAAGAATGACGCATTGCACGTATGTGTGACATTTACCGTTTACGCGTAAACTCAGCTCAAAATAGAAATTTCTAGAAAAGTCGTACTGGGGGTCAAAGGATTTTAATTAATAAGCTATAGTGTATCCAAATTTGTTTTCTGATCAATAGTACATTATCTTAATTATTGACTCTTATTGTAAAAACAAATCATCTATATATTTTTAATAAAAATTGTTGACTTCAAAAGTTTTTTATGTGAGTGATGTGATCACAGAATTTATTAAGTACTGTTTGTTATAGAACCAATATGCTTGTATAAATGGAAATAGTAAGGGAATTTTCATATTGCTTTAATTTGATTTATCAAGTATGATTGTAAACATAGGGAGTAAATCACCCTCCCCCAGGCTATAACTTAAAAACACTCTTAATCCTGATGTTTATAAGCATATCTTTGTCAACATTGTTGATAATTCAGAGTGAAATTAATTTATTAATCAGTTGTAATATGACACTTAAGAATTATTAAACTCATAATCAATTATAGGTGACAGCATCTCATTTTTAACACTGATTGTAATAATTAAACAAGATTTAATATGTAAACTTTAAATTAAACATAGGTCAATGTATATGTAAACAAAGGGAGTAAATCACTCTCTCCCCAGGCTACAACTTAAAAGCACTCTAAATGTGATTGTGCTTTTATTTTCACTGAAAGTTATAACATTTTATGAATTTGATTTGTATAGTTGAGTATTTATAAATATTTTATGTATGCAAATTTATGCTAATAAATATTCTATTGAATTTAAAAAAAAAATATTTTTTTTCCTAAGTATTTAATATTGCTAATAAAATTCAATTTATAAATATTATGATTACATTATTAGATCAAATTTTTTGCATATACTTAAGATATTAATTTTTTATATCATTAGTTTACCATTATTTTGTGTTAGTGAAGCATTTGCACATATTTTAGGTGTAGTACACGAGAATCCTCGAATTGGATCTGATGGAGAAAGTGAAGAAGCCTCAGGTGCATCTGATGAAGTTGTGTCACCTATCAAATTGAGGCCAAAAAATCGACGCTACAGTGAGGTATTTATATTTGTACTATATAATATAGCTATAGTTTAGCTTTTTTTTGAAAAGAAAATTAAATAGAATAGGAATTTTATTTATATTTTTAAAGCATTATTGTTTAAGTTAGTAACTTGATAAGGATTTTTATTAAAAAAAATAATGAAACAATTGAGAGAGTGCAAATCTCTCAAGCGCTTATGACTACAAACAGCCAATCAAATATTAAGCACTGGGACAGAGAATTTTAATAAGAAAAGAGCGGTTCCACTCTCTTCTTAACTTGTCTTAATATATATCCAAGCCAATCCAAAGTACTTATATTTGAAAGCGTGAATCTTAAATATCATCACACTTAATTCACTGAGTTCAAATTATAAACATACAGCATGAAATCTTTCGATTTACTACGCAATAGTTTTTCGATGTTATAAATTTGCAGCTATATATGTAAATAATATTATTTTTATAAAGCGCAGTCGATATTGAAACAATTGAGAGAGTGCAAATCTCTCAAGCGCTTATGACTACAACCAGCCAATCGAATATTAAGCACTGGGACAGAGAATTTTAATAAGAAAAGAGCGGTTCCACTCTCTTCTTAACTTGTCTTAATATATATCCAAGCCAGTCCAAAGTACTTATATTTGAAAGTGTGAATCTTAAATATCATCACACTTATTTGATTGGCTGGTTGTAGTCATAAGCGCTTGAGAGATTTGCACTCTCAATTGTTTCAATATCGACTGCGCTTTATAAAAATAATATTATTTACATATATAGCTGCAAATTTATAACATCGAAAAACTACTGCTAGTAAATCGAAAGATTTCACGCTGTATGTTTATAATTTGAACTCAGTGAATTAAGTGTGATGATATTTAAGATTCACGCTTTCAGATATAAGTACTTTGGACTGGCTTGGATATATATTAAGACAAGTTAAGAAGAGAGTGGAACCGCTCTTTTCTTATTAAAATTCTCTGTCCCAGTGCTTAATATTTGATTGGCTGGTTGTAGTCATAAGCGCTTGAGAGATTTGCACTCTCTCAATTGTTTCAATATCGACTGCGCTTTATAAAAATAATATTATTTACATATATAGCATGGCCCTTATTCCCAGGAGGCTGTAAAGTCACCAACCAAGGCAGCGGTTGGTGGCCGAAGGCGGAGGGTGCTAAGAATCCCCTGATTGCGGACCCAGGCTGCCATTTGATGACGACTTTTTATTTAGGTACTTACAACTGCAGATCACTTTCAAGTGAAGGAAGATTGCAAGAATTAGAAGAACTGTCTTATATTAAATGGGACATTATTGGACTTTGTGAAGTTAGAAGAAAAGGTGAAGAAACAATTGATTTAAAAAGTGGACATATACTCTATTATAAAGGTACACATATTGGAAATACAAGTGGAGTAGGATTCATTATAAATAAAAAGTGGAAGAACAATATTGTGGAGATTGATGGTGTTCGGACAGAGTGGCAAGATTAGTTATACAACTTAATAGCAGATACCAAATGCAGATAATTCAGGTTTATGTCCCAACAAGTTCTCATAGTGATGAAGTAGTAGAAGATTTTTATATGGATGTACAAAAGGCTTTTCATCAGAGTAAACAACATTTTAAAATTGTTATGGGAGACTTTAATGCTAGAATTGGTAGACAAATGAAAGATGAAATTGCTGTAGGTAATTTTGGTTATGGTAATAGAAATGAGAGAGGACATAGACTTGTGGAGTTTGCAGAAAAAGAAAAACTTTATATTATGAATTCATTTTTTGAGAAAAATGTTAAAAGAAAATGGACATGGAAGCATCCAAATGAAGGTACAGCAGAATTGGATTATATTTTGACTAACAGGAAATACATATTTCGAGATTGTAATGTTCTTAATAAATTTAACACAGGAAATGATCATCGATTTGTAAGGTGTAAGTTACTAGAAAGACAAAAATTATTAAGAAAAACAATATTTACAGTTGATATTCCTAATCTTCAAGAAACATTCTAATGAATTTAAATTTGAACTTATAGATAGGTTTCAAGTGTTAGGAGATTTTGAACATGATTCAGATTTGAATGAAATTAATATGAAAATAACTGATACACTTTTAAAAACTGCAACAAAGATAGCTGGTAGAAAAAAGCAGCAATTGACTAATAAAATTTCTACTGAGTCTAGAGAATTTATGAAGGAAAGAAGGAATATGAAGATATACAAAAATGATGTATTAAAAAGAATTGAATATCTTGAATTTTGTAAAATGGTACGGAAAAGAGTTGAAAATGATATAAGAAAGTATAACTGTGAAATAGCAAGGAAAGCTGTAGAAGAAAATAAAAGTCTCAAGAATGTTAAACAACATTTTGGTTTTGGTAGGAAATTTATATCTGCAATAAGAAAAAAAGATGGAATTATTACTAAAAAGAGAGATGACATCATGAAATTGGTAGAAGATTTTTATCAAGAATTATATAGTAATAAAGAACAAGTACCTCCTATATCTATTACATCTTCCGAATACCCAGAATTTTAAATGAAGTGAGTCATGCAATTAAATGTATGAAGAAAGGAAAGGCTCCAGGAAATGATGGAATTATAATTGTTATATTAAAAGAAGCAGGTGAAGAAATAGAAACAATTTTAGCAAAGTTATATGCCAAATGTCTAAATGATAAAGATGTACCGGAAGATTGGAAGAATGCAGTAATAATATTAATATTTAAAAAAGGTGATAAGGAAGATATTAGAAATTACAGACCTATCAGCCTTTTATCAGTTTTATATAAAATTTTTACCAAGATAATTACAACTCGTCTACAGAGAACTTTGGATTTCCACCAACCAAGAGAACAAGCTGGATTTAAAAGTGGTTTTAGTACAATAGATCATATCCAGGTATTGAGAGAAGTCATAGAAAGGACAAATGAATATGAGTTGTCATTATGTTTTGGATTTGTAGATTATGAAAAGGCATTCGATTCTATACACATTTATTCAGTGATTAAAGCATTGGATCATCAAGGTATAGATCCAGGATATTGTCATATTTTAAAGAATATTTATAAAAATGCAACAGCAACAATTAGATTACATAATGATACTGGAAAAATCAACATTGAGAAAGGTGTAAGACAAGGTGACTCCATATCTCCAAAACTTTTTACAGCAGTGCTGCAAGAAGTATTTTGTGGATTAAAATGGGAAACTAAAGGAGTGAAAGTAAATGGAGAGTAAGTCATTTAGATTTCGCAGATGATGTAGTTGTTTTTGCAAATAATGCTTCAGAGCTGTAGGAAATGTTGCAGGAGTTAGCAGATGAAAGTAGAAAAGCAGGACTAAAGATAAATGTTAAAAAGACTAAAGTAATGTTTAATCGATTTGCTCAAAATATGAAAATAAAGATTGATTATGAAGAATTAGAAGAAGTTAACAGTTACAAATACCTTGGTCAGATTATTAATACAGATGGAAACATAATGGAGGAAATTAATCATGGAATTAAACTTGGTTGGAGTGCTTTTGGTAGAAATAACTTGATACTAAAAGGAAATATGCCTATGTGTTTGAAAAGAATGGTTTTTAACAAATGTGTTTTACCAGTTCTTACTTATGGATCTGAGACTTGGACACTTAATAGAAGAGCAATACAGAGACTTTAGACCACTCAAAGGAGTATGGAGAGATGTATGTTGGGAGTAACAAGAAGGGATTGAAAACGCAATGTATGGGTGAGACAACAAACAGGTGTTACTGACCTTATTGAAAAAATTAAAAGATTGAAATGGAGCTGGGCTAGACATATTGCTAGAAGAGATGATAATAGATGGACAATTGAAATTTTAAACTGGATTCCAAGTGATTGTAAAAGACCCAGAAAGAGACCACATGTGAGATGGATGGATGAAATAAGAAAATGTGCAGGGGTGTTGTGGAGAAGAGAAGCTAAAGATCGGAGAAGATGGATTAAACTTGGAGAGACTTTCATCCTGCAGTGGATTCATAATGGTTGATGATGATGACATATATAGCTGCAAATTTATAACATCGAAAAACTACTGCGTAGTAAATCGAAAGATTTCATGCTGTATGTTTATAATTTGAACTCAGTGAATTAAGTGTGATGATATTTAAGATTCACGCTTTCAAATATAAGTACTTTGGACTGGCTTGGATATATATTAAGACAAGTTAAGAAGAGAGTGGAACCGCTCTTTTCTTATTAAAATTCTCTGTCCCAGTGCTTAATATTTGATTGGCTGGTTGTAGTCATAAGCGCTTGAGAGATTTGCACTCTCTCAATTGTTTCAATATCGACTGCGCTTTATAAAAATAATATTATTTAAAAAAAATAATGTAATTTTTTATTTTGCAAATAACATAATAAATATAACAATAATCTCACTGCTCTTAAAATATTCGCTCTTTGATAATTTTTGCCATAACTTCTCTATTTTTTGAAGAAAAATTACTTTTTTTTTAAAAAAAAAAATGCATTATAATAATTCCACTTCAGTGCTGTGTGTTTTTGTAAAGAATTTCTATTATTGTATTTTATTTTTTGCAATAAATGTTTAATAGAATGTTTTTTTTTTAAAAAAGTAGAATTTAGAAGTAGGCAACTATATGATTCTAAAATGTTATTAATTTTTACAGGTAAATTTGTGCACGAAATAAAGTTGTTCTGTTTTTTTAATAATATTGAAGAAACATTTGCCAATAAAAATTTTGCTTGATTTTTTGTCGCAGATATTTTATTGTGATATTCTCAACAATTCTTTCTCTTGTTTAATTAAAGGGGAAATGATTGAGAGGCATTTTATTTAATATCTATTTCAAAATCTGTTTTAATTTTAATGTTTTATTTTTTTATTAACAGTAAGTTAGGAATCAGAAGCAAAAGTTATATATGATGCTGTGTTAGTGGATCAAAAGTGACATACTACAAATGATAGATAACATTCTTGTTTAATACTAATTGAATATCTCAATGCAAGTTTAAAAAATACATTGATAGTTTTAGTCAAGAGTTGTCTGATAATGTTGCCCAATTCATGTTTGCGCATCTATATTTAGTCATAAATACATTCTTTATTAAGTGAAAAAAGATTAACTTGAGCTGAATATGTAATTACCTCAACAAATATAAATCTTCCATTAAGCCAATCAGACATTTGTGTGAATTCAAGCAGTTAATTTTTTTCTTGTCTAATATGATTATTTCTTTTAACAAACAGTTTTGAAAAATGTAAATTAGATTGATAGTATTTTTAAAATTTCTTTAAAGCAAAAACTGATCTTTTCAGCCAGATATAAATTTCTAAGTTTAAATAAACTTAGAAATTTTTGTTTTTGTTTCTCTTCCCATCCATCGATTTAATTTTCATTACCATCTATAACAATTTATCATTTCTTTTTTAACATGCTTTTTTCAAGTTTGATTTTGAAAAGCTTATAATTAGCTATTGCCTTGGAAATTTGAGTCTTTGAATTTACTTAATGGTCAGTTTTATATATATATAAATCATGTTTTCAACTGTTGTAAATTTGTTCACACACATTCCTTTCTTAAAACAAAAAAAAAGTTGCAAATAAGCGTATTCTTATTATTTTTTGCTGATCATATGTCTTTTCCAAAATTATGGAAAAAATAATCTATCTTCAAGTTGGTCATAAAAAAAAAATCAGATCATTTGGATAATAATTAGTATAAATTTTGAAATAGTGATAGCCATATATTTCTCACTGAGAAATTTGTAGTTACTGCCTGTTGTGTTTATCCATTCTATTCTTACCTTTTAACAAGCTCCCGTCATATAATTTACTTTCAAAATTACAAAATGAATAGTTTTTTTTTTAATGATTCAATTATAGATTTATAAATATAAATATATTTTGCACATCTTACTTCAAACATATTATAGCAAAAAAAAATTTAGTGAGTTGTATACACATATAATCTAATAATTCAACTGAATTGCAGTCTTCTTCAGAGCTATCATATAATAACAAAATAAATAAGTAAATATAATAAAAACTATAATCAAATAAAATTAAAAAACAAAATATAATAAAGTATAACAAAACTGATATATAAATATAAAGTTTTATTGTTTATTATGATTTTTTTTTATGTTATTCTTTTAAATATTTAATGCATTTATTAAACCACTAAACATCATATGATCACCATTTCTTATGCTTGCTCAAGCTGTTAAAACAGGCAAAACTCTCCATACAGTAGTGTCATTCAGTGCAAGCCGGAGTAATCAATGGATGCAGGAAAGTTTGTGCAAGAAGGAATTTTATGCACAAACCTTGCATCCATTGATTATTCTGGCTTGCACTGAGTGGCCCTACAATATAGAGAGTTTAGCCTGTTGTAATACATTTATTGTTAATCCTAACAGATGAAAGAGAAATGGTTGGAGGTATGGGTGTGTTCATATTTTAAAATAATAATATTTATAAGATATAAGACATATAATATTTTTTTAAAAGATATAATCCATGAATTATTATTAAATATATAATTTCTCTGTCATTTATTAATATTTTCAAAAATATTTCTTACATAATATGTAAGTATTGCATATCTTTAGTAAGCCACAATAATCACTTTTTTTTTTTTTTTTGATAAATGGAATTTGCTTGATAAATAATATACTTTTCTTTAGAATTATATTTATAATAATTAGAATGATTGCCTTTAAGTTTTTTAATTTCTTTTTCTTGTTATGAAATAAATTACAAAAAAAAAAATGCTCTGTTGCTAGATCAGAAAAACAACAGGAAATTTTAAGAGGAAGCAAATCATTTATTTCCTATTTTTGTAAAAATAGTTTAAAAAAATTTGAATCACTCATTACTAATAATTAATTAAAACTTGATATATAATATGTGATGCATACAAAAAGTCATTACTTTCATTTTTTTTACTTTTGGGAAACAAAATTGTTCTTTTTTTATTTTAATACATTTAGACTAATAATGGAAAGCATGGTATAATATTGAAAGGAAATTTAGATATATTTTTTTCTGATTATTATAAAGTTTTTGTATGATAAATTCTCTGCTTAAAGATGTACAATAGTTATTGGAACTACTAGAACCAAACAAAATAACTGATCACCACTGGTAGTAGTTTATGTTTAATTTTTGGTTATAAATTATGGGATGGGGTGATTCTTAGAGTACATGTGAAATAAAAGAGTGTGAAAAGAATTAATACATTTTTAAATAATCAAATAACAATACAGTTCTAATGAAGCAAAATACCTGTTCTGAATGACATTAGTGAATTAAGCCAACATCATCTCTCCATTTTAGTGTCAGCTATAGTAAGCTTGAATATTCAGTGATTACCACATGCTGCATTTAAATTTCTTTATTCATATTGGTTTGGGTTTTTAGTCTTTATCAGATTTATGATGGATTGCACTAAAATAAAGAACTGTTTTCATCATGTTGTGTGAGTTGGGGAGTTAAATGATTTATTGTCATTAAATTAATAAATTATTTTCTAAAATATATATAAAAGAAGACAAAATTAAAAATAAAAATTAGGTAAGCTATTATTTATATTGCATGAACAAAGTGATAGAATGCAAATATGTCATCCAAAAAATAATTATAAAAGAAAATTACCAATTTTAAATAATTTTGGTAAATTGTATTTTTAAATACATGGATTATTTTTATAATTTTTTGAATTATAAAAATGTATACTGTATATACAAGTGCTTTAAAATGCTAGGTGAAGAAGCTGTTAATGACAAACAATCAAAATAAATCAATGTATAGGCTAAGCCAGGGGTCGGCAACCTATGGCATCCGTGCCATGCTTGGCACGCCAATGATTATTAATGGCACTCGGAATAAATTGAAATAGTAAAAAAATATATATTTTAATTTCAGCATCTTTTTTTTTGTTTTTACATTTAACATTGAAATTACGATTAATTCATTATTTACCAGAAAATAATACACTTGACTTCATTTAAAAGATATTTTTGTTTGCAAGTGAAAAAAATTCTACATATTCACATTTTACTTCTGATAAAATTAAAAAATGAGATCGTAATCCAAATAAAAAGCTTATTATGTTATCAATTTTATTGTTTGTTATATGTTTTAGAAAGCTATTTTCAGGAGTTGAATGGTAAATAATCTACGCTCATTGGTGGTGCTTCTTTCAAAAAAGAGATTCTCATGGCATAGTGACTGAGAGAATCCCAAAATGTCCCACAAAAGACAAAAACATGATATTCGCCCTTTTCAATACTCTTGGACACATGAATATGAATTTGTACAGCAAAAAGATTGTGCTGTGTGTATATTATGCTATGAAAGTATTGTAGGTCGTATCTCAAGTGTACAAACACATTATCAAACTAAACATGCGTTCATGTTTAAAAATTCATATGAGAAAAGTGAAGCTATAAAAAGAGCTGTTTCTGCCTTTAAGAAACAAACTAATTATTTTAATCAAATAAATGTAACCCAAATAAAGCCACCAAATGTAGTTATACAATTGCTCATTGTGTGGCTTTGAAAGGCATACCTTTCCCAGATGGACAGTTCATCAAAGAAATGTTTTTGAAAAATGCTAAAATCTTATTCAATGATTTACCATATAATAAACAAATGATACTGTCTCGGATTCAAGAAATACCAGCTTCTGCAAGATTAATTCAAAAAAGAATAACTGACATGGCCGAAGAGGTAACAACAAAAGAGAAAACCAGTTCACAGCAAGCTGTTGCATTCAGTGTTGCTGTTGATGAAAGCACTGATGTAAATGATGTGGCATACCTAGCAATAGTTACATGATATTGTGACAACAGTCATTTTTATAAAGGATTGTGTTGCTTGATTCCTCTTACTGATACAACAAAGGGACATGATATTTTCACTGCATTTTTCACTTATTTTGAAAATCAGAAAATCGACATAAATAAAATATTTAGTGTTACTACTGATGCCAGTCATGCAATGGTCAGAAAGAAAAAGGGATTTGTTAAACTTCTTGAAAATCATATTATACATCGAATATTGAGTTTCCATTGCATTATACACCAGGAAAATTTAGTTGCAAAAATTTCACCACAATGCTTGAATTCTATAATGGACACTGTCATTAAAATAATTAATTTCATAGTTTCTCATTCTTCATTAACACATAGGCAATTTAAATCCCCTTTGCAAGAAATGAATAGTGCATATATAGACCTCCCTCTATACAGCAATGTTTATTGGATTAGTTAAGGTAATGTCTTGAACAGGTTTGTTTCATGTCTGAAAGAAATCAAGATGTTTCTTGATGAAAAAGAACAACATTATCCAGAAATAAATGATGAAGGCTGTTTATGCAAATTGATGTTTCTGACGATATAATTAAATACCTGAACTTGCATTTGCAAGGGAAGGATCAAACAGTACTAGAACTTTTTGAATATTGGAAAGGATTTGCATCAAAATTAGATATATTTTGGTGTGATATTACCACTAACACCTACAAGTACTTTACAAATGTAAAGGCCCATGCAAATCAATTTAACATTAAAGATGAACTTCAAAAATACATTGAAGCTCTCAGAGAAGAATTTTCCAAATGATGTGAAGACTTCCAAATACACACAGCCACATTTTCTTTCCTCATCATGCCTGACTTAATTGATTTAAAGATGACTCCATTTAATTTATCTCTTTTTGAATGGATGGATATTGATAGTTTTGAAATGGAATTAATCAAATTGATGTCATCAGAATTGTAGAAAACTAAATTTGTAGAATTTCAGAAAACTCTTGAAGGGAACTGTCTAGAAAAGTTGGCTGTCATTCTCAATTGTTAGGTATCATTACCTTAAAAGATTTAATTCTTTGAAAAAAAAAAACTGCTTGTGCTCTGCTTTCAGCATGTGTGAAGCTAAAAGTGTCCAATTACATACCTGACATTGAGCAAAGAGGTACAAGGGCAATGCTCACAATTTATTTTAATAATAAAAAATGACTAATCATATTAGAATTCACTATATTTTTTTCTTATTTAAATTATATATTTTGTATAGGTAAAAAGTTGTAATTTATAATTTGTAAAATTACAAATTTAATAAAGGTACTTTTCACATGATGCTAAGTATTTTAAAATACTGAATGACCAATAATATAAGATCCAGTTATAATGGACTTCAAAAATATATATTATATGGTAGTGTATATTATATACTATATAACTTTGAAATCCATTATAATAAACAATTTTGGAAATATAATATAATAAGGTTGGAAAAATCATGTCGGCACGCGGAATAACATTGTAACATAGGTTCGGCACCACACTACCAAAAGGTTGCTGACCCCTGGGCTAAGCACTTTCGAGGTGTGATATTGTTAAATGGTAATGTTCCATTTTCTGGAGATAGCAAAGCATGTGTCGCGTCTATTAATAGCGTTATTGTCATTGATGATAAAATACACTGCTTTTATCCTCCTTTTGCAGTCGTTAATTTCAATGCACACAGTTTTGGGGTTGGAGGGTTCGAACCTATGACTGACCTGCGTTTCATGTTCGAGAAATATTATAATGTTGTCATTCTTTTGCGCTCTTCTGTATGTATACATGTGCTAAGCAGCTGTATTATTGACAGTGGCCTTGGTTTCCCTATAGTATGAGATGCTGCATCCGACCTGAGTGCATGAAATGCTATATATAATCTGGGGAGTTTGGGTTGTTGGCAAATATTTAAAAATTATTATTTAATAGTTATCTTTTAACATAAAATTGTTTTTCTTTAAATCTTCTAAAATTATAAGAAATATAGTAGTAGTTGTATAAACTAAAAAATATGTCCTATTGTTGCAATCATCCAAGAACTTGTATTCTTTCTTTAAACAAATACTGCTAAAGATCACTGTTATCTTTGCATTTAATATCATCTCAAGAAACAGTTTTGTAGAGCAAACAAAATTGCTCTTATCTATTTACCTCAGAGTAATACAAATTTTATCTAATTATAGGTGTGAATGCTTGGCAATAATTAAAACACCAGATCTACACATGTAGGCACTAAATTGTCAAAAGTTTCCTTTTATATCATTTCTTTTATTGGTTTACTTTGACCAATTACTAAATGATTTAAAGTTTTACTATTTAGCAGAATCTAAATATTAAACAGTAATGTATTATTTATAAATATATTATAATAGAAAGGAGCATTAGGAGCCTCATGTGAGAAGTGTTGAAATTTATGAAACTGAAAACTTGATGTAGGTATTTATATCAAATAAATGATTATATTAAAGATTAATGAACAGTATATACACAAATAAATTGTAAGTCAAAATTTTATGCTTATATGGCATATAAATAATCAGGCTTAAATGTTTTTGTAATACTTAAAAAATTATTTTCAACTATAAATCATAATGATAGTCATTTTTTGACTAAAATAACTTTTTTCGACTAAATGATTTATTCAGTGAAGTGTTATGCATAGATCCAACATTTAATGCTGCAAATGCAGTTTTAGTTTTAATAAAACATGATTAGATTTACTTAAATTTATTCTTACAGTTAAATATATAATTTATAAACAATAACTCATTCTATTTATATTTCTGTAATTTAAAGTATAGTCAAATAATTATAACCAGACATAGGCTGACATCCTTCATCATCCATCAAGTTGTTAAACCAGCTTAATCTGACATTAGTTTGAAATGTTATAAAAGACCACCAAGGCATGAAGTTAATAAATAAAAATTTATTTACAACAAAATAAACTTAATAAATAAAAAATAATATCAATGATAATAAAAAGGAATAAGAAAATCATTAACAATGGTTGTATGTCATCTTCTAACTATGTTTGTTCTAGCAGTTATAGAATTATTATTAACTAGTTATTAATTACCATAGAAAGTACACTAAAACTAAACTCTCTATTGTACCGGTCAAAATTGTATGTTCTTCCAACAAGACTTAGAATCTGAGCAAAAGTACCTCAAATCCAATCATGCCCGAGATACACAGGTCAGGAGCAGTCATGGATTTTAACCTATTTGCCCATTCCCCAAATCTATAACACTATGAACAACATCTCCGGTGATACAGTTGAATTTATTTCATTCCAGTTCCGGTGACACAGCAGAGAAGCATGATATCTTAAGACCATTGATGATAAAATTACAAGTATGATTGTGATCTCAGGTAACCAAGCACAACAAGCTCTCATTATGAAATATTATAACTAAATTACAATTAATAATGATTCAAATAACTTGGATAATGTGATATATATATATGTTTAAGGATTATAAAATTAAGAGATTATTATACATAAGTGTTATTTACAAATTTCACGCTAAATCAGTTAACTTATTGTTTATGAGAATATTATTATGGGACATCATAATGATGATACTGTGATACGTAATGGATATACAAACATGTGCATACAATTTATATTAGTACGGTTTGCTTATATGCCAATGCTGAATCAAATAAGCTTTACATAAATGATTTAATGATGAAAACGCTATTTAGAATCGAGATACCATTAATTAATGACCTCCACGATAAACAGTTGAAATAGTCAGACACTTTGTTGCATGTAAGCACAGCTAACTTAAAATATACATGATCAAGTCATGGTCGGTGCCACTTCGATCATACGAGTAAAATACATAACATAATCATAACACAAGCAATTCACTGTCACACATTTGTTAACTTATTAAATGGAAGGATCACAATGTTATTTACAATAAAGATTTGAATACACGAATTCAGGATAACTGTTTTGTATCAAATGTTAGTTTATATTTATAAATAAAAGAATGAATTCTATACGCATCTGGGAATTGCTCACTCGAGGGAAATAGCTTAAATGCAAGCTTACTTGCGACATTCAAAATATAAGAAAATTAATAAATACTAAATGGTTAAATGAAATTATTGCATTATGACTTATAGATGTTATTTAGGCATGAATCTAAATATTAATAAAGAGCGGTACCAGTATCATTGGCAACACTAAGAGTTTCGGTCCATTTTTGGCCGATGAAACACTTCATCATTTATTAAAATATGAGAGCATGCCCGCTCTTCTGGTGGAGTGATACCTGGAGAGGAGGAAGATAGGAAGATACGATGGGCCGGCTGTTCCGGGGTCATCCCACTCGGAGCATTCGCTACTCTTTTCAAATTTTGTTCTAGGGCATGACCAATGCCATACTAAAACATAAAGACATGAAGGAGAGGATTCGGATTTCCGATAATCCCGAACATGACAAAATAAAATGAAAAGACGAAGGTTGAACCTATCTATGCTGGCAACTCTGAGAGCAAATAAGTTATGCCATCAAGACATTTAAATAATTATAGCCTAAATATATTTTAAGATCAAGCGTAATGGTATGACTAATATATTAAACCACTATCATTTTATTTTTCGACATTCACTTAGTTATCTTATAACTAGCATGTTCAAAGGCACTACAGGGAATGATTATTTCATTAGAATAGGAGTGACGGTCATTACAATAATTCGAATATTATAGTGTTCTTACCCGACTGTAGATTAATATTTAATAAAGATATATGGCAGTATAATAACGATCTGCCTTTAAACATATAGTATTATTTAGTTATTACCTAACCCAATGAGCGAAATGTGTTATAATAAATGATTTAAATTAAACGACCATTTCTTAAATGATTGGGATTTATAATACTAATATATATATATACGATCATGATAATTGAAATAAAATGTATAAACTTAAAATAACAATAATAATAAAATTCTACTACACTGAAATATAGAATAAACTTGAAGCATGATAGAGATGTGAGAGCTTACATATAGATTTGACAGGGTTATAGAGAATCATTAGAGAGATTAATTGTAAATAATATAACTGGTCTTAAATCACCAGCACATTGACATAGATAGAAATACATTCATAAAGTTAAATAGGGCTGAATAGATATTTATAGCAAATTAAATGAGTGTTTAAGGCGGTATTGAGGATTACCTTCTGATGCGATGGCATGATGGCTTGAGAGATCCATGTTCTTTGGAGGCAATGCATATTCGAGCATGGTGGTCCTTATTTTACTAAAATGGAGGTAACATTTTGTTCTGAAATCACTTTTAGTAGCATTTAAGGCAGTCTATTGATTTGTAATTAGAATACAGCATTATGGCACGATCTTAGAAAGATCAGGGAAAAGGTGAACTTACTCTCTACTCGACTGTCATAATGTTGAAAATTTGAGCAGCATGGATTCGGCTTAGAAACCAAATTCAAAATTAACTAGCTGTTTTTTTTTTGATAGAAAAATGAACCCTATTTTTACTTGGTTACAGTTTTTCCAGGAATGCTTTTGGAAAATCACCGAGGCAATATGGATACAAACTTATCTCGTGATCTCAATCAGCAGGAAATATACTTTTTGTTTTTGTGCAATAGAAGATGCAAAGTATTAATAAGCGATTATACTAACTGTAATGTTAGTTTACTAAGTATTAATAAGCCCTCAAAGGTATTGTTTTTAATCTATTTTTAGTTTAGAAATATATTCCCATAACTATAATTTTAATTAAAATATTTAAAACTAAATTTTGCTAGTTTTGACTAATGGATTCTCTATTGTTTGATAAACTTTCCATTACTTTAAGTGCCTTCGAGAACCTTCTCAAATATTGCATCATTCTCAGCCACTATCTTACATTAAATAAAATAAATATATATTATAAAATATTAAATAACATTAATATTTACTTCACATATATGTATCCGCTGCATATATGTGAACGCACATACTCGACTCTACATAGTATTTAAGAGATTTTAACTAGTAAAATTTTATAATTCTAAATATCAACAATATTTATTTAAATAGTTATTTAGGGTTGGGAGGAGTTATGTGGATATGCGTGCTGACTCTTTACATTGTCTAAGCATGTGCAGGAATGGGTTTGACCCCATTTTGTGGTTGGTCAGGTTGATAGCCCATGAAGCGTGAATGTAGATTACAGTTTCATCGCTTAGAGTGTTATTATTAGTATAGATGTATGAATATCTTCTATTCATAGTAAAAACATTATGTACAATATGTGAAACTTTCCTCATATTTTCATCATCTACTTGTGAATGCACATTTCTCTTGGTTATTCTGTGCAGCAACCTATGTTTTATATATTCTGAGCAGATTATTTTCAATTTTTCTTTTACAGAAATCTAACATCTTGCTTGGTTCAATTTTTTGACTATAGAGAAATTGTGAAAGCATTTAATCATTTCCGTACACATTTTTTCCAAAAATAATAAATTTCAGTTAAGGAATATCTGTCTCCAAAGGCATCCGGATATCAATGCAATTCGCAAGAGACTAATATTATAAAACAGAATATTTTATATAGTCCTTCACAATGCCTTTGTCACATGGATTATTATTTAAGAACTAATGCTCAATCATCAATATGATCCTTTCTTTTTGTAAGTCTTACAACTTATTAAATAGTTTAAGCAGCACAAATTAACCAACAGTAGTAAATGAAATATATGTATTTTAATAAAATAAGTTATATGGGATTAATTCGCAGAGAGAAGAAGTAAATAAATGAAATAGATAAATAATAGTCTGAATCAGATTAATTGAATTGCTGTAAATAAATGAAATAGATAAATAATAGTCTGAATCAGATTAATTGAATTGCTGTAATAAAAAATATTTAATTAAAACATATTGTGTAACAGCAATTATTATCAGAAGAAAAAATATCAGATAATAGAACTCAAAAGAAACAAAAGGTCGAAAAGTATAAAAACGGGGGGGCACTTGCTCTTCTTCATTGTCTTTGAGGCAACTGACACAAGCACGAATCAGTGGAAGAAATCAATGAGGGATATCTTATTCCTAGGATCTGCTTCTGAACGTCAATAAGCTGACTAGAGTCATAACATATTACCCCGATCTTATTATTTTAAATGGCTTAAGGGCTTCCATGCTTAAAGGATGGTGACAGTCATAAAGATAAAAGTATTGTCTTTAGTATTTTTATTACTAGTGAATAGACTTAAGTAAAATGATTTATTTCTAATTAGCTGTTGTCAGGTTTTATTAAATTAGAATAGCATTTTGATTCACGTATCTATATTTATTATACTTGTATATATATTGAAGTCTGAGTTTCTTTGTATCCTCAAAAAATTTAGACTCCATACTAAATTGTTTTCTTACTTTGGGAATTAATGAGTTAAGACTTAGCAAAACTTGGTGCAGTTGTGTAATTTGCTCTTAGCTTAGAAGGAAAATTAACAGTTTGTAAGTTAAAACCTAATTTTGAAGGAATTGAAAATGTCATCATTTGGGCAAACTTGCATTGTCGAGTTTGGTGTGGGTAATATCACTGAATGACCATTATACTTAACCCAAGTCAAAAAATTTTTCACACAATGGATTTTTCTGATGAGAAAGTTATTGAGACAATTAATTAGTTTTATGATTGTCCCATAACAGATAACATGTCGTATGAGGGATTAATAAAAAAATTAAGTGAATATTTTAGCCCTCAACCATCCTGCCATATAGATAGCTTACATTTAAGGAGTAGAAAACAATTTAAGGATGAAACAATAAAGGAGTCCAATTCATTCTGCAGGGAGCTAGTGAAAGAATGTGGATATGGGGAATTAGTCGAGGAAATACTTATGGATCAATTACTGTAGGACATGTCTGATGACATGCTCAGAGTACAACTGTTAACAGAGACTGATCTTATGAAATTGCTATCAAGAAAGAAATAGTTTACTAGCTAATTTTAGAGTAGGCTTATGCTTTTAAAACTAAATCTGAAAACAGTTTGAATATGGGAGTTTTTATGACAGATAAAGAAATGTATTGAGATGATATTTTTCCACATCATAAATAGAATATTAGATATTTTTATTTATATTTATTTTATCATAATATAGATATTATGTTTGTATATAAAATTTATGCAATTAATAAATAGACAGACAAAAATAGATTGATAATACTAATCTAGTGTGTAATCAAGATCTATTTGAAATTCTTAATTATACTTTGATATGTTAACGGTGGTGATAGTTGGGGTAGGGGGATTCACTTCATTGTTGAAATAAGTTAAGGTTAAGGTAAGTTAAATTTTATAAATCAAATGAGTGATAATTGCACATAAAAAAAATTTATTATTAATAATTTGTTAACACTCAGACAATAAAATTAGATCTGGAGCCAATATAATAAAAGAAAATATTTGCTTGCTAATTATGAATGTCACTAAAATTGGAAATAAAATGTTGAATATTTAATAAGAAAATATTAAATGAAAGAAGGGGCAGGGGTATCTATAAAAAGGAATTATTTTTTCAAAATACTTTTTACATTGTTTCAAGAAGCTAAACCATATTGTCTGGCTAAATACAACCGTGATTCCTCACAGGGAGTTTCTTTCCCTTGCCTGTCTCTCCATCTGCATGACCATACAACATATCTTTCCCAAAGGAAGAACAATCAGACAGCTAGCTGAGGATGTACTTAAACTTTCAGTGCATACTTTGAAAATAGTATATCACGAGTAACAACAGATTGCAGTTAATAGCAGAACCCCATTCCAGTTGAATGTTTGCCAAGCTGCTGTCAAAGGAACAGTATCTCAATTTTGGACTGAGTAAATATGAACTATTATAAATGTGCAATTAGTCTCATTATTTCATTAAAACTAATAGAAGTAAGGAAGCATATCATATAAATAGGTTCAACTTCCGGGTATTATGTAATTCTCATATATTTTGTTTTGTTTTTATCATGTATATTATTAGTATCATTATATAATTCAGTGAAGTCAGATTCAAACTATCTTTTAGGGTGGATTAAAGGATAGTTATTTTATGCTAGTGTTAGAATTAAGGATCTCTTATAGATTTGCTTTGTTTTTTTAAATAAACTTTGATGGAGAGAAATTTGGTATTATTACTTAATGTTATTTTGCTATGTGCACCCAGACCATCTTTTGAAATAGGGGTGGGTCTTGTTAGCAAGGTTGAATTATTTAACTTCTATGTCTACATTAATCAGTTTTACTTGCTCATATCCTGATGTTGTCTTCCATTGATTGGTATCTGATATTGCACCCTTTTTAGATTTTTGGTCTTGTTAGCAAGGTTGAATTATTTAATCTCTATGTCTACATTAATCAGTTTTACTTGCTCATGTCCTGATGTTATCTTCCATTGATTGGTATCTGATATTGTTCTCTTTTTAGATTGCCAATTCAATGTTATTCTGACAGATCACATATACCTCTTGGAAATGTTAGTGTATTTTGCTCTGTATTTAGTATTTATTTATAATAAGATTCATATTTAGTAATGATTGATTGTAAGAGACTTTAAGTGGAAAAAAGGCAGTTTATGTAGGTAAATTAAAATTATAGATCAAATCATCTCATTTGATTGTATTAAAATGTAGAATTAATAAAAGATTTTTAAAACTAATTCTTACATTCTTATTTAAGTTTATTTTTTTAAACAATTAAATTTCATAACTACATAGTGTTATCCCTCTATTTTTATTATTTTTCAGTCTATTAAAAGTACTAATAACAAAATCTTATCTTTGTTGGGTGTTTGTGTACATAAACGATTAGTTTATTGTAGTGTATATGATCGCTAGTATAAATAAATGATGACCAGCTTTCTTGAAATGGTTAAAAGATTATTACTTGTGAGTCTGGTTCCAGATTTGGTCTGATAACCCCTCCCTGCTAATGGTCATGTAGTTTACGTACTTGTCAACTAGTACTACCACAGTATTAGTTTTCAAAAACTTGAACAAGAAAAGGGAAATAAAATTATATGCTTCTGCTTTGGATAAATAGGTCATAGAGCAAAAGATTACTAGTGGAAACAGAAAACTTGTTTTAAATGCAGAAGTAAGGGGCACCTAGTGTACATATGTAGGAAATTTGGGAATGGGGAGAGAGAAGAGAAAACCCAGGTGCAGAAAAATAGGGTAGGTAAACCTTTTAATACTCATATTATAAAAACATGGAAGTTCAGAGATTAAGCATTTCATGATGAAATTGCAAATTTGTGGAAAAGAGATTACAATGGAGATAGATAGTTGCTCAGGAATATTGATAATGTCAGAGGTAGATTGGAGTGCACTAGCAGCTGCTGATACTAACATTCAAGTAGAAAACAGATATTAAGGTCAAGATGTGAATAGTAATGCACTGAAATTACTGGGATGAGTAAAAGCATCAATTAGATACTGCGAGAAAAAAATTATCACTGTACATAGTGAAAGGGAAAATTAGCCGTATAATAAGAAAGGAATGGTTCCACGCAATCGGAATTCAAGTTAGTATAGTAAAAAAAAGTTCCCTTGTATAAGAAATTCAAAATAAATATCCAGATTTATTCAATGGAGAAATTGGATATAATATCAATAGGTCCAGTAAAGATCGAGTTAAACACACATCCGATTGGATGTAAACTGTGAAAATTCCTAATTGCGCGGAAAACAAAAGTTGAGGTGAAAATTCAGGAATTGGTCAATAAGAACGTATTGACACCAGTAGAAATGTCAGATTGAATCACACCTATAGTCATGATAACAAAACCTAATAGCCAAATACAAATATATGGGGATTGTAGGTAATAGTACATAAATATTTAAATAAGGAGGCATGACCAGTGTCTAATGTGAGAGAGGTTATTTTGCGAAACTGGACTTAAATTCCACCTTTCACCAAATACCAGTGATGGATAAGTCAGCGGAAACTTTAACTGTACCAATCTTTATGAGATTATTTAAATGCAATTGGCTTCTGTTCGGTATTTCAACAATACTGAATATATTACAAGTAAAAAGCAATTCTATATTACAGGGATTAGATAGCATATTACCTTATTTGACAACATACTTATAACAGCATGCTTGAAAGAAGTGCTTCATTATAAGATATGCAAAAAATTTCAGAGATTTGGAGTCAAGTTAATTGCTCAGAAAAGCATGTGGAACATGAAGGAATTAGTGTTCCTAGGATATATAATCTCGAACAAAGGTTTGAGTGACCATTGCCCGAGAAAGTAAGAGTCGTGGAAAATGTGGCTAAACCAAGAAATATTAAAGATCTCCAGTTCTTTCTGGGTTTGATAAAGTATTTCAAATTTTATTTTTTCCAGAATAAGGTTAAAGTAGCAAAACCTCCATATGATTAATTAAAGAAAGGTCAAAAATGACAGTGGTTAAAAGTACAAGAATATTAACTAAAGCCATACTGATTCATTTTGATTATAATTTCAAAGTGTGCTTAATGATGGATGCTTCAGAATGGGGCATGAAGACAGTTTTATGACATCTGTGTCACAATGGTGAATAACTCATAGCCTATGCATCAAGGAACCTTTTTAAAGCTGAGAGAACTATAGCCAGATTGAGACCTTGGCTATTATGTTCAGCTTAAAGCAATTTCACCAATATCTATTCTGTAGATCTTCACCTAGTAATTGGATCACAAGCCATTATTGGGAATATTGATGAATGATAAGCTAGTGCCTGATCATTTGTGTCTACTCTTGTTGTGGTGAAGAAATATATTATCATCCTATGATTATCAGCTTTCATATAAAAAAGGGAAAGAGATTCCACATGCTGATACTTTATTTAAAAATCCAGACCAAGATGAATCATACAATAACGAAATAGAAATTAATTTTATAGATTTCCTACAATGAGAAATCTTAAACAGCAATACAATAGCAAAATGGACAAGGGCCAATAAAGAGTACAGCTATTAATAGACTGGATGAGAAATGGCTGGTCACCTAAGAAACCATAATGTCTTGCACTGCTTTTTAGTTAGACAAATAGTGACAAGTTATTAGTTAGTAAGGGTTGTATGTTAATGTGGAATTAGGATAGTAATACCAATAAAGGGTAGAGAAAAAGTTCTAAGACTATTGCATGAAGGCAATCCAGGAGTTGTGCTCGCTAGTGTTAGGATATCACTATGTCTGGTGGGCAAAGATAACTATAGACATTGAGAAACATATTAAGAAATGCCAAGTTGGGCAGTCTGAAATGAGTATGAAAAATCTAAGGAGTATATACCATGGTCCAAAGCACTTAAACCATGGCAGAGACTTCACGTACCATGGTCCAAAGCAACTAAACCATGGCAGAGACTTCACATGGATCACACAGACTCAATCATTGAAAAAATGCTTCTCATACTCTTAGATGCATGCTGTAAATGGATGGAGTATTACATTGTGAAAAAGATGAGTGCCGGTGAAGCTATACAAAATTTAAATGCAGGTTTTTCATGCCACAGATTACCAGAAATAATTGTTTCCAATAATGGCATTGGATTCACTGCTCTAGAAATGGAAGATTTTTTTTATAAATAAAGGCATCAAAAACATCTCTGCATCCCTGTACCATCCTGAATTGAAAGGTCTGGCTGAGAAGTCAACAAATTAAAAAGTCTCTGAGAAAGACAAATAATATGAACATACAGCAAACTTAATTTGACACTGTGCTATATCAACATTTCACGTTGGTGATAGTTACAGATAAATTTCCAGCCAAGTTTTTGAAGGTCAGAAAATTGTGTATAAAACTATCAATCTTTTTTAAAAATGGATGAACACTTTCTCTTATGATAGGGAAGACAACATATATGAAATAGGTGATAATATTTGGGTACACGGTCTGATCAAGAAGAAATGGATTGTAGGTATAATCACTGGGAAATTATCAATGATAGACAAATTTTAATCATTCAAATATAGACGGAACAAAATATAGGAGACATATAAATCATGTTTACCGAAGAATCATAGAGGATGGAAACTTTTCAGGGGCAATACTAATAGATAGAGAATAAACAACCAGAAAACAAGAAATAGTTGTACTGACAAAGTAATTCAAGAGAAACAACAGACTCAGAATGCAGTGAAGCTGAAGCAGTAATAGAAATGCAAAACAAAACAAGGTACCCATGGAACCAACAGAAGAATATAGCTCACCCAGGCCCCAATGTAAAAGACGGAGGCCTAAAAAATTACAAAATTCTATGTAAAACAAGCTGTTTTCTGGAATAAAGGGAGGATTATTGAAATATATGTATTTTAATAAAATAAGTTATAAGATTAATCCACAGAGAGAAGAATTAAATAAAATAGATAAATAATAAATAGCCAGAATGAGATTAATTGAATTGCTGTAATAAAAAATATTTAATTATAACATATTATATAACAGTAATTATTAGCAGAAGGAAAAATAAATATCAGATAATAAAAAAAATTAAATTAGTACAAGTTAAAATAGTAATTAAATTTACATAGGCAAGATTGAATTGATAATACACCCACCATCTAGATTTTCCTCAATAGGCTTAATTACTCCAGAAAAACGAAAGGATGGAAAGTATAAAATCTGGGGGGAAAAGAAACATGCTCTTCGAGGCAACTGTGAGATAAGCATGAAGCAGCAGAAGAAACCAGCAGAGGACGTCTTATTTCTAGGATTTCAGCTTCTGAAGGTCAATAAGCTGATTAGAGTCATAACAGATTACTCCAATCTTATTATTTTAAATGCAGTAAGGACTTCCATGCTTAAAGGATGGTGATGGTAGTAAAAATAAAAATATTATCTTTAGAATTTTTATTATTAATGGGATAGGCTTAGTAAGTGAAAGGACTTATTCCTTATTAGTTGTGGTTTGATTATATTAAATTAGTATAGCATTTTAGTTCATGTATCCATATATGTTTTACTTGTGTATATTAAATTATATAAGATTGAAGTCTGTGTTCTTTGTGTCCTCTGAAAATTAGATTCCATACTAAATTATTATTCTTACTTTGAGGATCAGTGAACTAAGACAAAGCAGTAAACAAAATACACATAATTATAAAAATTTAACCAGCATTTTTTAAAATGACATGTCTTTTTATAAAGAATTTGCTCATCTATAAAATCATTCTTTTAGAACAATCTGTAAATAAAATTTAAAAACAGGTCAATCATCATTTAATCTTAAATTGTCACATTTATGGTTACTACAGATCAGATATTTATAAATTGCACATGGCCATTTTTCATTATTGTTGCTACAGATCAGATATTTATAAATTGCGCATGCCCATTTCTTTTATGTAATACAAATTATATGTTTAATCTTAATAGCTTTTATAAATTAACAAGAATAAAATCTTAATATAAAAATACAATATTGAGATTATTTATAGACATTTGAATGGGTTTCACAAAATAATAATAATTTTTTAGAAAAAGTAAAATAAAAACATTTCCTTCTTTCCAATTACTTTTTAACATTTTATTACTTTTATAAGTTTGAGGAAAAACAAATGTCCTGATTAAAGTAGTTTTTTTTTATATTTTTGTTTCTTCTTCAAAGTTTTTCTTTTTGGACAAAGAGATATTGAAAACAAAGCTTTCAAGACATTGGAAAATGTTAACAAAATAGAATTGGGGCTTGGCATAAGAAAATATAAATAATCAAAGTTCAATATTAAAACACCCATGTTTGTAATTGTTTTATTTTGATGTTGGAACATTTTATTAGATATTGTGATTGGATTAGGCAATTTTAGAAACTTTTTTACAATTCTGCTCATAAATCTTTTTTGGAAGATTAGTTATATCTAACTTTTAATCAGATATTATATGAAGTACTAGTTATTTCTTTTAGAATGCGCTATGTGTGTTTTCTTAATTTTATTATCACTCTCTTTCACTACTTGTTATTATTTTTTTTTCTTTATATATTGTAATGAATTATTTTTTCAATAATTGTATTTTTTTTTTACACCCAAATTAATAATGTTTATCATGAGAAATAAATTAATCTATTCCACTAATTATTAATATAAATATCCAATTTTGACAATAGTGTATGTAATACTAAATATTATTTTTTAAATAAATATATTATTTATCATCACTTTCACAAAAAATTAGTATTACTTTTATTTGATCAAAATATTATCAAATATGTATAAATTCTATATTAGTCTCCATAGTAATTTTTCATTGGTATGGGTCTTTTTCATACACATATATATATATATTGGTTTATTATATAGACACATTTTGTAAAAGCAATAAATATCAGATATTTAATAATTTATAATATAAAATACTGTCATTTTAATATAAATATAAATTATTCTATAATATTTAAAATTTCACATAAATATATTTTGATGTGATTACTTAAAAAATCATTTCTACTACAGATATGTATTTATTTACCAATAGAAGAAAAATAATTAGGAGTTGTTTAGATAAGATATAACTTTGAAATTGAAAACAAATATATATAAAATAAACAATAGCCAAAATCTCATGCATATACTTCTTTTTTCACACTAAAAATCATCTCTTATCAATCAAATACTGAAAATTGATGTAATTCTATATTTGGAATAATATTTAATAAATCATACTTTATGACTGTTGCAAATTTTTTCATATTTTTTATTAAACTTAAGATTTCCCCCCAGTTAACTCATTATTGGTTTGTAAATAAATAACTGTCTATTCTTAACTTGAGGATACAATAAAGAAGGAAAACAACTTGAACACTTACCTCTTAAATTTTGGCAAGTCTAATGAATAATGCTAACTGTTGGGAAGATATCTTGCAGTGAACTATTTAAAACTTGTGGGTTTTTTTAGCTTTAGCTTTTCATTAGAATATATTCTATAATAATTATTAGAAATGTGACAAATCTGAGGAACTCATTAATTTCTGTAACATATTTTGTAATGATCACTAAATTGAATAGATTAGCTTATAACAGGGGTCCCTAACCTTTTTGCACTTAAGAGCACATTTTATAATACCGGCTAGGTGGCGGGCACCATTTATTTTTTCAATGTAAATTTATAGCTGGATATTGTTAATAATACACATAATGTACAAAAAAAATATTTATTTCAAAAATAAAATTTTAGCATATAATTAACGTTTATATTTTTACGCTATAAAAGTATAGTATGCCCTACAATTTGAATACAATATAATACAATAATTTATAAGAAATTTTAAAAGTTAAATTTATTTGTATCAGATAAATAATTTTTTGTCATGTTCGGATAGCGGCGGGCACACGTAAAATGGTCTGCGGGCGCCATGGTGCCCGCGGGCATAGGGTTGGGGACCCCTGGCTTATAATGTTTACCTGAGTTAATAATACTTTTTATTTTAGTCTTTTATGCTAGAATAGAATAATAATAATATTAAATTTATTAAAACTAAAAATTATAATTTGCTCAAATTTTAGATGCATATATAAACTTAAATCACTTATTTTATATATATTTATTTATTTTGATCTCAAGATGAGGTATGTAAGAATCATAAAAAGAAAACAAATTCATGCTTGTTATATAATGTACTAGTATATCCATTGCAGGCTATTTTTGAATCAAAATTTTTTCATCAGTTGGCTAAGATTTATTTGGATAAAATCTATTCTTTGTGTGATTGTCAGAATGGTAAAATTTATATAAAGTATTTTTGATTGTTTTTAAAAAGATTTTTCACTCAAAAAAAGAAGAAAATTATAAGCCTTAAACATAAATAAAGAATTCTTTGAAAGGAATTTTATTAATAGATCAATACAAATTTTCAATTAAGAATTGAACCACTAAACATCACATGGTCACCATTTCTTATGCTAGCACATAACTATTATTAATACAGGCAAAACTCTCCTTACAGTAGTGCCACTACTGCCAACCAGAGTAATCAATGGATGCCAGAAGGCACTAAATGGGGATTTTATTCACAAGCCTTCTGGCATCCATTGATTACTCTGGCTGGCACTGAGTGGCACTACTGTATGGAGAGTTTTGCCTGTTTTAATAATAGTTATGTGCTAGCATAAGAAATGGTGATCATGTGATGTTTGGTGATTTAACACCAATCCTGCCTAATAGGATAGTAGTGGCTATGGTTGTTAAAGAGCCAAAGACACCAAAATGAATGGGTACTGAACTAAGTTCAGACTCATATGACTATATAAGCTATTGAGCTTAGATTGTAAATATTGTGTTTTCAATTTTATTCTCATAGTTTTGTAGTTAAGTAGAGATAAAAGGTGGCTGCTGGAGGGTTGCATTAGATCCTAAGATCTAGATGCAGTGCTCTCGGATCCAAAGCTCCTCACTGATGAAGGCCACAAGTCAGAAACTAGTCTGGGGATATTGGATGAGTAGGCACTAGATGAGGATTTTATGCGCAAGCCTTTTGGCATCCATTGATTATTCTGGTTGGCACTGAGTGGGTATACTGTCTGTTTTGCCTGTTTTAATTAAGAATTGGTTCTGAACAGACTTAATCTCAGTGGAAAAGAATGTTCATTTATTTTATGCACAAAAGTGCTAATTAAACATTGAGTTTTAAATATTAGTAAATACTAAAATGTAAATTTAGTATATAAAATATAAATGCATGAAATATCTCAAATAATTATATGTATGATAAATGTTGTAAAATAATAATATGAAGACCAATTATGATTAACAAATAAATAGTGCCTGACCAAAAGCTCCTTGTTGCCTTGCAGTAAATAGGATGTTGATTTATCAAAGGCTAGGTACTGTTTCAAATACAAAGTCTTTTCTGTCTCCTTCATTTTTTTCTGTCATTCAAACTAATGTAGCATTGATCATTATGAAGCTCTCATGCTATTGGACATCTCTTTATATTAACTGTGACAATAAGATTGTATGTAGATGCATTATTTCCATTCTCTAACTACATGCACAGTATTTTTCAATTCCTTCCCTTTTACTTTTTTTTTAGCTGAAACTTTCATGAATTAATAAAGCAATAACAGGGACAGGGTTAATAGGCTGGTAATCCTTAATTGTGATTTTTGCTTGAGGCAGTACACTTACTAATATATTGGTTTGGAACTGGATTTCAGTGAGGCAGGAATTTTGGCTAGGAAAGATTGTATGTTTAAGTAGCTCTGTTTAGGGATCTCCTTATCTACCATGGAAAATGGAAGACCTTAGAAAGTATAGCCTAAAAAATGGCTTGCCTCTCAAAGTCTGGCTAGATTGTTATGCTTGGTGGATTACTCACAGCCGTAGAAACAATAACAATAGTAATGATAATATCAGTAGTAGTGGTAAAGAAAGAGGCAGTGGTACATGGAATGTGTGAACTTCACTACATTGGTGGCTAAGGAGCTGCTATGATTTAAGATCAATATAGTCGCACTTAATAATTCCAGAGAAAGGGTAGTTTAAAATCGGATGGATACAAGTTTTTTGGAAAGGTAGATAAAGGAGAATGCATGATGTTGAATTTGCTATAAAATCAAATTTAGTATCTTCTATTTTTGGATTTCCTTATTGTATCAATGAGAGGCCAATGTTGTCAAAACTAGCCTTGCAAAATGATACTAGTGTTTACTTTCTTAGTGCATATGCTCCAACTTTAGACTCGGAAAGTGTAGAGAAAGAAAGCTTTACTCATTATTGGATAGCATTATTACAGTGATACAATTAAAAGATCAATTTTTTTTTCTTGAAGACTTAATGCATGTATTAATATAAATAATAGAATTGGGCCAAAAATTACTGGAAATAAAATTTTAAGGGTGCAGTAAATTCAAATGGTTTGTTATTTTTGATTGACTACCACAAAGACTTTCTTTAAGGTGGAAAATTGCTGTAAAGGAACATGGAGGCAATGACATTTAATAGATTGTAGTATAGTTAGGAGTCAGAATACAAGAGAAGTTTACATTGTATGAGCACTTAACATATACAGATTATTGAATAGATAATAGATTAGTTTGCTTCAAGATTAAAATGATAGATGCATTTTTAAAAAGATATTATTCCATACATATTCACAATAAAATTAATGTATGTTCGTTCTTTAGAAGAATCTTTTATATGTATTAAATTTCAACATATTAAACAAATTGCTAGTTTGGATTTTCAGGAGTATCATATTCCTAAAGAATGGAATTCTCTTACAGAATGTGTTATGAATAGAAGTAAACCTATTCTTGGGTTCATTCAAAAAAAAAGTCATGGCTGGCTGGTTTTGTGACAATAATCTTAGTATATTAATGATTTGATTAAAAGAAAACATCCCATTTTCTGCTTGGAAAAATAATATATAAAATATGGAACTTTACAATAAATGTAAAAAATCTTACTAGAAACTTTAAAATGGAGGATTAAAATTGCAAAAAAGATTTGCTTATCGTGTTCATATGGATCATTTTTTGATGCATTGAAAGCAATATGGATCTGAGATATAGTATAATAATCCTCTTAAATCTAACAGTGGTACGCTCTTATGTAATAACAATGATATTTTGAAATGGTGATAAGAATATTGATCATCTTTTGAATAATTATGCAAGAATTGAGATGGTAATTTTTAATGATGCTGCATCCATTTTGTGGGCTCATTTGAAGTGGATAAAGATATTCAACTTAGTGAAGTCAAAGCAACCCTTTGTAATCTTAAAAATGAAAAGAATGCAAATCCTGATGAATTACCTGGAGAATTTTTAGGAATGTATGGCTCATGAAATTCTGCTATCTGATTGTAAAGTAACTTGTATTGTCTAGTTTTTAAAAACAAACGGAATATACAAGATTGCAGTAATTATTATGAAATATTATTATATGCTGCAATGAAGGCACTTTCAAAAATTTTGTTAAATATGTTGCTCCCATTCATAAATGAATGATTACTTCGAGACTCAAGGTAGTTTTAGGGAATCAAGAAGCTCTATAGACCTGATTTTTGTTGCCATGCAAATGCAAGAAAAATGTTAGGAATAAAGGAGTGAATTATATATTGCTTTTATTGGTTTGTTGAAGGCATTTGATTTAATAGAATAGATCTATGGTATTGTTTGAAATTAATTGTTTATCCACTAAAATTTATTTGTATTATACATCTAAAAGATGGAATGAGGAGGATGTGTTATTACTACAGCTAAAAATTCTGAGACATTTGAAATGAAAACTGCTGTTAAATCAGGCTATGTATTTGCTCCAACATTATTATCAATTTTTTATGATAGTGGTCTCATGGAATTGTTTATAGACAGTTTCATATAATAGAAATTAAGATGCAATATAATTTTTATGGTGGAATTTTTAATTTGAATTGTTTAAAATGAAAGCAATAATTTCTTATTTTTGGATTCTGGATTTACAGTTTGTTAATGGTTGTGCTATTTTTTTTTCAAGTTTGAAGATAATTTACAGAATATAATTAATGTTTTTAATACAATGTATAAAGATTTTGGCTGCAGAAAGGAGTTTTGCTATTAACTGAAAGGAGACCCTTTGATTCCCCTTGGAGGCCTTAAAGGAACCGAGCAGGGCAAATTCCTAATGTCCACTCCATACGTTCTTGTCGTTGCAGCTGTTATTACTATGTGATTATTCATATAGTATACGAACATGGATGGGCTGCTCACCAACACGCATTAGCCAGCGTGGTGAGTTTATTGGCTTTTTACCTCTGAGTTTAAGATCAAGAAACACCATGGTCTTTCTTCTCAGTGCCTGATAAGGCAGAATGAATGTTTGTGTAAATGATAAATATTTTCCCAATACATATATACAATTATGACAGACAAAAATAAAGCATGGCCCTTATTCCCAGGAGGCTGTAAAGTCACCAACCAAGGCAGCGGTTGGTGGCCGAAGGCGGAGGGTGCTAAGAATCCCCTGATTGCGGACCCAGGCTGCCATTTGATGATGACTTTTTATTTAGGTACTTACAACTGCAGATCACTTTCAAGTGAAGGAAGATTGAAAGAATTAGAAGAAGAACTCTCTTATATTAAATGGGACATTATTGGACTTTGTGAAGTTAGAAGAAAAGGTGAAGAGACAATTGATTTAAAAAGTGGACATATACTCTATTATAAAGGCACAAATATTGGAAATACAAGTGGAGTAGGATTCATTATAAATAAAAAGTGGAAGAACAATATTGTGGAGATTGATGGTGTATCGGACAGAGTGGCAAGATTAGTTATACAACTTAATAGCAGATACCAAATGCAGATAATTCAGGTTTATGCCCCAACAAGTTCTCATAGTGATGAAGTAGTAGAAGATTTTTATATGGATGTACAAAAGGCTTTTGATCAGAGTAAACACCATTTTAAAATTGTTATGGGAGACTTTAATGCTAGAATTGGTAAAAAAATGAAAGATGAAAGTGCTGTGGGTAATTTTGGTTATGGTAATAGAAATGAGAGAGGACATAGACTTGTGGAGTTTGCAGAAAAAGAAAAACTTTATATTATGAATTCTTTTTTTGAGAAAAATGTTAAAAGGAAATGGACATGGAAGCATCCAAATGAAGGTACAGCAGAATTGGATTATATTTTGACTAACAGGAAATACATATTTCAAGATTGTAATGTTCTTAATAAATTTAACACAGGAAGTGATCATCGATTAGTAAGGTGTAAGATACGTGTTAATGTAAAACTAGAGAGACAAAAATTATTAAGAAAAACAATATTTACAGTTGATATTCCTAATCTTCAGAAACATTCTAATGAATTTAAATTAGAACTTACAAATCGGTTTCAAGTATTAGTAGATTTTGAACATGATTCAGATTTGAATGAAATTAATATGAAAATAACTGATACACTTTTGAAAACTGCAACAAAGATAGCTGGTAGAAAGAAACAGCAATTGACCAATAAAATTTCTACTGAGACTAGAGAATTTATGAAGAAAAGAAGGAATATGAAGATATACAAAAATGATGCATTAAAAAGAATTGAATATCTTGAATTTTGTAAAATGGTGCGGAAAAGAGTTGAAAATGATATAAGAAAGTATAACTGTGAACTAGCAAGGAAAGCTGTAGAAGAAAATAAAAGTCTTAAGAATGTAAAACAACATTTTGGTATTGGTAGGAAATTTATATCTGCAATAAGAAAAAAAGATGGAATTATTACTAAAAGGAGAGATGACATCATGAAATTGGTAGAAGATTTTTATCAAGAATTATATAGTAATAAAGAACAAGTACCTCCTATATCTATTACATCTTCCAAATTGCCCAGAATTTTAAATGAAGAAGTGAGACATGCAATTAAATGTATGAAGAAAGGAAAGGCTCCAGGTAATGATGGAATTATAATTGATATATTAAAAGAAGCAGGTGAAGAAATAGAAAAATTTTTAGCAAAGTTATATACCAAATGTCTAAATGATAAAGATGTACCGGATGATTGGAAGAATGCAGTAATAATATTAATATTTAAAAAAGGTGATAAAGAAGATATTAGAAATTACAGACCTATCAGCCTTTTATCAGTTTTATATAAAATTTTTACCAAGATAATTACTACTCGTCTACAGAGAACATTGGATTTCCACCAACCAAGAGAACAAGCCGGATTTAAAAGTGGTTTTAGTACAGTAGATCATATCCAGGTATTGAGAGAAGTTATAGAAAGGACAAATGAATATGAGTTGCCATTATGCTTAGGATTTGTAGATTATGAAAAGGCATTTGATTCTATAAACATTTCTTCAGTGATTAAAGCATTAGATCATCAAGGTATAGATCCAGGATATTGTCATATTTTAAAGAATATTTATAAAAATGCAACAGCAACAATTAGATTACATAATGACACTGGGAAAGTCAACATTGAGAAAGGTGTAAGACAAGGTGACTCCATATCTCCAAAACTTTTTACAGCAGTGCTGCATGAAGTATTTTGTGGATTAAAATGGGAAACTAAAGGAGTGAAAGTAAATGGTGATTATTTAAGTCATTTAGATTTCGCAGATGATGTAGTTGTTTTTGCAAATAATGCTTCAGATCTGCAGGAAATGTTGCAGGAATTATCAGATGAAAGTAGGAAAGTAGGACTAAAGATAAATGTTAAAAAGACTAAAGTAATGTTTAATCGATTTGCTCAAAATATGAAAATAAAGATTGATTATGATGAATTAGAAGAAGTTAACAGTTACAAATACCTTGGTCAGATTATTAATACAGATGGAAACATAATGGAGGAAATTAATCATAGAATTAAACTTGGTTGGAGTGCTTTTGGTAGAAATAACTTGATACTAAAAGGAAATATGCCTATGTGTTTGAAAAGGAAGGTTTTTAACAAATGTGTTTTACCAGTTCTTACTTATGGATCTGAGACTTGGACACTTAATAGAAGAGCAATTCAGAGACTTCAGACCACTCAAAGAAGTATGGAGAGATGTATGTTGGGAGTAACAAGAAGAGATCGTAAACGCAATGTATGGGTAAGAGAACAAACAGGTGTTACTGACCTCATTGAAAAAATTAAAAGATTGAAGTGGAGTTGGGCTGGACATATTGTTAGAAGAGATGATAATAGATGGACAATTGAAATTTTAAACTGGATTCCAAGAGATTGTAAAAGACCCAGAAAGAGACCACATGTGAGATGGATGGATGAAATAAGAAAGTGTGCAGGGGTGATGTGGAGAAGAGAAGCTAAAGATCGGAGAAGATGGATTAAACTTGGAGAGACCTTCATCCTGCAGTGGATTGATAATGGTTGATAATGATGATGATGATAAAGATTTTGATTTATTAATTAATATTAAAAAAATTCAAAGATATTCTAAAGAAGTACAATGTAATTTGTGTCTATTGGGGATATATGGCAGACATTGGAGAGCTACAATAAAACATAGTATGGAAGTATTTCAGAAAAAACAGTTTTCTGCTAAAGAAATTAAAAAAAATAATGTAACAAAATATCAAATAAACAGAAAAATTCACCAACATGTTCTCTATGTGGATATATTTGTGATTCACAGATTGGCTTATATAGTCATTGCAAAACTCATTTCTGGAATAGTTATTTTTTTCTCTATCTCCCCCTTTTTTTTTAAGAATGGCCATACTTATTCATGAGTAGCTGTTTTATTATTATGATGATGATGAATTAAATAAAATAATTATGTATATTTACATTATTTATGTCATTTTATTGACTGCAGATTTTTAGAACAAAAATTAATGGCTTCTTGTTAGCAGTAATTATTTATTTTTCAAAAACAAGAAATTTGGTCTATTTTATATATATATATAGATGATCCTCTTTCTATACACTTGTTCATTAAAAAAAAAGGTAAAAAAAAAACAAAACTCAAACTATATTCAATTATAAATAAAAATTTTCACAAAATTTTACAAATTATTTTAAATGAAGAAACTTTGTGTTTTAGAATTTAGAGATACTAATGTGTAATAATCTAAATCTTATGAAAATATGAATGATAAGATCTTGATTGATAGAAAGAATTAATTGAAAATTGGAATAAATATTATTCAAAACTATTCTGCATAGATAAATTACTAAACTATGATAGATGTTAGTTTATAAACAATATTGCTGAAAACTCTAAATTAGATGTTAAGCCCAATGAAAAAGAATTGATGTAATTAACAAGTACTCAGAGGTGAAGCTAATCAAAAAAGATTACTATACTTTCCATACATTTTTTTATCCACTGCTGAAATTGCAAAAATCCTGTAAGATGTGCATGATCTTGTGAATATAAAAGACATAAAAGATTAAAATAATTATGAAAATATTGTCCTCTATACAGATAAGCTTTTTTTTTACAAGTTATTCTAAAGCATTTGCAAAACTTGTTTAGAGTGTACTGTGAATTCTGAATAAGTTTTCAACGAGTATCATGATTTTCCCACACAATCTCAAGAAAATTATGGGGAATACGAAAAAGTATTTTTCATTCATATCATATTCAATATTGTAAATAGTTGGAGACTATAGAATGTTGAAGAGCATTGTCTGTTTACCAAAACACTTCAGTTTAATCATGATTTATGAAAATATGAAAGCCATCATCATTCTGGTATGTGACAATAGATCTAATATCATTTGTCAAGATGGACAGGGTTGCATCCTTAGGTCATTATTTTTATAATTTTTTTTATATTTAAAGATACTAACCATTTCATCGAGTCTGATATCTTATTGCTCACCCTGGCATAACTTAGAGACAAAAGAAATTATGAATCTTAATCAGGGTGGTTTTAATGCTGCTAATGCAGTTTTTGTAACTCACAATGTGGGTATTTTTAAATCATGTTTTATTTTTTTAACTGGGAATATATATCAGGAGAATGGTTGCACTTGATCAAGGAACTTATTTTTTCCAACATAACTTAAAATAGCAGCTATACAAACTTTAAATCGAAGCAATATAACACCATACTTTAAAAACTGTAATTCTCACAATCATAGACATTCTCTCTCTATTGTCAACCTATCAGAAATAATCCAAAGTTGACATTTAGGATTGTGATCTATCTTTGGGTAGCACTTTTTATATAGATAAAAAGTCCAGATTACATATTAAAGTCTATAGAAAAAAAAATCAAATAGCTTCCACCTGCGTTGTCTTAAAAGAATACAATTCTGGTTGACAAAACAAAGGAATTAATTTAGAGATAATAATGTATGATGTGGGTATATTTTTTATAGAAATATTATATTAGAAATAACTAATTTTATTTGTATAGGTTAGAAGAGTGAATGACAGTCACATTCTTAGAAAAATATTTGATGAATTTACCAAGAAGAGAATATCAAGAGGGAGACAAACTAAGATCCAAATTCATCTGCAAAGGCAATGAGAAATAATATCAGAACTATCTTATGTTGAGATCAGTCTTTATCGAGATATAGCTTCTTTGGAAAAGTATTGTAAAAATAAACTACAAGACAAATGATGTAACTACAAAGAAATCAGAGTTCTCATTATGAACATTAAATAATTACTGTTAGTACTGCATGTGGCCATAAAATTAATTTCTATTCCTGATTTTTTGCCTATCTGCTCCTGAACTATTTATAAAACCATCAAAAGATCACTGTTTGATAAATTATGTGATTTAAATCATTGATGTTATAAATTGATTTTTTTTCTTTTTCAGAATTAAATTATACACATTCATAATTAGATTTTAATGATATACAAGAATATTCATTTTCTAGGAAGAATATTAGGAAAAAACAAGATATATCAGGAAAAAAAAAATGACATTCTTTGGTTGTGAAAATAAATATATTCATATATTTAAATAAATAAAATTATATTTTAAAAAAGTTATAGTAGTTTTATAATATATATAACAATTGATGTTAAGAGAAGTATCCTAGAAGAAATAAAATAGACTGTTCAAATCAATGTATTATTTTTATTAGAGAACTAAAAAAACTGACATACAACTATTAAACTTGTTTATTAGAAATCTTTTTTTTTTATTATGAAACAATTTAGTCAAATGTGATACTGTATTATCAAAAATATTTTATTTTATAATGAACTAAATGTGTTGTGATTTAAAATACTTGTTATTTTTGAATTTAACACTTAAAGCTTAAAAGTTTTTGCATTATAGAATTGCAATATTGTACTAAACTAAGTAGCTTATCTATATTAAACACTGAAGTATATATATAATTCTTTAAATGATAGCAGAGATTTATTTAAATTTTTCTATTTAATCTTAATGACTAAACTTATACAAAGATGTAAGTGAAATAATTCAAAATAGTATTAGTAAGTTTATTATTTTAAATAAAAACAAAAACAAAATAGAAATATACAAATTAAATAATTAAAGTAGAACTACAAATTAATAATTGATTCAACATTGTAATTAGATTACCCCCACCCCACCCAATCTATCAATATTTATATGTATATAAGATCATATTTGCTTCAGTCAATTTCAAATAGAATAAACATTTTAAAACATTTTTTCATAACTAATGTTTTCAGTTCATGTATTGTATCTGATTGTGAATCATTTTTACTCATGCAAGGAGAAACACTCACTTGATTTAGGATTGAGAAGCTCATGTTTAATGAAGAGATTTTTGTGCAATTTGAGATAGTTTCATCATCAGAATTTGTTGTCTGTGATATAAGGATGATTTTTTTTACGTTTTCAATAATGGTCCAAAATTTTTAGTTGCTTCAGTGATTTCTTTTGAAACCCAATTAAATATTTCATCCTCTTCCAATTGCTTTTTTGTTTATGATATTATTTGTACCATTAATTTAACTATCATGCAACCAAGTAAATAAAACTAGTGTTCAGTATATTTCTAGACTCAAAATAGTCCATCTTTTCATTAATGTAATCTATCATGCAACAAGTAGATATCTCTGTTGGAGATTTAGTATTTTAGGTTAAAAGTGAATATTAATTTGAGAGCAAAATGTTTTTTCTTCATTTATAGAAAAAATTAAAAAAGAATCAGAAATTTGTTTATTAACCAATCTCATAACTTAGTAGGATATTTTACTATCTTATCTTATCTAAAGAGATTGAGATAACAAGATTATTTTACAACAGTTACAATATAAAGCAAAGACAGTTCAGATTTGGATTTCACTTCCTGCATTTTCTTTTTAATTAATAATAATAACCTTTTAAGAGCATTCAAAGATATAACACCCTCCTCACCTATAATAATCTTTATCACAAATGGGCCATTGCATCATCTAAAAGGTTTTTTTTTTTTTTTGCCAAAAATGCTATAAAGCAATGGTCTTCAACGACCGGTCCACAGAAGTTTTCTGCTGGTCCGCACTAGACTTGCAAGAAAGTTTGTAATAACAAAATAATAAGATTTTAAACTTATTTATTTTTTCATTGCATTTTTACCCGATTTAAAAAAAAAGAAACAGGACAAAATACAATCAATCATACATAAATTAATTTGTTTTTCTATTTATCACAGATGTTTGGGGGTGGGGGGTAGAATTAAATTTTTTATTATTTTTCTGAAAAAATTCAAAATTAAAAAAAAAAGTTTTTTATTATACAAACTCCGGTTGTCATTTGATAGCCAATCACGGCCGCTTGTCGGCGTTGTTTATGTGTTAAAACAATAAAATGTAATGTGACTTTTTTTGATCTCTTAAATTTTTTCTACTCCCTCTTTTAACATTTCATTTTTAGTGCTTTTTTTTTTTTTTTTGGCTCTACAGCGATTTTTTTTGGCTTTAACTTTTATTTTTGAAATCAATTTTTATCACCTTTTTTTAAAAAGAAAAACAACCAAAAAATTTCTGTCTCTAACTTTTACAAAGTATTTCTCAATCCACCACTTCTCCCCAAACCCCCAAATTAAAATAAGATCAAAACTTTTGACTTTTTCAAGTTTCATTTTCTTTTTTTTTAGTTTAAAAATACACCCACTTTTTTTGGCAAATAAGGTGATATTTTTTTTGGCTTTCTTTGTATACCGCTAAAATGTTAAAACTTTTATTTCTAAAACCAATTTCTGTTACCTTTTTTTAAAGATAAAAACAAACAAAAAATAACTTTGGTCTCTAACTTTTTTCTCAGTGAAGACAAAGTATTTCTCAATCCACCCCCCACCCCAAAAAAAAAAAAAAATTAAATTAAGATCAAAACTTTTGACTTTTTCAACTTTCGTTGTCTTTTTTTTTAAAAGACAGTGACTATACGGCAATTTTTTTGGCTTTATTTCTATTACGCGATGTCTATTTTGCCATTTAAAAAAAAAACTTTTCCTATTAACTACATTTTTTGATCCTTTGAACACACCAGCACACAAAAAAATTACAATAACATCAAAACTTCAGACTTTACACGTTTCGTTTTATTTTTTCAGATTTAAAATACAGTGACCTTTTTTTGGGCTGTACAGTGATTTTAATTACACGATTTCTATTTTGCCCTTACTTCTATCAAAAGATAACCTCCATATATATATAACTTCATCTCTTCATCTTGTATATTTAACATTAAATACAGATATTACATTTATCATAATCATTGTCATGTAATTACACTAGCTGTGATATTTCCCAACATTCAGGTGAATAACATTTTATTCTTGCATGTTTTAATAATGAAATAATAATCTTAGAAATGCAAGCACATTAATGAGAATGATTGTTATTGTATTGTTTTCTGTAGCAGTATGACTGCGCAACTCAAGAAAGAGTGTTCAGCATGTAAAGGTAAGCCACACCATAAACAGGTTACATCTTTAAGAAAATTTATCTGTAAACTTTTGCCGATCCGCGAAATTTATCCTTATTTTTGCCGGGACGCAGGTGTGAAAAGGTTGAAGACTACTGCTATAAAGCACCATATCAGATTGATTAAAAAAAAAAATGAAAATGGAAGACAATATTATTCAGATTTTTTCAATGGAACTATGAACAATCAAAATAAAAAAAAATTATTTACAGTATACTGGCATCAAACAAATTGCATGCACAATTTTCTTTGATTATATTTCAAATTTTAATTTATAATGTCAAAAGTAATAAACAATATAAAACAATTATATTTATAATAAAGACTGTTCAGTGTAAAAAATATTGGATTTAGGCAATTTTTTTAAAAATATTTAATGTAAACTAAACAAAAGATTTTAATATTATATAAGTAAATGTAAGAAATGTACAAGGCTATAATAGATTTTTTTAATTGGTTGATTTAACAAATCTTTTTTAAGATGTAGTGTAAATTAAACAAAAGATTTTAATATTATATAAATAAACATCAGAAATTCATAATTGAAAGAAAAAAAATGTTTGGAACACCCTGGCCTGTTTGAAAGGTATATGTCTGAAGTGTACGCAATAAATTAATGTATTAATAAATTTAGCTTTATTAATAAAACGAAATTAAAATTTTTAAATATAGCTAGCTGTTATATTTGATAAGTAAGTTTTATATAGTTAGGTATAGTTTCCTCTATAAATAAAATCAATACTTTGTTGTGAATTTGACAGCATTATGGACAACAGACAAAGTATGGATTTTATATGTGATGTGATGCACTGTAGCTTCTATTTTGTTGGAGTCAGGAATCTCTCAGCCATTATGCCCAGAGAAACCTGTTAGCCACCTTCCCTTTCCATTTCCCTCCCTGTTTTTTTTCATATTCTCTATCCTGCTCTTTGTCAGCTCTATAGCCTTTATATTTAAATCCCATTATCTTTTCCCAAATCCAGCATAAAAATAAGAACATACTTTTTGTATAATTATTTTATTTATATTTATTCTCCCACAACTTCATTATTTATACCCTTTTTGCTTGTAGGCATTTACATTCAATTAACAGATGCTTAATATTTTCCATGGCTTCCTTACATAAATTGCAGACTTTATGTGTATATTCCCTAGTTACTAATGATCCTGTTCGAGCCTTAAACAGTAAACTACTTTTCTTGCTATTATCATAAATTAACTCGCATTCAATATTCTGTTTACTTCTATATATATTTAACTCTTTTTTACTCTCCATACTAGTTCTCCATCTCTCCAACTCCCTATGTTTTACTAATGCATATATTCTTCTATCCCAGTCCTTGCCACTATAATACTCAACAATTCTCCTAACATGATCTCACCTTTTGTATTAAACATATTGACATAAAGTCTGTAATACTGACATAAAGTCTTTATCCATATCTTCTGCATACCATACTATCTTTCTCACCCACCTTGTTGCCTGTCCTTTACTCATAAACTGATTAAATACTATTTTGATTATTTTCTTATTATCCATAAATCACAATCTATCAAACATTTTTATTTAGCTTTTTGCATCTCTCATATAAAAACTTGAGCATCCCATTTCTCCTTGAATTGCATCCTTTGCCATCCACACATCTGCATCTAAGGCATGTTTTCCTACTTCTCTTTGTTCTTTTTCTAAATAATCTAACACCTCGTTATTAGCAGATAACACATCTTTACCATAAATTAATCCTGCTATTGCCACTCTCTTCCATTCAATTCTAGCTACATCATATTTATTATATGAAAACACTTAATTTCTTTATCAGTCTCTTCTTTTCTTTGCTTCATTTATCATTTTTTTCTCCCATTCATCTAAGCAATTTTTCTGATTACTTAAAAGATGATTCCCAAATAGTTATACCTATTTATCATATTTAACTTTTCTTCACTAAATTTAATCCCCAAATCTTTACCCACTCTTGCACATATCTTTAGCATAACTTCCATATTTTTCTCTACTTTCTGTGCACAAGAAGATATCACAAATTAAAGATCTGATAATGTATATACTCTCTTGCCACCTATTAATGGTATCTCTACCCCTCTTCCTAGTCTTTTTATTGTTCTCTCCATTTCTCTCAAATATAACAAAAAATAAGTGAGATAGAGTATCTGTGCCTTAATCCCATCTCATTTTTAACTCTAACCGATTGTATATTTCCCCATTGGTATATATAATAATTATTTTCATACAGTAAGATCCACTAAAGGTTTATTCATTCCCAAATTTACTAAACTTACCCATAATCTATTTCTATTTACTCTATCATATGCCTTCGCTATATCTGTAAATACCATATATAACTGCTTATCTATATTCCTACTCATCTATAAGTTTTGTGACTTATCCTCTATATGTCTATCCATTCTTAAACTCCTTGCATTTCTCCCACTATAATATTTTCTTCCATCCACTTTGCAATCCTTCGACCCACCATATATACAAAAACTTTATATATAATTGTTTAACTTTGTATGATCCTTATCCTTTCCTTTTAAATAGTAGCCTTACTCTTGTATTATTCAAACTATCTGGAAATTCTCTAATTTAATTTTGCCCTATTTCCGTCTCTGCTGCCCATCCATCTAAACCTTTTGTCTTTCCGTCCTTCAATTTCTTTTTTGCCTCATTCATCACTCTGTCCTTCACATCTAACATCTTTTCTATATCCATTACATACTTATTTAACATTGTCTGTAATTCTTCTCTAGAGCTACATTCTTTCCCCTCATTATCTAGTAATACATTTTACTGGAGCACCCTCTGAATAAAAAAAAAAATTCAGAGAGTGCTCCAGTAAAGCTTTACAGACAAAACAATCTCAGATGGAATCACCTACTGCACACCTGTAAGAAAAAAAGGGAATATATGGAATTTATGCTGAGAACATGGGCAAGGGTGCATAAAGAGTTGGGGATTAAATTTAGTGAAGAAAATCAAAAGTAATGATGATAAATGCTCGGGCAAGAGAGGATAACTAATTTTTATTGGGTAAATTATAAAGTTAAATATGGTGAATAGGTATAACTTTTTGGGAATCGTCTTAAGTAATCAGAGAAATTGCTTGTATGAATGAGAGAAAAAAATGATAAATGAAGCAAAGAAAGAAAAGGAGAATGATAAATGAAGCAAAGAAAAGAAAGGGACTGATAAAAAAATTAACAGTGTGTTCATGAAATAAATATCATGTAGCTAGAATTTTATGGAAGTGGCAGTAGCAGGGTTAACATATGGTAATGATGAGTTGTGTTAGTAAAGGAGTGTTAGATTACTTAGAAAAAGTACAAACAGAAGTGGGAAGGCATGCATTAGATGCAGATGAGTGGATGGCAAAAGAGGCAATTCAAGGAGAAATGGGATGATCCAGTTTTAACATGAGAGATGCAAAATGAAAATGTTTGATAGATTATAATTTATGGATAATAAGAGAATAGCCAAAATAGTTTTTAATTGGGTTATGAGTAAAGGACAGGCAACAAGATGAGTGAGAAAGGTAGTCTGATATGCAGAAAATTCGGATAAAAAATTTATGTCAGTATTATACAAAAGGTGGAATGATTGTGTTAGGAAAATTGTTGAGTGTTATAGTGGCAAGGAATGAGATAGAAGAATAGATGCATTAATAAAGAAGAAAGAGTTGAAGAGATGGAGAACTAGTATGGAGAGTAAAAAGAATTTAAATATATTGTAAGGGTGACTTACAACCAACCAAACCACTTGTAGTAATCTGCATCATCTTAAACCAAGCCAAGTAGTTATCAAATGACTTATCCTTTATTAAACATGTATATATACTTACAAACACCGCACTAAACAGATTAGTAGTTTTTTTTAAAGAGAGATAAATTTTTAGATTTCTATAGTATTAAGAACAAATACACTCACATATACCTAATATAACTAATCGCAAATGTTCTCAACTAACTGATATTATGACATAGACAAATATAAAACTAAAAGCTAATGACCTAAGGTCAAGCATGTTGCTAGATGACCAGGCTTGAAAACGAAGAAAAAAACAAACAATTCTAATAAATGTTTATCTTAATAACAATTATGTAACAATGATCAATTGCAGCAAATGCGAGAAATGAAAGCTACCACTTTGTCGATAACAACTAAAAAGATTGCATGGAAAAGTCACCATATTTGCCAGCTATTTTTGTTAGAAAAATCAAAATGGGATATAGACGTTTGATTTTAGAACAAATTTCCACCACACCGGAAAAAGAAGTGATTTCAGTTACTAGTATAAATAGAAATACAGATTCATTATATCAAAACGCTGAAAGTAGCCCGAATGGTTTAAATGGATTGTGAAAAACTTTAAGTGAAAGAAATTATTAAAAAAAAAAGGAAGAAACAACAGCTTAAAGTTGTCAATAATAATTTTTTTTATTTCTCTTACGCTGCTTCCCTATGCACTGAAACCATCCTATAAACAATTGTATATATTAAAGATGGTAGGGCAATGTGGTCTGGGTAAAGGAAACATGCTGTAGGTGACCAACGCCAGCCTTCCATGCCAACAGAAGCAGATTACATGTGTAAAATGCCTATCTTGTTAAATAACAGATCAGAATATCAATCTCCAGTGGATTTTCTACTCTTTATTTCAAGGAAACAACCGGACAGTGCTGATAACCTATCATCCCAGAATAAGTACGCATCAATTATACCAATGGACAAGTATACCGCCCTAGGAGATCTTACCAGAATTAAGAGACTATTAACATAATGGACAGTGTTTGCCTAGCTCAGAAACTTATTTTTAAATTCTATTGATTTGTATATATATATATATTTTGATATTTATCATTTTCAAGTTTGGAAGCTGATGCTTCCGAGAATGAGGGCGTTTACTTTAAGTGTAGAGGGGAAAATAATTAAGTTGATATTTATGATACTAAATAAAGTTTAGATCTGCACATCCTCCCCAGAAGCTTGACACCACTCATCTTAAAGTGAGATGAGGTAAGATTTTGACAATATTCAACCTTAATAGCATACTATAGTGACTAAAGAGAATTCTTGTTATTTATTAATTATTATACTAAAGCTTGGTTATATACTTTTTTTTCTGTACCTATGATTAATTCTTTTGAATGAATGGTTTTTCTTATTAAGTTATGGAATCACATATATGTATAGAGGGAGTTTTTTCATTCAAAGGGGATGATGATAATAATTGTGGATCAGAGATAATGCGATTGTAAATAAATGAAATTAGCGAGTTGAAAATAAATGAAAGATTATTTGACAAAGAAATTATGAGACAGATGAAACTAGAGTGATATTTATTTGGAGAAAATTAGAAAAGGTAAAAAAAAGCCAAATAGGAGGAGAAAGAAGTTGAATGATAGTCTAAATATGAGAAATATTTATGAATGAAAGAAAAGCTTGGAATAGATTTATTTGAAATATTGACTCCTGCTTTTTTGGCAAATAATTAATGATGTTCAGAATGAGAGTTTTTAAAGAAATAATTAAATTTGTAGAAAACTATTCCAGAAATATATATTGTAATTTGAGTAATTAATGGGCATTAATTGGATTGATATCTAAGATCTCTATTCCATAGCCAGCTAGTATGATTATCAAGCTTAAATTGAGATGACTAGGGAGTAATAGAATGAATTACTCTTCCTAATGCAGATAATAAAATTAAGTGGAGAAAATCATGTGATAACATTGTTTGGCATATTTTGTAAAAATTTAAATTATCACTCGAATTTAGATATAATATTTTATTATTATTTTTGTTTTATTTATATAAATACTATATATTTACAGTTGGATATTAACAAAAGACTTTCTTTACCGGCTGACATTCATTTGCCAGAAAGTTTTGTAGTGAAACAGACCATCAGTTCAACTTTAGATGGACCTCTTAGTCGGAAGTCCAGGAGAGCATCTCTTGTAAGTATATTATAGATTTTATAATTTAATTTTTCAATTTCTTTGTCTTCTTTAATATTTAGATATACACACATATATATTAATAGATTTCTTTACAAATCAAGTTATTTTATAAATTTTTCATATTTGATATATTTTAAATTACAAAAGCTTAGATGATTGTTATATATCAGAGTCAAATTATCTTTTTTAGCAGTTATAAAATTTATAAATATGTGTTTTATTTCAATGCATTAAAAAAGGCACAATTTTATCATTAATACATTATTCTGTTTGTATAAACATTTTTAAAAACTAGAATTAAATGCTATATAAAGAAATACTGCAATGTGAATATATATTAAAAAATACAAAACAATTTTAATTTTTTTTTTTTTTTTTGTTATTCTATATATAATAACCAATCAGATCTTTTACATTTGCTGCTCACTTTTCTGAAGGCTTTTTTTTTTTTTATTATTAAATAGCAAGTTTTCGGATGATTGTACTGCAAATCAAAAAGTTTTGATTAGTTATAAATATATTTCCGACATACTAGTCAATTTATTATCTATAATGTATAAAGTGCTTTTTAGAAAATTTTTACATTTATTTAATCATAAATATGTAAATTAGAAATGACTAATGCAAAGTGATATACATGATCTAGACCAGGCGTTGGGAACATTTTTGTGGCAGAAAGCCATTTTGACTAAAAAACAGAAAAATCAAAATTTAGGATACTGCAACTTTATATCAATTTAATTCATTATTTATAAATTTAATAACGTTAAGTATGAATAGACAAGATTAGTACAACTCCTAAGCTGGCATATAATATTTTGATCATTCGAAGCATTCAAATGAGTATTAAGCTTCAAAAGTTTGACAAGGAAGCACTATTTTAACATGATTGCACATATTCAAGTTGTACAATATTATTATAAATGTATCACAGGAAATTTTCACATAACTTTTCTATTTATTATTGAATGGGTGTGTGTGTGTGTGCATTTGACATGCTGCATGCACAATGTAAACTTATCATTTTTGTGAGAGTGATTAAGTTCTCATAAGAATACCAAACTACATCAGCCAGAAATTAAAATAGTTTTGTTTTTTATTTGCTGTTATTCAACTTTATTTTATTACAGAAAAGGTAATACAATTTGTTTCATTTAAGTTTCTCATGGTTTTGAGTAATAAATGTGACTGATTTTTAAATAATTGCACAATACATGTTTGTGCATGAAAATAATAATTTTAATTTTTATTATATATTGTTCAACAATTTAGTAATAAAATATTTTACTTTATTTGTTTTTTTTTTTATTTATAAAAGATAATGATAAACTTATAAAAGTTGAAGAAATGTAAGCAATATTATACAAAATATTTGAAATAAGATTTTATACAAACACCAAAAAAGAATCAATTACTAATGTGTGTGAAAAATATTTTTAAATGCAGCTATGAATTCAGCCTTCTCATTTAGTGGATATATTTAAATAGGATTTATCCCAAAAAAATTACCTTTCTTACTTTCAAAAATATTATCTCAAATTTGAATAATGACAAACATTATCAAATATTTTTTTATGCTCTTTGCAACAAAAGAATGATGATTGTGTGCCTTATTTATTATCTCACTTTTAATTGTCAAAACAAAAAAAACCCCACACAATTAATGAAAATTTAATTTTATTTTTGAAGTAATTACTTATAGTTTTACTTAAATTATAATACAATGTAATAAAATCAATTCAACTGAGTAATAATATGGTTTAAAGGTGGATAGATTAAGTGGTAAAACTAGAAAACATATTATGAAATATTTATGAATAATGGAATTTGTATTATAGATAGATGAGTCACCATGAATTTTTGTTGCTTGCATTTGTATAAATTTATAAAAGAATAAAAGTTTGATGAAAAATATTTGCAAATAGATACCATAAGCAGATATTTTATGTTATTGAACAGTTTTTTTAATCAAGTCAAAGAAATTCCATTTACAGATGTAATTGCTTTATGGAAATAATGGAACCCCACCAATGATAAGTCACTTTAAGAGTTTTACAGTATATTTCAAAAAAGTCATGCTGATATTATTATTGTTCATTGCATTGTTCACTTCCATCATTTAGCTGTGGGGGCAAAAATATCTGTGTTCAGTTACATACTTCTTTACAAATTGTAATTATTGCTGTAAAGAAAATTAAATTGCACCTCCTTAATGATTGTCTTTTTCAAAAACTGTGCTAACAATTTGTGTTTCATTATTGAAGTTCATGGCTATTATCATGCTTGAAATGATTTTATTAATTCTTTGATATGCTCAAGTTTTTTTCTGGAAATAAACAAGATAATATCAATAATAGTTTTTGAAAAATTAAAGCTGATATTCCATATCTATTGGATTTGTTTATTAAATGTAATAAAATGAATTTACAAATTGCAAGGACAGAATGCAATTTTATTAAAGCAAAATCTCAAATATCCATATTCAAGATGAATTAATACTTTTTAAATGCAACATAAAGATGTAATTTACATACATTTTTAAATTTGTTTGATATATTGATTTTTGTGAATCATTTACAAAAGCAGCATGAAGATTGTGGAAAGATTTGAAGATTTTAGTTTGGAAGAACCAGATTGAAAATGTCAATGAAAGTTTTGTAGCAGAAGTTCAAACTTATTGAACTATAAAATAAATTGAATTAAAACCACATTTTTGATAACTTTTTTCAAAAATTTGGGTTATAAAAGAAAATTTCAGAACAATTATTCTGCCTTGTGGGTTATTGTCAAAAAAATTTTTTAATATTTTTTTCCAACATATTAAGTGCAATGTTTTTGTATTGTAGAATAAATTTTAGCCAAACAAGAAGTCATATGCAAAGTATTGAATTTGTGATTTATCACTTCAGCTATTGGGTATTAAATCTTACTTTGCAAATCTCAAGCCTCACATAAATTATAAAGTGGCAGTATTGTGTTGAGCAAAAAATCAATACTATATAGAGCTATAAATTGTGATCTCAAAATCATTTTTATATTTAATATTATTGTTCACATATTACTTAAGTAAGTTAGACATTATTATTCTTTTGGATTTTATTTGCATTTTCTAAATCATTTGTTATTATGTACATATTCATAGATGATTTTTTTGTGTGTTACAAATATAAAGTGCTAGCAACATCAACATAAAGTTTTTTTGGATAATTTTTTTCCATAAATTTTTTATTCTACGATTAAATTTCTTTTCTTCTAAATTCAATTGTAAATATTTTTTTACTCTTCAAAAAAAGTGCTAATTTATAGAGAGAAAAAAATCATTTTTTAGCATATTTATTCAAAGATTGGGTGGGTCTAAAGAAAATATAATTAAGAATTGAAGCATTGAAGGGATAAAAAGAGGGTTTGTAGCCTGAAAAAAGTTTAGAATCTATGATTTAAACTGAATAATCAATTCTTTTTAAATTGATTTGTGTATTTGGAATGTAACAATATATTGTTTTTAAAGATGCATGACTAAAGCTCTAAATAAGCAATACTCTCATAAAATTAAATATAATTAAAATTGGAAAATTGGGTACAAAATATATTTATATTAAAACTATCCATAATTTGCACTGATAATTAAACATAATAAATAATAAAAAGTAGTACCTTTTTAAAGAATTCAGCAATTATGTTTTATATATAGAAATTGATTAGGAAAACATACAAATTATAAACTGTTAAGTAAAAGTTTGAATAATTAATTTCAACATGAACTTTTATTGGGTCATAAATATGGATCAGTTAATTTTCTCTATAGTTATGTACATATATTTATTTATTATTAAATAATAAATAATTTCATATTGAATCTTTATAATTATTTATTTTCCACTAAGTTATTTTATACACACATAAATATTTATAGTTAGATAAGTAGCTAAGTAATTAAGAAGGAAGGAAGAACAAAGAAGGCTAAGTAGATAAACAAATATTTATTCAAGTAGCAGATTATTATTATCATTTGAAATATTAAAGTTATAAATTACTATTATCCATGTGCATTTTTATTTTTCAGTTAAAGAGTTTTTAAATACAATTTATTATTTGTCTGGTTGAAATATGTATTATGTTTGAAATGCCTATATCATTCAAATTTTCAGCAAGAACCATCTATATAGATCAAACTAAGTTTTAAAACATTATCATTCATTATACATGATAAGAACTTGCACAAAGCTACAATGTTTACAGTAAAATTTGAAAGAATAATTGTTTTATTTATTGTTTTAATTGAACACATATGGTTAAAAATATTATTTGAAACTGTCTTTAAACTGAATCATTATGCTACATATTTTAATAATGCAACAAGTTAAAGTCCATCAGTGACAGCTTTAACTCTGGCACTTTCTGTAATTCACATTTTTTTTATGAAGTTCCAAGCAATAAACCCTTTGATTATTATTATTATTATATTTTAAACTTTATGATGTAACTCTAAAATTAAAATGCTAATAATAAATTGTTAAGAGAATGATATATAGTGGCAAACCATCACTGACGCTGATCATGTGCTATTGATTGATTAAAGTTATTTTTTAACTAATTTTTCTAATTGCTTTCAGAAGAGAACTTAATACATGTATATACATATATATAAATAATTGTTGTTAGTTCTCAAAATTTTTAATGGATAAAATGCAGACTTCGGCACTTGAAATTTACATGATTTTTAAAATATCTCACCATATGCTTGTTCAATTAATTCAATCAGTTAATGAATTTGGAATAAAAACAGTGATCACAAGGTGAAAAACAGTGTTTGCTATTATCTATGATTTATGCAAATTTTAATCAAGATATAGACACTACTTCACTAAGTTTTTTGGTTTATGATGTATATTGATTTTTTACATCTATGTCATATATATTTAATTAATGATTTTATAACTTGAATAAGATTTCATAAAAGGAATAATTGTATTAGAAGTTTCTACTTTTGGGTGCAATATTTTTACTATGCATTTCATAAAAGTCTTTAAAGGTATTCCATACATTGTTTATTCTTATTACTTAGTCATAGAAAAGAGGAGGTTGCCCAGTAATATATTAAGTTAGAATTACAATTTTGGATTTTGACGTTAACAATTTAAAAAAATAAAGCTTTGATTACTGAGTTACAAATTGAATTATAATAATTATTATATTTTTATATTTATTATTCATGTATTTCCAATTTGATATGTATAAATATTATTACAAAGATAAGGTTAGTAGCAGTTTACAATTGATTAGTGAGAAAAAGTAGACTTATGGAAAATGAGTAGGAATAAAAAAAAAAATTTAGAGTTACATAAGCATAAGAAAAGTATAAACTATGAAAAAAATGTATCACAACATTAAAAAAAGTCAATTTATATGATGCATTAACCTGAATTTTGAATATCAAGGAAAGGTGGCAAAGCTAGAATAAAAAATTTTTGGACTTTGGATATAGTTTATGTAAGTAGTTATTTTTGGAATGTAAATTGTTGAAAGAGGGGCAGAGAAAATTGTGTTGAGAATGGGAGAAACATTAAGATGAAATGAGTGAAAGAAAATAGTAAATTTTTATTTTAAGTCTTTATAGCAATGATAGGGAATACGAAGATATATATTGGAAATAACAAAACAGCTTTTATTGAAATAAGATAGGAGAAAGAAAGAAAAGCATTGCTGCTTGGAAAATAATTTTGGATTGTAAACTGGAAGAGAATAATAGAAAGGAAGAAGTGGGTACTTTACAATGGTCTAAATGATTTCAGAGGGAAGATATTTTATTTGATTAATAGTGTCTGGGCATATTGTCTCCATATGACTTTTTTTAAAGAAAATTATTTTGTATCACATTACCTGGTTGAAAATCAACATGCAGGTAATTAATATATTGATAAACAAAATTTTAATATATATATACTTATTTATTCACTATATATATAGTAACAATAAAAATAATAAATATAATGATGATTAACTATTATACACTGTCTTTCAGTCCGCAGAATTACTTTCAGTTAATTATTTAACGTTCTTCAACTATTGTTAAATTCAAAAAACATAATGGAAGCAAATGTCATCAACTCAAATCCTAGCATTCCCTAATTTTACTTGTCTGTTAATTATATTTATTTTATTTCTATTTAAGAAAATTGCCTCCATAGTTTGTCTTTCTTGAAGAATCTTAATATTTGTAAGGTCAAACTTAAATTTATATTTATGTGTCCTTTCATGATCCAAGAAAACTGAAGCAATCATTAAATCTTTACTTTTACACGCTTGTATAACAATTGATGCTCCTTTAATTTTTTCTTTGTACTGCACCTCAATTCACATATATATGGTAACATATAAACAACATTAGTTTTTTTCCTTGATAGGGTATGACATTTTTAGAATTATTCACTGACTTATTGACATTATTTGTAACACAAAATGAACCATTAAACACATCCTTATATATATCCTTAAAATATTTTACTTGAGCATTTAAAACATATGGAATAGATATCAATTTTTTATTATTTATCTTCAATTCCTTTTAATTATTATACTTCTTTTTAAATTGACACAAAGTATTATTAATCTGTTAAATCTTATAATTAACTTAAAGTAATTCCTTTACAAATATTTCAATATTTTTTAATTTATCACTTTGATAATGACATAGTTTTTCATTATGAAACAAAAAAAGATTTAACGCTTGCTTTCTTATGCTTAATTGGTACTTTTGATTTATAATTTATTTATCTCCTTTTTTTTGCAATGGTTTGATTACTAATTTATAATTTGACATACTACTATCTCTTATAATAAATAAATTCAAATATTTAATACTTGTGTCCTGTTATTTTTCAATAGTCCATTTCAAGTCATTCAAAGTTTTAGATTTTTTTTTATTTGGTAATGAAAAATTATGTCATTACCAAAGAAATAAAAAAAAAAAAATTGAAATATTTGTAAAGGAATTGCTTGAAGTTGGTTATAAGATTGAACAGATTAAGAATTCTTTATGTCAATTTAAAAAGAAATATAATGATTTAAAGGAATTGAAGATTGAAACTAAAAAATGGATATCTATTTCATACATTTCAAGTAGTCAAGTGAAATTTTTTAAGGATGTATTTAATGTTTTATTTTGTGTTATAAATAATGTTAATAAGTTAGCGAATAATTATAAAAATGTTGTACATGTCAAGCAAAAAAAATAATGTTGTTTATCAAATTTTTTATGGATGTATGTTATCATATATAGGTGAATCAAGGTGCAGTATAGAGAAAAAATTAAAGGAGAATCAAGTGTGTAAGCAGTAAAAATAATAATGATTTAATGACTGCTTCAATTTTCTTGAATCATAAAAGGATATGTAGATTTAAGTTTGATTTTGCAAATGTTAAGACTTCATGAAGAGAGAAACCATAATAAAAGAAAAATTAAGGAGGCAATTTTTATAAATAGAAATAAAATAAATATAATTAATAGACAAGACACTAACATTAAAATTCAGGAATTCTGGGATTTGAGTTGATGACATTTGCTTCGATTTATGTTTTTTGAATTTAACGGCAGTTGGAGAAGAGGGTTAAGTAATTAACCGAAAGTACTTCTGCCGATTGAAAGACTATGTATAGTAGTTAATCACCATTATATTTATTTTTATTGTTATTATAATATTTTTTAATTAACAAACATTTTATTATATATTTGTTTTACATTAAAAACAATATCTACTTAATAAGTTTTTATTAAGAAAATGTATTGTCATTGTAAATTAATTTTGTAAAATCAAGAAATGTTTTTTTCCCAAAGTTTTTCTAGCATGATAAAACACCCCACAGTTAGTATATTATAATGTTAGAAACATTTTAACAAAAAAAATTCTAGCTGTTAATTTTTTTGCTTTTTGTAATTTGGAAATAATCCCACTCATTTCTTGGTGAACATTCAAATTGAAAAATAAAAAATAATTTGATAAATACATTACTATTTAAAGTAATTAAAATATATTTTATAAAACTTGCAAATTTAATATTTATAAAAGTATGTTTATTGTGTTTTGGTCCTAATGAATGTGTTTTTATAAAAATATTAAATTGAACAATTTATTTTCTTAATATTTAACTTGTTTCTTTATATCTGTTTATTTGTAATAATTGAAAATTTATATATATATTTAATTGTAATATTTAAATAATGTTGTAATTATATGTTAAATAATTTCAGATATTTTTTTAAAAATAGATTTATCTATATAGTATTATAAATAGATGTCTAGTAATATTTATCTATAAATAATAAAACTAATAATATTAGTTTAAACTATATATAGATTCACTGGCCATCTGTTTTCATCTAAAATAAAAAAAGTGTTTGGCATTTTTTGTTTTTCAAAAATGTAGTGCATTATTTATGTTTTTACTGAAAAATTAATTACATTCATTAGTTAATATTCTATTTTGATACTATTGACTCTATATAGATTTATTTTAGGTTTTAATTTTTATGATTAAAATAATTGGTATATGATTGTTGCATGTATGCGTATATATTACTTTTAAATGTGTGTGTTTGTAAATATATATGTAAATATAAATCATATAATTGGACATCTTGTTGAATGGACTTTTTTAAACCCATCAAGGGGATTTGAACCCAGACTTTCGATCTCCCTTTAGTCATCCACTCCATCCTATACAACCGGTTCTCATGATGATATACATATGAAAAAGATAAATGATGTCCAATATATGTATTTTGTGCTGAACCAGTACTCATTGGGTGGTCCGGATCATCTCCCATACATATATATAAACAGTGCTTAGTTTATATTAAGATAGCAAATCTTCAAACTTTAATGGACAGACTTCAATCTTCTCCACTCTCCAATTCTTCAGCCAACCATATCATCGAAAATCTGATGATGGCAAGTTCAAAGTCCTTGTTTGCCAATTTTGTTGTCATATCCACCTTGAACATAAGTCATTCTGACCCTCATATGTAGGAACTTAAGCCCATTTAAATACATAGAAGAGGGCTGGGCAGTATACAGCTGAATTTGTAATATTTAAATACAAGTATAATATATATACTTTAAGTTAGATGCGTCAGAATAATTTATGGTCAACATTGGTATTGTCAAACAAGGGCTTTGAACTTGCTGCTATCATCAGATTTTTAATGAGCCTGCTGAAGAGTTGGAGAATGGAGAAGATTGAAGCCTGTCCATTGAAGTTTAATGATTTGCTATCTTAATATAAACCAAGCACTGATTATATATATGTGTGGGAGATGATGATCCAGACCAACTGATAAGTGCTGGTTCAGCACAAAATACATGTATAGGAAATCATTTCTCTTTTTCACATGTATATGGGTCATATGTATCAGTTGTGTAAGATGGAATGATTAAAGGGACTTGAAAGTCTTGGTTCAAATCCTCTCAAATTATATCTAGCTTAAAGTATATATATACTATACTTGTATTTAAACTTTTTTTTTTTCTAAATTATTTATTTTAGAGCATAAAATTCTCTAAGAAAGTTAATTTTAATTGTAAATGGAAATTTAGAAAAATTTGGTAATTATGCTAACCAAACTGATAATAAATAGTATTACTTAGTATTTAATAATATTATTACTTAGTATTTAAATTTTTAGTTGTATTAAATTTATGTCTGAATATCACAGCAACTGTAAGTGTCAAAATAAAATTTGACTGTGAACAAGTTTATGGTGAGAGAAATTATTAATTTTAATTAATTAATTACTCAATATTTATATTTCTCAATAAAATTAGATGTTTGCATTATACTAAAAAAGTAATTCTGATACTTAGAATCCAAATATCTTGATTTCCTTATTAAGATTAATTTGTAAGCATTACTAACCTGTAACTTCTTAGCTAAAATAATGTTGTCTGCCAATATACACTTAACTTGCTCACTCTGCTGCAAGGAGGAAGAAACTATTCAACATTTTCTCTTTAAATGCCCATCACTTCAAAATTTATAAACTTTCATTACATATATCAAGAAGTCCCAATTAGCTCACTCATAATGCTTATCAAGACCATAGAGACTGGACTTTTTACAAGCATTAGAGAAACTTTTTTTTTTAATTCATTTTGCTTCAACCCAACCTCAAAAAAACTACAACAAATGTTTACAACAGAATAAATAAAATAAAAATTAGAGATCAAACCCTTGCACCCCCAAATATATAAGCAGCCACATGGAGCTTAATAAACTTACCTATACGACTGTAACCACTGTTCATTAAAAAGTAGGATATGAACTTTGCTTTAGTATCCAATACTTTCATTAAACATATAGGCTTCATTATTTAAAAATTTATGTATAATTAATCAACCACCCATTTGAAAACTAACCCATAAAACTAGTTAAATTTAACAGCACAGCTCATATTCTAATTAACTCTCTTTTACTTATGTAGAATTTTTTCTGAATCTGATATAAATAAAAAATATATGTGCACATAGATATCCAATACTAACTTCAATACAAACTAAAATATAATATGTAGATATGCAATAAGTACTATATGTATAAAGTGATATAATCTATGTAATGGCTTATTTCAACAATAAAGTTTATGTTAAAAGAAAAAAAGTTTGACTGTTATTGTGTTCAAAAAGTCTTTCAACATTAATTTTATACAAACATTAAAAATGTATCAAATGTCCTAAGTAATAATAATATCATTTGTACATAGAGGATAATTTTTTATTTGAAATCTAATATCAGGACTTTAGGCATTAAACTGTGTTCTAAATATAAAAAATAGTAATTTTAATTGAATTATGATAAGTTCATTCATAATTATATTTTTTAAAATTTTGAGCTATAAATAACCAGAGTGAACCCAATCTCTGTGATATGTAAAGGATAAGCATATGTTCTAAATGTTTTTTTCTTATATACTTCTCTAATTCTTAAATTATATTTTTTGAAGATAACTAATTTTAATTTTTAATATCTATTTTTTAATTGTCAATGTTGAAAGCATTTATAAATTCAAAGTTTACTCTCTATTTATTTGTGTAAATTCTTCTGAATAAGTAGTGTTTTGCTAATAAGAGTTTTTATTATTATTATTATTATTATTATTATTATTATTATCATCATCATCATCATCATCATCATCTTAACATAAACATACAGATGTATAACATAAACATACAGATGTATATATCAAGTCTATCTTCTACTAGCTTTTATCTGATTGATTGGTAGAGCATAGGAATCTCCATTGTTTGCAAAAATTAGAACAGAAAAAATTGATCTATGATTTTCTAATAAATAAAACTTTTAATTCAGTATTATTCCATATATTTGGTAATAAGAAAAAGATGATATATAAAAAAGGTAGTTTTAGATAACTTATCTTGACTACAAAAATAATATGAGATTATTGCAATTTTTAACTTCAAGAAATAATCTCTGTATAAATTCTGTTCAAGGCATTTTTATTTAAAATAAAATTCAGCAGTCAGTCTTTTAAAATAATCAGTAGTTATACTTACAATCTTTTTAGTGAGGTAAATTAATTCTATATTTTGTTAACTGGAAATATGTTTATTTGTTTACATTTTAGCTTATTCGGTCAATACATGTTCACTTGGATGAATTTGATCACACTGAGTCTATCTCTCATAGATGTGATTCAAGGCAGAAATTTATGAGCAACTTAGTCTTAAGGCCAGAAACTCTTTTATGCTAAAATAAACGAAAATTATAAAGTAACTTAAAATTTATTTTATTTATTCATAATTAATAGAAATTCTCATTTATATATAATAAATTATGTATTAATATATAATTAATATTCAAAGCTGTTATCTTTTTTCTTATCTTGTTTGTAATTAGTTGCCAAAAACATTTCTAACATTGACTAAGGAAAAATTTTTTTTTTTTATCTTCATTTATTAACAGTAGCTAAGTATACTTTCAGCTAGAGAAGCTAGATTCATAGTGCTAAGAATTTGTTTTCTCGAAAGTGTGCTCAGCTACTGTTAATATATAATAAAATATTGCAGGCAGTATTAACATTATGAATGTAGAAAGCATTTATCTCATAGATTCATAACTTGTGTTTAACAAACTAACTTGGCATAATTTTTTTTATCTTTTGATCAAATCTGTATTGACTTTAATTTCTCCTTTACTTATATACTCTTCATAAAGAATATCAATATTATTACTTTTTTCAGTTTTTGCTTTATTCTTTTTTCTTTTTTTTAAATTTCTTAACATTTGTTATTAACATCTATAATATATTGTTAATCACACTTACCTTAATAAAAATACATTATTTGAAAGTATGCAGGAGAAAGCAGTCAGGTCATAGACTAATCCTCTATTCTATATTGAAAATTATGAATAATAAGATAAAACAAAATGAAATTTTAGTGCAGGAAGATAGTCTTAAGATCTGAAGGTAAGCAATATGTCAGTGAGGAAGGGCTAAAGTTATTTTTCTGTAGTTTTTATAGCATCTAGATTTCTAATTGTTATACAAGATGTTATTATGAAATATTAATAGTTTAAACTAAAGAAAGTTTAATGTAGAAAAGATGAAAATGCATAACATACTTGTGACATTTTTGAATTAGTAAAGTTAACTAGGAGATTTTAGAGCAGGTCATGTTGTTTAAGTTTTAACAATAAAAATAAATTATTATTATTTTTTTTTTATAGAAAAAATATCACAATAACTATTATTGTTAACAGTCCTGTGAATAAATAATTGATAGTCAATTTTTTGAACACCTATTAAACATTATTATAATATAAATTGACCCCAAAATTTAAACAGATGAAGAAAAAATTGAAGAGTTGTATGATCATCATTATCATCAACCATTATCAATCCACTGCAGGATGAAGGTCTCTCCAAGTTCAATCCATCTTTTCCTATCTTTAGCTTCTCTTCTTCACATCACCCCATGCACACTTTCTTATTTCATCCATCCATCTCACATGTGGTCTCTTTATGGGTCTTTTACAATTTTTTGGAATCCAGTTTAAAATTTCAATTGTCCATCTATTATCTGTACTGGTTGAAAAACGTCCATCACCTAAACTGCAAGTCGGATCCAAACTCAGCCGAACCAAACTGAATTCAAACCCAACTCACCAGCTCAGATCAATGGATGATCTGAATTGACGGCACAGTTCTATGCGCCAAGGAACTAGCTCAACAGTTGGTGATGATTAGAGACCCCTGAACTGACACTAATATCGAATAATGAACTGACTAAAGATAATTTTAAGTCGAATCATATGTATATGTTCGGGTTGCCAACACAGACAGCGAGCATTAACATTAAAATAATTATTGAATAAAAGAATTAAGAAACCAAGTGTGTTAATAAAATATTTAATAATACTAGTAATAGTTTTGTTCAATTTTAAATGATGACTGACTATATTGATCACTTCTAGTCCTTAAACAGAGTTTATAATTATTATAAGGATGGCAGTTCCTATTATATGTCAAGGAGTATTACACAATATTATGAAAGTCTATCTGTCTATGCCCCCAACCAGAAAATAAAGGCAGATAAAGGTATCAGTGGTGATGGAAATTATTGTTCTAATTTTATACGAAAGAATGTGAGATTTATTTTCACATTCGCAAATCCATTCATGAAGAGCAAGATACATATTTAGGGCATAACTTTAACCTTTATTAAAAAACTTATTTAATTTGAGATAACTGAGAATTTGTTCGACTTTAATTGAAATCACTTCATCACGAATTACAAGCATAAAAGCGGGCTTTACTGGAACAGAAAGGTAACTGTCCTGACGAATTATGAGCTATAAAATGAACAGGAAAGATAATCGCTGGTCGGTGGTTTAAGTAGTATGGCGGCTTGTATTTTACAAGTCTTACTGCCCTTTAAGGAGACGTGGAACACGGGGAAAGCTAGGCCGAGTCATAGCTGCGAACCTTTGGTGTTCCAAATATAATATAAGCGGGGGAGGAAGTGCTTTCTTATTCTATAATTAAAATAACAGTGATATTACCACCGACAAGCTTACAGAGTGGAAGATCGCCCTACGCCAGCAACGTTCGAAGATGATGACTTGATAGTCACCATTTGAATAATAAAACCTAATTTATTATAGAATGCTCTGCGTGATGACTTGATCAAATTAATTAAAGTCAAACGAGCTTTTAACTAAAACTATTTTAAAGTATTTATGAAATTATGTTAAATATGCCCCAAACATCGTGCCCTCCCTGAATCGTAATAGAAAGTAACAGAAATTTGAATTAGAATACAGTATGTTTAATTGATTCCTTTATCGACCCTCTTTTGCAAAATATTTTAACATTATACATGAGTAAATAAATATTGTTGAAACGAGAAAATAGCTGGGGCATAATTAGAAACGGAGCTAATAATTTATTATTAGGCAATTATAAAAATAACAAACATTTAATAATTTCTTTCGACTCGATGATTGATAGAACTGTATAAATCTACTTCTAATGGGCGAGAATTACTATCAGATTAATATATTATTTGCACAAAGCAAACGGAACAAAGGAGCTCATCGAGTCGAAGGATTATTGGCATATAATTAAAAATAAATGACATTTAAAAAAAATTACTCAATAAATATATATATATATTACAATAAATGAACCACCATCATAAAAAGGAAGATTAAATCTAAGGACTACAGATTGAGAGACTTACTATATAATTTACAGTAGCATAAATAAAAGGTTTTATAAAGATTATCACATTAAAGAATTAAAAGAGCTCTTAAAAGGAGTGTAAAGTAAAGTTTGGAAACTGGCCAGAGAGTCATGGTTCATTATGGAAATATATTACCATTTCTTCCGGGGCTGGTTCCTTAGTTTACATGTCCGGGTTGGTAAAACTTAGGCACGCATTTGGTTGATTACTTGAACAGCATTTTAATTGATTTTGTCATAATTTTGGTAGCACGATTGGTCCGGAAAGGATTTAGCAGCTTCATTGAAGATTTTCAGGGGACTTCAGGAATTGTAACCAGATTCCTGACGTTTAGCCCCTCACCATGATAGGAACACTATTTGAATTCATGATTTTAAAACACACATAATTTAATGGCACTTTTCTACAACAAAGATGGCTTTTTTCTTTCTCCAAATTTTTCAGAGCTATTTATACTGTATCTGATGCCTTCGGGCTAGCACTTCTTTCATTTTCAATGTTACAAGTTTCTACTAATTGATTTTAGATACATTCCTTCGATAAGGCTTTCAAACTCATTAATTTGAATTCATTTTCTAATTAGAAAATGAATTTTTAAATCTAAAAATGATTTTAATTAGGAAATCCTTACATTTTAAATACTTATCTTTTTTTCTAATTTATAAAACTTTACCCATTGTTTTGGAAAGGGAAAATCTGAAAGCTTATCGAAAGAATGTAGCTTTTAATCACTAAAATTTTAACAAATTATTTAAAAGTAAAATCAAAACATTCCCGACGCAATGAAACTTTCGAACAATTATATATATTTAAATATTTATAAATATATATGCACAATCCACGCAGTTGTAATATATATAAATTCATGAATAATTTTATCATGAATTTATTAATAGCATCGATTAATTTAAACCTTAAACTAATTAATTTTAATACACATTTATAAAATAGTTTTTCTTTAATAAAACTGGCATGGATTGACTGTGTAAAGCCCCATTGCATCGGAAATTTAAGGTTAGTACTAGGGTTTGAAGTGGGCTTATGGCTAGATGTCATGAAGCTAGGATCGAACTCTGATCCGACTGCTTCATATCATCTCCAGCCCAACTCCACTTCAGTCTTTTAATTTTTTTAATGAGGTCAGTAACACCTGTTTGTTCTCTTACCCATATATTGCGTTTTCGATCTCTTCTTAATACTCCCAACATGCATCTCTCCATATTTCTTTGAGTGGTCTGAAGTCTCTGTATTGCCCTTCTATTAAGTGTCCAAATCTCAGATCCATAAGTAAGAACTGGCAAAACACATTTATTAAAAACCTTCCTTTTCAAACACATAGGCATATTTCCTTTTAGTATCAAGTTATTTCTACCAAAAGCAATCCAACCAAGTTTAATTCTATGACTAATTTCATCCATTATGTTTCCATCTGTATTAATAATCTGATCAAGGTATTTGTAACTGTTAACTTCTTCTAACTCATCATAATCAATCTTTATTTTCATATTTTGAGAAAATCTATTAATCATAACTTTAGTATTTTTAGCATTTATCTTTAGTCCTACTTTCCTACTTTCATCTGATAACTCCTGCAATATTTCCTGTAGCTCTAAAGCATTATTTGCAAAAGAAACTACTTCATCTGCAAAATCTAAATGACTTAAATAATCTCCTTTTTCTTTCACTCCTTTAGCTTCCCATTTTAATCCACAAAATACTTCTTGCAGCACTGCTGTAAAAAGTTTTAGCGATATGGAATCACCCTGTCTTACACCCTTTCAATGTTGATTTTCCTACTATCATTATGTAATCTAATTGTTGTTGTTGCATTTTTATAAACATTCTTTAAAATATGACAATATCCTGGATCTACACCTTGATGATCCAATGCTTTAATCACTGAAGAAATGTTTATAGAATCAAATTCCTTTTTCATAATCTACAAATCCTAAGCATAATGACAACTCATATTCATTTGTCCTTTTTATCATAGGCAGAAATTGACAAAAATTTCAGGCAAAATATACTTTAGTAATTGAAGACTAGAATGTCAAAAAATCGAAATGGGATGGAAGAAAACATCATTGGAAATATGGAATTTGTAAAAGAAATAAGGCATAAGATTGTCTAATACTTGTTTGTAAAGAACCAGATGAATTAGTGGAAGTAAAAAAAGAAATTAAAGGTTCTCTAAGAAAGTTTGAGTAAGATGACATAAGAAAGAAAAAAAAAAAAAAATTAAAAGAGAGAAAATTTTTATGGGACACGAATGAGAAATTTTAAAGAGGAACATTAAAAAGATACAAAGAGTATTATTATAACAAACACATATATTTGCAAAAACATTGAAAATGGAAACAAACTTATGAAAATAAAAGATATTATCAGGTGATTTGGTAGATCAAAAAGAAGTTTCAACCAAGATTAAGTTACATGAATAATTAAGAGCCTAAAAACGATTTACTCGCTGACGAAGAAGCTTTCAAATAAACAAAACAAATTTAGCTTAAAACTATTAAATGGGCCAAGCGCTTTCGAGGTTTGCCCTCATATTCATGGCCGACGAAAGTAATAAATCTTTACGTAGTGTTATTAAATAACAAATATGCAAATGTAAATGCAAATCAGTTTGACCATTTTTTTTGAAATGGAAAAACACGTGTCGCATCTATTGATAGAATTGTTGTCGCAAACAATAAAGTACGCCTCTTTGATCTTTCTTTTACAGTCGTTGGTTTCAGGGCATACAATCCTGGGGTTGCCTGGTTCGAACACATGGCCAGTCTGCTTTTCATGTTCCAGAAATATTGAAAAGTTATCGCTGTTCTTTTTTGCTCTTCTATAGGTATACAAGTGTTGAGCAGCTCTGTTGTGAACAGTGGCCTTAGTTTCCCCATAGTATATGGCTTTGCATCCGGCCTGTGGACATGACATGCTGTAAATCACCTGGGGTGTTTGAGATGGGTCTGTTCTATCCTTTGAATTATTAATGAGTCTGTTAGAATTAGGGGGAGTACGAAAACCAACCTTAAATTCCCCAGTTAAAGTCTTTATTATCTGTTGTGATACTTTGGGAATATAAGGGAGTGTAATTTGAGGCTTATCCTTATTTTTGTGGTTAGCTATTAGTTTACTGTGAAATTGCTTAATTTTCTTTGCAATTGATCTGTAGCTGAAACCTACGCTAAGCAAATCTTTTATATAAATTGCGATGTTGGTCTTTCTATCGGCTTCAAATTTACATAAATTTTGATTTCTAAATAAAAACGATTGAGCCTGTGAATTTATGTGAGTAGGTGACATGGATTTCGGGTGAGTAAAGCCTCGGATCTCAAGGGTTTAACTATCATACTATAATGAGATCTCTGTTTTCTCTATGGACCACAAATCCAAATATTTAAGGGGGGTCAATTGCAAAGAAATTAAGCAATTTCACAGTAAACTAATAGCTAACCACAAAAATAAGGATAAGCCTCAAATTACACTCCCTTATATTCCCAAAGTATCACAACAGATAATAAAGACTTTAACTGGGGAATTTAAGGTTGGTTTTCGTACTCCCCCTAATTCTAACAGACTCATTAATAATTCAAAGGATAGAACAGACCCATCTCAAACACCCCAGGTGATTTACAGCATGTCATGTCCACAGGCCGGATGCAAAGCCATATACTATGGGGAAACTAAGGCCACTGTTCACAACAGAGCTGCTCAACACTTGTATACCTATAGAAGAGCAAAAAAGAACAGCGATAACTTTTCAATATTTCTGGAACATGAAAAGCAGACTGGCCATGTGTTCGAACCAGGCAACCCCAGGATTGTATGCCCTGAAACCAACGACTGTAAAAGAAAGATCAAAGAGGCGTACTTTATTGTTTGCGACAACAATTCTATCAATAGACGCGACACGTGTTTTTCCATTTCAAAAAAATGGTCAAACTGATTTGCATTTACATTTGCATATTTGTTATTTAATAACACTACGTAAAGATTTATTACTTTCGTCGGCCATGAATATGAGGGCAAACCTCGAAAGCGCTTGGCCCATTTAATAGTTTTAAGCGAAATTTGTTTTGTTTATTTGGAAGCTTTTTCGTCAGCGAGTAAATCGTTTTTAGGCTATTACGTTTTTAGGAGAAGTATATTAAATCGTTTTATGAATAATTAAGTTAAAATAATTAAAAGGTATATTAGAAAGATTAGACCAAAAATGTCTTTAATAAGATATATTGTATAGAAGTTTCTTCCATAAGTGAAAATGGAATCTAATTAATTCTGAGATCAATGCCAAAAAATAAGGTTAATGAAATTAATAACATTATATCAAAAGTTGTGCAGGAACTTGAAAAAAAATCAATAAAAGTGTTGACTAAATTATGCCAATTAATCTGAATAACTATTCAAAAGTCTTCAAATTAAAATAAATTGATTTATATTCGTATATCAAGGAAGGGAATTTTATAATAGTATGTGGGAACTATTGTATCATATTTCTGCTATCATTTGTAAATAAGATTTTTCTAAAAATTACATAGCACAGATTAGAATCTTATATAGAAAATATAATTATGCATGGTTTTTGGAAAGATTGAGGAACTGGACATCTTTGCAGATGTATGTTGAATAATTGAAAAAAATCAGACAATATCAGCAAAAAATGCTTTACTGATTACAAACGAAGTCCTTGATTCAGTTGACTATATCACAATATGGAATGTTCCCAGGAATATTATTACATCAGAACATTTATTTGCTCTTATGAGGAATTGATATGGATTAGAAACTCCGTTTAAAACAGCTAGGATAAAAGGATAAATTTTACATTAATAAAGGAGTTACAAAAGTGCATATGAAAAAAGCTAGCTTGGATGAAAATGACTGTGCATCCAGCATTGGAGGATAAATATCAATAATTAGTTATACTAATGACATTAATTATATAACTTAAAATTAAAATATCAGAATTTATTAGGAAAATTTAAAGAATAGCATAAGATATTATTAAATATGAAGAAAAAAATTAGGGATAGGAGTTGTAAAAATTGATGATGAAGGTATATGAGTCATTTTTGCCTATGAATTATTAAACAGTAATCAAGGTTTCATTAATCAAGATTTGTCAGATACTAACATAACACCAAACAGAGTTGCAATGAAAAGACAAGTATTTTTGAATATAGGACATATTTTTGAAGATAAAGATCAAATTTTTTTAGGCTAAGTTTCTTTTATTATTATCTATGGAAGTGAAAGTTCATTGCTCAATCAGGATAGAAAAAATATTGATGATATTGAGTATTGGTGAAGTCTTTTGAGAATTTACTGGATAATAAGGAAAAAGAATAAATGAATATTTGATCGTATTAGTCCTGAATGTTCATTTGAAACACAATGGCCATGATTAACTGTGCTCCAATTTTATCATAGATGTTATAATTTATTAAAAGCGTGTATAATATTAAAAAACGGTGTGAAAAAAAAAAGGACTACCAGCAGTTAGGTGAATGATTCCATTGCAGCTGGAAAAATCAAACAGGTTTGCAAGAGTTCAGTTTGACAGCACCTAATAATAATAAGAAGAAGAAGTAGGAAGTTGTAATTATAATATGTTAATTGATAAAAAAAAATAATAATATATAGGTCTACAAGTAAAATATGAATAAATAATCAGAGAAATATAACAAATTACAATGTATTACATATTATTCTGCAGGTTTGTATTTTTTTACATACACAAGATTCTTAATATTTCATTATATTATTAATTTGATAATATTCTTCAAAATGTTATCTGTAAGAAAAAAAAATCCTGCAAATTTAGTACTTTTTTATATGCACATGATTTTTAATATTTCATTTAACTGTTGCTAATATTCTTCAAAATATTAACTATAAGCAAAAAAAAAAAAAAGGCATTTTATAAAATACATGATTTAATTTAATTTATATTCAAAAAGCTCTTTATTAAAAGTTCTGCTTTAGAATCGTTTCAACTAGTCTTAAGAGTTGTTAAAAAACAAAAACAGTTCAAAAGTATACTTTAATGATGTTTTTCTATTTCATTTCTTGAGAAGAGGATACATGAATATTTTTTTACTAACAGTTATATAATTTACTTAAAATGTCTAAGATTATTAAGAGAAAGCATACTTTTACTATAATATGGAATTATATTATTTTAAAATGTTAGATAAGAAAGTATTTATTTTCTTTTAAAACAGTCTCATTGTAAAATAATTAAAAAGTTTATATGAAAGATGGTTTTATTTAATTTTTTTTCTATATTTATTATGATGCTAAATAATTATAAGTGTTTAATGTTTGAAACCTAACATTCAAACTTATGCTGTTGGGAACTGTAGCAAGAATGGTTTTGTTTACTGAAACTTGAGATTTTTACTTTTATAGTATCATCTCATGCATCTATCACAGAGGAACTGCCAGCAGATATATTAAAGAGAAAGTATTTGCTAAGAATAGTTGATCAATGTATTTTTACTCTATTTTTCAAATTATTGATTACTACCTTTATATTTACATTTCCCCCCATTTTTCTAATTATGACTTTAGAAGATTTTATCAAAAAATGATTATAAATTTTATTTTCTTTGAAGCCCCTATTTAAATTGTATACCCTATATATATATATTACATAGCGTTTGTTAATTTATTTTTATTAATCTTATTATAAGAATTATATCTTCACACACCCATATGGTAAGCATTGATAGTTTATATAAATTTGTAATACAAAACCTTCATATAATGATAAATTACTATTTTTTTTTCAATTGTAAATTTTCATAATTGATTCTCACAATTTTTTTCATTTACATAATTTTTATAACCATAGTTATAATTTATGATTTGATAGTTGAGTTTCATCTTATTTTGCTTTTCTTCCAATTAATCAATTGGGAAAATTATCTACTATGTGATCTATTGTTAATTTATTTTCTTTTATTAAGTGTATTAAAATAAAACTCTTCAACTTTTTGTAACTTATTTCACAAATATAAACATTTTTGATTTTATACTATTAATAATAAAATCCTGAAGAATGTCCAAATCAATTGTATATTTTAGAAGTTTATTTAAATATTTTTAACAAATCCAAATAATCTATAAATATTTTTGTTATTTCTGTTTTGCATAGAGATTTAAATTCATGTATCTAATATTTTTTAGAAATCCATGTTTATTTTCATGCCAATCTACCATTTATAATTATTATTATTTATAGTTTGCCTAAAAATTTGTGATGACGGCATTATATTGGTCTATTTCCATCATCTAAAATTAATTGTTAAATGTTTTTTGAAATTCAAGTTTATATAAACTTTCATAGGATATAATATTTCTAGTGATATTATTCTTTTCTTCAAATGTTGCTGGCCTGATCAATGACAGTACTAGCATGGTAATTAAATCTAGAATCTGTATATTCATCAATATTGAATTTAAGGTGATACAGTAACTAATTAGGCTATTCATTGAAAGATAACAACTAATAGAAATTTTGCATATTTATCTGTGAAAGTCTCTCTAGGTTGTCTTATGGATTTATTTACCATTACCATGTGAATATTTTTTTAAAATTTTCTTTTAGTTTTTTTTTTTGCTGTCTGTTATGCCTTTCCCCCAATAAAATGTTGATTGGTTTATACATATTGAACCAGATTGATTTCCGATTCAATGGTTTTATTACTAATGCTAAATTATTTTTATTATTATTTAAAACATATACTCGGTTATATTTAAATAGGGCATTTTAATTTTTGTTTATAGAATTGATTTATTTTAAAATAGTTTACTTTCACCGCTTGTTTTAATCAATTTGATTAAAAACAGGCAAGCTTGCTAATTATATATTCCTGTTGTTTTTATTTTAATCATTTTTAAAGTTAATTCTAAAAAGCGGAGATTTAATTGTGTTGTTGTTTTTGTTTCAATAATCCCTGGTTTGAATTCTTAAATTGGATTGAGCGGGAAATTAATATTTGCCTTGCCTGAGATATAGAATTAGATACTAAGGAAAGCTTTTCACGGGAAATGTAGCAAGGCAAGGATAGCCCGCCAATTAGAAAGGCTAGAGAGATTAAATATTCCAGAGGAGACACTTGGATTATCGCCTGCTGAGAGTTATACATTTTGGGTAGCAGTTTGGACATTTAATTTTTGCTAAAACTTAAACAATTATTGACAAACTTCGTTACTATGCAAGATGTTAAAATCTACCGCTATGAGTTTTGCCATCATCAGAATGTCTTGCTAACTTAAACAAAGGACGGACCCACACCTGCCAGCTTTCCTTCAGTCATGCCATGAGCCTCTAAAATAAACACTGCCTCTACCTTGCCGCTGTCAAAAGACCTGAAAATGGACTAAAGATAAACGTGTGCACTCTATGCGAACTATGTTTTACCGTAAGAGGAAATTTTTTATTATTCTTTCCAGAGTAAAATTTTTTAGTTAAATCTCCACCCAATCTAATAAACATGTAATCTAAATTAATATTTAACCTTATATTGATTAGCTACATTTATTATCTTTTATTGTACTTTACTGTGTGTCTTGGAACCTTAGTTTTAAGATTCCAAGTTTGCTTTCAATTTTTGTTCATTGGAGAGTGACGTATGAGTTTTTCTATTTTTATGCCTAACTTTTACTAAATGCTTTGGCTGTCATGTATATTTTGAACGCTTACCTGTAATTATTTTAGTAGCCCCGAATTAATTTTAAATACTGTGTTTGCGCTTTTGCAAACCCCCAAATCTTTTGGCTGGCAACTTTATTTTCATAGTCTTCGTTTCTTATATTTCTAAAAGCATAAATTATAATTGTTTTGCTTTGTAATTTTGTAAGTCGCCAGCAGGAAGATAATATTTATCCCTTTTGTAAATTACAGGTGAGAGAGACTTTCGCTGCTAAGGTATTTATAGCTTTCATATTTTCGTACTCGTGCACTCTCCGATAGATTTATTTTGTATTTACTTGTGTAGCTTAAAATTTATCAGAGTGTGTACTCAGAACTTGTGTCATAAATTTATTTTTTAATTATAATTATTGGTAATTCATTTTCTTTAAATGCTGGAGCAGACATAACTGATTTTCTAATGATTTACTTGTCTCCTATTGAGACTGTTAATTCTTAGATCAGTTTTCGCCAATCGTTTGGTTGGGGATTCGCCAGTCTTGTTTGTTTTCCTTTCATTTTCAATCATATTTTTCAGTTATTCTTGAGATGGATCAATCACCTTTATTTTAAACGTAATAATAGATGCAGCTTCTACTGACAGATGACATTCGTGGTCCGACACTTTTTCGGACCTCGGAAAGCTCGCCGGCGCTGGTTTCGTTGATTTGTTTCAAGAATGTATTGTTTAAGTATCTGAAAGTGAAAACCAATGTTTTGGTGAATCTTCTGCTGAATGAAATTGCTTCCTCCCTGTAGAATTCATTATTAGAGAGTCGGTAAGTCTGCCAGAGAATTGCGTTTTCGTCTTTCTGGTACACGCCTGAGATAACCCTATTGATTTTCGTGTAAACTTTTTATTACAAGTTATTTTGCTCTTAAATAAAAGTTTAAAATTTGTTTAAACTTAATTTGGCTGACGTTTGTCTTTGTGCTTTGCTTTCTCAATTGTCTAAACAATATTTAAGATATCTTGTTTCTTTCTGAGTTTACTCTGGCGGATTTCGGTTCACATATCCTGTCCACCCTTAAAATAAATGTCTAGTGATGTGATGTGATGTATTATGGCTTTTCCTTAAACGAAGTCAAGAATATCTCAGCAATTATGCCCAGATAAACCTGTTAGCCATTTTATTTTACATTCCCCACTCTAAATTTACCCATAATCTGCTCTATCCCATTTCCACAACATAATCTTTGTCAACTCTATAACCTTTATATCTAAATCCCCCTTATCTTTTCCCAAACCCAGCATAAAAACCAATAATTCACTTTCTGTATAATCACTCTTTTCATATTTATTTTTCTACAACTTCATTATATGTACCCTTTCTGTTTTCAAACATTTACATTCAATTAACAAATGCCTAATATTTTCAATTCCTTCCTTACATAATTTACTAGTGGTGCCCTCATGATCAGGATATGCGAATCAAAGATCATTTGTCCGTTACAATATATATATATCTTCATTCATTTTTAATCTATTACTTTGTGTTCTTTTAAACATTTTTCAATGAGTCTGCTGGTTTCATTAATATATGTCTGTTCATATTATCATAGTTTAGTGTTTTATAGATGCAGTTTTTGCTTTTTAGCATATTCAGTTCTGCAGTTTTTGCTTTTTAGCATATTCAGTTTGGGTTCCTCACAATGTGCTATGGCTTTGGAAATTTGTTCTGATATTATATTGATTGCAGATTTTCTTTAATTTATGTCCTATATGTATGGATATACTCACTGCAAGTTACTTTTTTGATGTTTCTTTTAATTGTTTATTTAAGATTTTCTTAACGATATCTGGTAGATGATCATTTTTCATGAGAAGTTGTTATAAGTAAAACTTTTCTGTTTCATGTCATTGGTTTCTGAACAAACTTCTTTTTTTTCTGTTCCATAATGATTGTATAACTAGTTTTTGTCATGACTGAATATATACACTAAGCATTTTTCTGTGTATACATTTTCTATAGACTATAGTTTGATTTTTCTGTATATATACACTAAGCATTTTTCTGTGTATACATTTTCTATAGACTATAGTTTTGATTTTTCTGTGAGGGAGTCTTGTCACTGGAATTATATATCCTTTGACAGAATAGCTTTAATGGTTAAAGCATCTCCTTAAATTCAGAATTCATGAATCTAAAGATTCCAGGTTCGAATCCCACACTAATACCATCACTGGTCAGGCCGGGAACAGATCCGAAGAAGAAAGGAGAAAAATACAACTCGTAATGTTGTGTTATATACTAACCTTTATCTGTTATTAATGTAGTTAAACGTATTTGAAAACTTAAAATAAAGCTTCTAAAGACATTTAACATTTAATTCTAATAAGTAGATGGAGATAATTTATATCATACAATTTATGTAATTATTAATTTTTGTAATTGTAACTTTTGATCCTCGGTTGTTTTTAATAGCAGTTTGCAAAATTCTTAAAACATTTAATAATCAGCTCGTATAAAGCTGTTCTACCATATCTTGCCACTGAAATGCTTGCTGTAAATATATGCAGTAAAATCTTTATCTATTATTCTAATGCATATCTTTTTCCTGTACCTATTGTCTGTTTAATTTGGTCACAAAATCAGAGAAATAATTGAAATGTTTTTCTTTCTATTGTTTGCTTATATCTATTTATTTATTTTCTCAAGTTCTTTGAAAAACAATGGATAGAGGTGTTTTTTTTTTTTTTTATAGGATTGTCAGAGATATTTTGTAGATTTATAAATTTCTTCTGCTATTAAAAAAAAAACTTTATTTAAAAATTAGATTTCTTCTGATATGAAAGCCAGTCCAACAAAACAATTAGATTAATTATGTAATTATATATTTCACTTAGGTTATTAGGAATGTAAATTATTAATACTAATGATTATTTGGATAACAAAATTGAGGAATTTAATTCTTTTGCGATAAGTCTTTTTTTCTACACTATTCAGTTATATTCAATAGTGAATAGATGGAAAATAGTGGAAACATTTCTAATAGAGATTTATGAATTTAATTTTAAAGATAGTAAATTGTCAATGTAAAGTAATTGTCTTAGTTGAATAATCTTATAATGAAGTACCTTTTCCCTGAGTACTACTTAGGTCTTTTAGATCCCAAACAATTATGAGAGATTATCATTAGTTATTCCCAAACAGGCTTTTTCAGTCTTACTGTATCCTCTAGTAATTTTTAAATATTTATATTACTTTTCTTCTTAAAGTCTATCAATCATTTATTTCTTATCCAATCTTTTTTTTATTTATTATCTTTCATACTCCTCTCTGTATACTTTTTATTTTTATTATTTCTTTGTATGTGTGTATGTGCTATGAAATACAGCTTTTCAACATCTCTTTTTCTAATTTTCTTCAACAAATATTTTTTTATTCAATTTACTTTTTCAACACTTTATTTTTTTAATTGTTTTGAAATTCGCAATTCTAAATTGTTTTATATCATATTTTAAGCAAGTCTTATAGAGTGAAATCTTATACCTGCAATGCAGATTCTCTTATTTATTAAACAACATTTATTTAACAACTCATCAAAATATAAATTAAAACAGGGTATATATTTTAGATTTAATCTTTACATTTCAGTCTTATGCTCTAAAAAATCAAATTTCTTAATGAACATCTTCCAACAAAACCTTTTTGAGATGAGAGAAACAAATATGAATCACTTTTTATCTAGTTAAATATATATATATTAACAATAGTTCTCAATATTTAAACTTCATCTGTTGTTCTTTTATTTGCTGAAATTCCAAACATAAATGCTTAATCTATTAAAAATTTGCCTATTAAGAAGTAAATTGTTTCAAAATCTTAACATTTCATTTGACTTTTCTGTTGAGAAAAAATATAATAACCATTCCCTCTAACTTAACTTTTTTTGTCTTATTTTTATTTTATTTACAGTTTTTACAACTTCTTGTATTGAATTTGTTTTACCTTTACTTACCTAATTTTTTTGATTAATAAAAATGAAACATTGTTATTCCTATAATATAAATCACTTGTCTTTTCCAATATATTGACTTTTGTTACTAATAATTTATCATTTTATCATCAATTATTGATTAATTGCTGTGATTCTGTACTTTGAAATCAAATATTCTTTTATATATTAAATCAAGCCATATTTTTACTATAATTTCTTTCTAAATAATCTCTCCTAGTTTTATTTGTTTCACATCTTAATTCGCAGTTGCGCCTTTTGTACATTTATTTTCTGCAGAATTTTTATTTTCCACTATTTTTAATTTGTTGTTTTATTCAACATCTTATTGCTAACCTAGTTTTTTTTTTTATAAACTACAATTTATATCTCAGCATCTGTTAAATTCTCATCTATTATTTGAATTAATTTGTCATTTAGTTTATATTACTATTAATATTTATATTCTTATACAACACCTCAGAATTTTTTTTTGTAATATTCTTTTTTTTATCTATCAATTGACAATTTCTTTTTTTTTCTTTTTTTGGGCCCAGTTCCTAATCTTTTAAAGATTAATATCTCAATTCTAATAAATTATGATTTGAATCTATATTAGCTTTATGATGCACACATTTTTAAACTTCTTTATTAAAGTAATTTTTGTTTAAGACACTTTCAATGTTCCTTACTGTATATATAAACTGATTCTATTATTAACATAGATGTTCAAATACAATAATCATTCAAAAATTCATACTTTTCATCAGTCTATTTTTCACTTATTCATTTGTGACTAATTTTTTTTGATCAAAATATTTAAACAAATGGCTTTTTTATGTTAGAAAGATTACTAATCTTTGATCTAGATCTTTTTGTGTGTGTAAATTATTTTCTTATGATCTTATTTTCATGTTATTTAAAACATTGTTTACCTATTCTCACACTACTTTATCATCCTTTCTTTGGCTAACATAACATTATAGGCTTACATTACCATTTTAAAAGTAGTTTTGCATTCTTTTTCAATTTTTTTTTTAGCTGTGATTTTTGCTAGTATATCCTGATAATCAGTAGATGACATACCTGAATAATTACTAGAAGTCCTGTAATTGTTTGAAATCTGATCATCTAAAATCTAACATATGTTTCAGCCATCTTCAAAATAACTCAGTCTTACACCTCTATTCTTTTCATTGCAGTCTATTCATCTATGTCACATAATTTTAGCTGGTATTTTTAATTTTATTATTTGATAATGAATGTAATGTCATTTTCTGGTCTAAACACAAGTCTAATAGTCTAAAGTTTTTTAGATAGTCAGTCATAATTGGATTGATATGCTTAAATCTTGGGAGAGTATTTATGTCACTCTGCTGATAAGTAAATTTTCTTAACAATTGAAATGAAATATACAATAATTAAATTATTCAAAACTAGGATATTTAATAATTAAGTACTAAAAGAAAACAAAAATCTATTTGTAATTAAATATAAATATTGGAATAAAACTGAGAGATAAAAGTTTTAATAAGTTTCATATACATAAATTTATGCCAGAAAAAAAAGTGGTGGTGATGATGCTTAAAAGGGAATTATATGATGGATTTTAATAAAAGTTATTTATAAGTAATTTTCAAAACAAATCCAAATTAAAAAGTATCTGGAAAATGCAAGATTAAAAAAAAATATCATAATGCAAAATTATAAAAAAATTCCTATGTAAGTGATAATATTTCAATTTTATAATAAATTCTCACATACAATTATGCTAGCTCACAATCACATTTTATTATGAAAATAAAGAACAGTTTTAATATGATAAATATTTGATTCTGAAATTTTAATTCCAAGCTTTAATTTTTTTTCAAGAATAAAATGGGCTAAAGAATAGCTATTATTTATATAGTTAGCAAGTATCTGATACAAATAGAAATGGGTGTGTTTGCTATAGATTCAATTGACAGCAACATAATTTTTTTTTTTTAAATTAGTCCATAATTATTTAATGATGTGAATAAATAATTATTATAGTTTATAATGTATCTAAGTATAAATGCTAGAATATATTGTGTTAAATGAAAGGCAAATAATAGCAATTTACCCATCATTGTTAAATAGTTATCTCAAACAGTTTTTGGGCAAAGAACCTGGTAGTATGTTTTTTTCACAATCAATTGTAGGTCTTAAATTCAATAGATAGTTGACAAAAGTTCTAGAGCACCATAAATTGTAAAAGAAAGGCAATCATTGGCAATCTTTACTATCATTGTTAATCAAACATTACCATTTAATCATATCCGATTAAATAATTACTTCAAATAGTCTTTGGGCAGATAAAATGTTTTTTCACAATCAGTTATTAGTCGTAAATTCATTAGATACTAAGCAAAAATTCTAGTCACCAGTTTTAAATATAGCTTGAGCTTACATTTGCATAAATGATTGAGAAACTGTGCTATTATATTTTTGAAATTCCATTCAGTATTCATCTACTTTATTAAAAATATTCTTGGTAATACTCTATTATTTTAATTATTATTAATGACTATTAATGGTTTTATTGTTAACTCAATTGTATATACAAATATTTGCAATGGTTCATCATACTTATATATATATACATAAATAAAAAAAATTTTTGTTTTGTATAAATAATTTTGTAGAACTTTTGTCTTTTTCTTTATATTTATTTACAGTCGGAAATTGGATTTGGTAAATTAGAAACTTATACGAAACTTGATAAATTAGGCGAGGTAAGTATGTATACTGAGTTATTTATATAATTTGTAAGTATGTTATTGTTTATGTATGCACATGCTGAATATGATTAACTGAAGTTCAAACAGTAATTAGCTTATTAAAGCAACCAACCGATAGTTTTTTTTTTAACTTGCATTCTTTTCTAAGAAAAATAAGTCTTGAATTTATTTTAAAGAATATTAATGCTTTCCAATTAGTTAACTATTAAAACCATTATTGTATTCAATTTTTATGGAATTGGTTTAATTTAAAATTTTGAAAATATTGTAATTTCAATTTGCATAAGACAAGAATAAAATATTATAATGCTAGAAAACTAAAGTAAGCACCATATAATTATTTTTTGCTGGATTAATTGTTCCTTGTACTATCATTTTATTGCATCAATAATTGTTAATGTGCATACATATAATATGAAAACCATATTTATTTATTTATTTTGAATGTTCATTAATAACACTTTAATTTCTTAAACAGCAGATGTATACAATATATAAATAAGCAACTAAAAGGGAGTTCTTAGTTTTGCTTTATTAATTAGTAACTTATTTTAATGATTTTAGTATATAAAAGTATTAATATAACATGGAGAAATAAATATCTAATAAAGTAGATTGTCAAACCATCTGTAACTAACCCATACAAATCTTCATACCTTGTAGATTGCATAATTATCCATTATTTATGAGATATTTATTTTATGCAATATTAAATTTGACTTATTATAATTTGTGCTTAGAGTTTTTCTATCTTATTAATTAATATATTGAATATGCATGTGTGTCATATTTAAGGAATAGGCAAATTATAAATAGTGCCACAATATTTTGATAATTTTTTTAAGATGCATGATGAGTTGAGAGATATGATTTCATTATACACATGTTGTGTTTGGGTATAACTAGCCATGATTTATTACATATTTATTCTTTATGAGATTTTACACTTGCATAATATTTATCAAGGCAAAAAAAATCATATTAATAGAAAATATGAGCAGTAATCTTATCTATTTTTGTTTAATGTTTATTATATGTATGCCCTTTCAAATTTAAATTATATATAGTTATACACAATTTTTATTACATATATATATATATCTGTGTACTTATATATATATATATATTATGGCTATATATATAATTATGCAGAAAGGAGTTTGCTGTTAACTTCATGAAAGGAGACCTTTTGATTCCTCTTGGAGGCCTTTAAGGAAACTGAGTAGGGCAAATTCCTAATGTCCACTCTATACATTCTTGTCGTTGCAGCTGTTATTACTGTGTGATTATTCATATAGTATATGAACGTGGATGGGTTGCTCACCAACATGCATTAGTCAGCATGGTGAGTTTTAGTTTTTTACCTCTTGAGTTTAAAATCAAGAAACACTATGACCTTTCTTCTCAATTACCTGATAAGGTGGAATGAGTGTGTGTGTGAATGGAATTTTTTTTTCTACTAGATATTTACAATCATAACAGACAAAAATAAATTGTGGCCCTTATTCCCAGGTGGTGGTAAAATCACCACCCAAGGCAGCAGTTGATGGCCGAAGGCGGAGAGTGCTAAGAATCCTGATTGCAGACCCAGGCTACCATTTGATTGTGGCTTTATTTAGGTACTTTTAACTGCAAATTACTTTCAAGTGAAGGCAGATTGCAAGAATTGGAAGAAGAACTGTCTCATATTAAATGGGACATTAATGGACTTCGTGAAGTTAGAAGAAAAAATGACAATTGATTTAAAAAGTGAACATGTATTCTACTACAAAGGCACAAATATTGGAAGTACAAGTGGAGTAGGATTCATTATAAATAAAAAATTTAAGAACAACATTGTGGAGATTGATGGTGTATCGGGCAAAGTGACAAGATTAGTTATTCAACTTAATAACAGATATCAAATGCATATAATTCAAATCTATGCCCAACAAGTTCTCTTTGTGATGAAGTAGTAGAAGATTTTTATATGGATCTTTAAAAGACTTGATCAGGCCAAACATTTAAAAATTGTTATGGGAGACTTTAATGGTAGAATTGGTAAGCAAAATAAAAGTGCTGTAGGTAAATTTGATTATGGTAATAGAAATGAGAGAGGACCTAGACTTGTGGAGTTTGCAGAAAAAGAAAAACTTTATATTATGCTTTTTTTTTTTTTTTTTTGAGAAAAATGTTAAAAGAAATGCACATGGAAGCATCCAAGGTTGGAATGTCCTTAATAAATTCAACACAGAAAATGATCATCGATTAGTAAGATATAAGATACATGTTAATGCAAAACTAAAAAGACAAAAATTGTTAAAATAAACAATATTCACAGTTGATATTTCTAATCTTCAGAAACATTTTAATGAAGTTAAGATAGAACTTGCAATTTTTAAATATTAGTAGATTTTAAACATGATTTAGATTTGAATGAAATTATTGGAAAAATAACGGATACACTTTTAAAAACTGCAACAAATATAGTTGGTAAAAAAAATCAGCAATTGACCAATAAAATTTCTACTAAGACTAGAGAATTTATGAAGAAAAGAAGAAGTATGAAAATATATAAAAATGATACATTAAGAAGAATTGAATATCTCGAATTTTGTAAATTGGTGTGAAAAGAGTTGTAATGATATAAGAAAGTATAATTGTGTAGTAGCCAGGAAAGCTGTAGAAGAGAATAAAAATCTCAACAGTGTAAAGCAACATTTTGGTATTAGTAGATGCTATGTCCTGAGAGTCTCTAAAATCAGTCAGGAAGCTAAATAAATAATATACTTAGAAATATATATATAATAAGATTTATTTAATAACAAATTATAATATGGTAAAAACAACATTTGTGCTTTCATATCAAATGTCTCTTGAAACACAAATAAGCATATCTAATTTCACATATAGAATAAATCTATTAAAGTTCGCAATATCACTGTTTATTTCAGCACACACAATTTATATATTATATATTAATAATCTCCTTTTCCAACTTGTCTCTTGCAATTTGATTCAGCTTCATTTTATTACTTTTCTCTGGTAATAATCTTTTCAATCTGCTTCTTGCCTGCCACTGTTCTATTTTAGATGTAATCACTGCTAGTCAGTTTTCTAGTCTTATCATTGACTATTCTTTACTGCTGATCTATTATCACTTCAAATCAATACTAACTTTAATTCAATCTAACCATTTTAGTTGCTTCATTCCTCTTTTTTCCATTATTGGGGAATAAATATATATGATCTAATTTGCATGCAATTGCCTTTATTTGCATACATATTCTATTCTAATTTAATCTACAATTTTGGGACGATCTCTCCAGAAAATTTCTTGAGTAAATTTCTTTAATAATGGGAATTTTAGTAAAGTAAAGAAATCCATGTGTATTTACAAAAATAAATAATCTTTTATTTACATATACAGGTTTAACGCATGGACATTTCACTCCTCCCCCTACTTTAGAAATATGGAGTTAATTTATTACTATATCTTTAAACTTGTCAGATGGTTTACTTTTATGTTTACGCAGAATTTTGGAAATAACTTTTTCTTTTGAAATAATTCCGCCTTCATTTTCCTCCAGTACAAACATTTGTTTATCATTAATTACCTAAACTTGATCTAAATCAGTCATTAAATCCTCCAATAAAGAATCTTTTTTCTTTAATTCTTTCTCTAAAGATATATTTAGATGAATATCTGGCAAGGTATCCTCATTACGACAGCAAAGGTGTTTAACATGTCTGTAATTTTACTATTCTTATATCTTTCAATATTACTTTCATTATTTCACCTGATATCCATTTACAATTAAGTAGTTGTGTATCCATGTTTTTGCTCCTACTAAGAACTTGACTCAATTTTTTTATTTTCATTATTTTTACAAGTTGTTGGTACTATTTTTGTAAATTGAGTTCAAGAAGTCCTAGATTTCTTCCCCACTCAATTTTTATACTCGCATTACCAGTATAAAAAATTCTGTAATTTAACAACTTAGTATTCACATTTACGTGAATAACGAATAGTCGGAACCAATTCCTATCTAACAATGGACTGAAATTTTTTATTACTATATAAAGTGTCAGCCATTTCACAATAGAAATTAATTTTACAGGCACTATGAGTTTTCCTCGAATATCAATTTTATTGGCATTTAATTCTAGAGCTATCACATATGTATCTTGAAGTTTATCTTCCTTTTACATTTTCTGCTAATTTTAATTCAATCTCTGCGAGATATCATTGACTGACCGGCTCTGCTGACCACTTCCATTTTTATTGTTTGACCACAAAATGCATCTAAAAATATGTGTCCATTTCTCTGTCATTCATTCTCTTTATACTAACATTCTCATAATTTAATCTGCCTTCAGATTTATAATCTGGTTTTATGAAATCAATAGCTCTGCCCTTCCTAAAATGACAGTCTGTTGCTAAATGACCTTTTTGTCACAGTTTCTACAATTTTTTTTTTTGTGTTTACACTTATTTTTTAAATGTCCTGGTTTACCACAACAATAGCACTTTTGCTCTTTCCTATCACTTTAGGGCTCTAATAAGTTTTGCCACTTTTTGATTTGTTAGCGAAATTTTCCTTAACTGTTGTGACTCTATGAATTCCATTGCATTATTTTGTAAAACTTCTTTTGTGACATATTTCTCCACAGCTTTTTTATAACTTAAGTCAGGATTGCTGAGCAATACTTTTTGAAAATTATCATTCTCAGTGGTGTATAGGAGTTGTTCCAATAATACATCATTTATTTCTAGATCAAAATCACAGTGTTTAGTCAGCTTCCTTAGTGCTAAATTGTAATGCATATATTTTTCATGTGATAGTTGTTTTTGGTTTCTCAATCTCAGCTGTGCTATCCATTTCGATACTCTTGGAGTGAAATTTCCATTTAAAATTTCTACAACTTCATTATATGGAGGTTTCTTTGGATGTTTGGGATTGGTAAGTCTATTTGTAAGCTGTATAACATCTTGATCTGCAAAATAGAGAAAGGTCGACACTTGGAGATGCTCATCTTCTATCTTATTTATAAACATACAGTACTTCATATGTTTTACATAGCTTTTCCATGAGCCCATGTTAGTCATATTGAATTCATGGATTACAGAACTTGGTGCCACCATATTTTAGTATTAGCAGTAGTTATCCTGTTGAATCCTGTTGTTCTTGTACTAACTACTGTGTCCTTAGCCTCTCTAAATACCAGTCAGGGAGATAAATAAATAAACAATATTCTTCGAAATGTATATATAATAAAATTTATTTAATAAATAATAATGTGATAAAAACAACATAAAGAGATAATATACTTCGAAATATATATATAATAAGATTTATTTAATAACAAATTATTATGTGCTAAAAACAACATAAAAAGGTAATAGTCCATTAATATTCATACACTGTTTAGTTTCCATGGGTGAAAATAGTATTGTTCCACACCAGGAACAATCCATTTATTAATTATTTGTACCTTCAAATCAAATGTCTCTTGAAATACAAATAAGCATATCTAATTTCATGTATAGAATAAATGTATTAAAGTTCGCAATATCGGTGCTTACTTCGGCACACCTAATTTATGCATTATATATAAACCATTTTCATTTCCAACTTGTCTCTTGCAGTTTGGTTAAGCTTTAGTTAATTATTCTTCGCTGGTAATAACCATTTCAATACATGAACCAAAGAACTGCTTCTTGCTTGTCACTGTTCATTGTAGACTTAAACACTGCTATTTGGTTTACTAGTCTGTCATTGACCATTCTGTACTGTGGATCTGTTATCACTTCAAATCAACACTAACTTAAATCCAGTCCAACCATTTTAACTGCTTCATCTCTCTTCTTCTTTTATCGGGGGGGGGGGGGGATAAATCTATAAGATCTAATTTGCATACAAATTCTATTTCTAATTTAATCTATAATTTTGGGATGATCTCTCCAGCGAATTTCTAAAGTAAATTTCTCCAATAAAGGGCATTTTATTAAAGTGAAGAAATCCGTGCTTATTTACAAAAATAAATAATCTTTTATTTACATATACAGTTTTATATGCATGGACATTTCATTAGGAAACTTATTTCTGCAATAAGAAAAAAAAGATAGAACTATTACTAAAAAGAAAGATAACACCATGAAATGGGTAGAAAAATTCTATCAAAAATTATATAGTAATAAAAAACATGTACCTCCTGTGATATACTAATTAAAACCTGACATGAGTTACTACCCATAACAATGGATACATCCGCTGATGAGGTATTCGGTAACGTATTCGCTGTCAAATAATTATTTGTTTAGAACAAACAGCAATAATAATTGTTGGAGTATTCGTTGTTGCTAACATACTTACGTGCTCGCGGGATATAATAATATGTATACGGAATTATTAATTTGAAAGCTTACGCAGGAACTATCTGCTAGTAGTACTAATTAATTGTAAAGTAGAGCGAACATTAATTAGTTCAGAACCAGTTGGATGTTTTAAAGGTTGGCAATAAATACTAATTAACCTTGGTGGTTAAACAAACAAATTTGATGCAGTCAAGTACAGAACCTGTAAAAGAAACATTAAACGTAATCAGCAATGGCCGCCATGTTCCAAATGTCAATAGGAGAATTTGATATCGAGAAGCCTACCAACTGGTCACTATACGTTAAACATGTGGGAAAATTTTTCCTTGTTAACAATATCAAGGAAAACCACATAAAGGTGGCCATATTACTTGGATTTTCCGGAATGAAAGTGCTCGAGATCGCAAACCGTCTATGTGAACCGGCAGAGCCTGAAACTTTTCAATACGGTGAAATTGTTCAAAAATTAACAGCACACTTCGGTCCTCTCCCGTCGAAACACGTCACGAGACTGCATTTTAGAAATCGATGGCAAATGAAAGCAGAAACTTTCAAAGAATTTGACACAGCGCTAAAGGAACTAGCAAAAAATTGTGTCTATGAACAATTTCTAGAAGAGGTCCTGTTGGAGCAGTTATTATGGGGCATATACAACACTAAATTCCGTGAACAACTATTAGCCGATTCAGAATTAAATTACAAGAATGCCATTAAAAGAGGAATTGCACACGAGTTTGTAATGAACCAAGCTAAAGAATATCTGGATACTACGCCATCGGTAAATTTTTACCAATCAATTAATAAAACCATTGTACAGGGAAATGAAATGTCAAAACAGCAAAGAGTAAACAATAAAAAAACAAACTGTTACTGCTGTGGCAAATCGGGACATATCGCTCGAAATTGTAAGAAAAATAGAGAGTATTGTACAAATTGTGGATCGAAAAGTCATCTAGCAAAAGTTTGTCGTAAACAAAAACCAGAAAATACAGACAAAAGAAACCTTAATACAGGCATTAAAAATTTAAAATGTAACGAAGCAGAATTCAAACTGCCAATACTCATCGAAGGGAAATACGTTAAAATGGAAATTGACAGCGGCTCCGGAGTTACACTAATGTCCCTTAGCGATTGGGAAGTTGTCATTATGCAAAGAAACGTTACACGTAAAATGGAAAAAAACCAATGTACGCGCTAAAGACGTAAACGGCAATATGGTGGAAATAGTTGGAATGGTAAAAGTAAAAGTTAAATTAAACTCAAAAATAAGAAAATTATCTCTATACATAGTCTATAAACAAGTAAATCCATTAATAGGCCGGAATTGGTTTAGACCACTCGGGATTACCATAAACGAGATAAAAAAAGTCAATGTGGAAATCAACTACATAGACAACTGGAATTCACGGATAAATAGTAAAAAAGTAGCAGAGTGGACAGATAATGATCCAGGATATCAATTGCTTATAAAATGGATTAGTAAAGGTTGGCCCAACAAACGACCAAAGAACTTGCCACTGGCTTTCTGGAATGCTCGTTCAAGCTTATCAGTCTGCAAAAGGTGCATACTAAATGGAGACAGAGTTATAATACCCTCGCAGGGCCGGAATCAGGTGCTCAAAATGCTGCACAATGGTCACCCAGGAGTTGTTCGGGCAAAAGCACTCGCCAGAAGCTATGTTTGCTGGCCTAAGATAAATGAGGACATCGAGTCCTTCACAAAAACATGCACAGCATGTCAATCAAATGCCCGATCAACAATAAAAGAAATATAGTTCATGGCCACCAGCTAAAAATGTGCGGTCCGAAACAGAAAATAAAACATTCGTAGCGGGAGAAAAAGTATGGTTCAGAGATAGTCTACACAAGCAACACATAAACCACATATGCCATTGCAGTTCTCCAAGCTGGGAGAACAATAAACCCAGTGGAAATAAAATCATCGAACCGGCAGAAACGAAATCAGAGATAGATAAACCACAATCACCAAGACCTCAGAGAAAAAAACAGTCTCCCAGATTCTTAAAGGATTATGTCTGCTAGAAGAGAGGAGAAAAGAGAAAATGCTATGTTGGACTATAGAGAAAAACAAAATGTATTCCATGTTTACTCCTAGTTCTGTGTAGTGGGAGGAGAAGTGTGATATACTAATTAAAACCTGGCATGAGTTACTACCCAGAACAATGGATACATCCACTGATGAGGTATTCGGTAACGTATTCGTTGTCAAATAATTATTTGCTTAGAACAAACAACAATAATAATCGTTGGAGTATTCGTTGTTGCTAACATACTTACGTGCTCGCGAGATATAATAATATGTATACGGAATTATTAACTTGAAAGCTTACGCAGGAACTATCTGTTAGTAGTACTAATTAATTGTAAAGTAGAGTGAACATTAATTGGTTCAGAACCAGTTGGATGTTTTAAAGGTTGGCGATAAATACTGATTAACCTCGGCAGTTAAACAAACCACCTCCTACAACTATTATGTCTTTTGAGTTTTATATAAAGAAGTGAGATATGCAATTAAATTTATGAAGGAAGGAAAAGCTCCAGGTAATGATGGATGATAAAGTTGTATACCAAATGTCTTTTGAGTTTTATATAAAGAAGTGAGATATGCAATTAAATTTATGAAGGAAGGAAAAGCTCCAGGTAATGATGGATGATAAAGTTGTATACCAAATGTCTAAATGATAAACATGTATCAGATGATTGGAAGAATGCAATATTAAAATTAATATTTAAAAGGTGATAAAGAAGATATTAAAAATTACAAACCTATCAGTCTTTTATCAATTTTATACAAAATTTTTACCGAGATAATTATAACTCATCTAGAGAGAACTTTGGATTTCAACCAACCAAAAGAACAAGTTGTATTTAAAAGTGGTTTTAGTACAGTAGATCATGTCCAAGTATTGAGACAAATTATAGAAAGGACCAATGGATATGAGTTGCCATTATGCTTTGGAATTGTAGATTATGAAAATGCATTTGATTCTATAAGTATTTCTTCAGTGATTCAAGCATTGGATCATCAAGGTATAGACACAGGATATTGTCATATTCTGAAGAATATTTATGAAAATGCAACAGCAACAATTAGATTACATAATGATACTAGGAAAGTTAACATTGAGAAGGGCATGAGAGAGGATAACTCCATATCTCTAAAACCTTTTACAGCAGTGCTACAAGAACTATTTCGTGGCTTAAAATGGGAAGCTAAAGATGTAAAAATAAATAGAGATTATTTAAGTCATTTAGATTTTGTATATGATGTAGTTGTTTTTGCAAATAATGCTTCAGAGCTTCAGGAAATGTAAGAGTTATTAGGTGAAAGTAAGAAAGTAGGATTAAAGGTAAATGTTAAAAAGATTTAAAAGTGATGTTCAGTGGATTATCTCAAAAGATAAAAATAAACATTGATTGATGAGTTAGAAAAAGTTAACATTTACAAATACCTCGGTCAAATTATTACTACAGATGGAAGCGTAATGGATGAAATTAATCATAGAATTAAACTTAATTGGAGTGCTTTTAGTAGAAATAACTTAAAATTAAAAGGAGATATACCTATATGTTTGAAAAGGAAAGTTTTAAATAAATATGTTTACCAGTTATTACTTATGGATCTGACACTTGGACACTTAATAGAAGAGCAATACAGAGACTTCAGATCACTCAAGGAAGTTGATGTGTATGCGTCAACTTAATTGAATTCTCCAACAGATTTGGTAACAAAAATTAGATTTATTAACAACGTTAACACAAAAAATAATGCATAGCTATAAATTATCCTCTAAGAAAGTTTTCGAACTAAAACTCTTCTACTAGATAAAACGTTCTATTCTTCACGTTCTTGATTGTTTAACTTAATTAACAATGGCAGGTGACATTACAGAAGAATAGAGAGATGCCTGTTAGGAGTAACAAGAAGAGATCGAAAATGCAATACATGGGAAAGATAACAAACAGGTGTTACTGACATTGTTGAAAGAATTAAAAGACTGAAGCGGAGTTGGGCTGGACATATTGCTAGAAGAGATGATAGTAGATGGACAATTGAAATCTTACACTAGATGCTAAGAGATTGTGAAAAACTCAGAAAGAGACCACATGTAAGTTGAATGGATGAAATAAAGAGTGCAGGAGTTGATGTTGAAAAGAGAGGCTAGATGTCAGAGATGGATTGAACTTGGAGGGACCTTTATGCTGCAGTGGCTTGATAATCGTCGATAATGATGATGTATATATGTGCATGTGCTTGTTTTTTGGCTTTAAGTGTGTATGTACCATAACAGCTCTGCTAGAAGCTATTAAAAGTAAGAGCATGAAGTCATGATGCAGTCAAAGTAGTTAAAATGTTTCATTTACAGTTATTAAATGAACTATGAATATATATATAAAATGTAGTAATAAAATGATTTCCTAAGATTATATTAATGTTAATTATAGAAACTCATGGTGATGTGAAACAATAAGTATATTTGTAATTACGAGAAAATATATATATATATTCATGTAATTACACTTAGAATTATCAATGAGTGTTCAACTTATTAGGACTTGCTCAATTCATTGAGTTTAAGGAAATCTAAATAAGTTGTTAGAACGTGCATAAATTGATAAGGCTATAATTTTGGATTATTTTCTCTTAATTATATCTGTTTGAATACAATTTATTTTAAAATAAAATAACAAATATAATAATATTAAACATGAAAGACTTTCTGAATATGATTTAGAAATTTGCATAATAATGGATTATTTATCATGTATTCCCATGCTGACTAAAGTATTTAATATCAATAATACATGAGATTTCTGATAATATAGACCATGTTTTACATCTCGAAGAATAACTATTTATTATTCATAATAAATAACTATTGAATGGTGGATTAATTGTGGTTGAATAATAATTTGAGAATACACACATATATTTGTCTGTGCAATCTTGTTTATTTTTAAACTTCTTTATGTCATCGTGTTGTTTTCATTTATTTTTATGTTATGCGATACTCTTCGCGTAAAGTAATACATATATTGGCACATCGGTTAAGTCTACTATTAATGTTAAAAATCAATATTTGATATAAAATGTTTGATCATGTTTCTGAAAATCAAGAATGTTTTCCATGAAATATTATAGTGAAATAACAAATTTTGTTTAGAACGGCAGTTCTAAATAGTCATCCATTGTCAGGCCATTACTTTGTTTGGAGATTCGACAATAAGTTTTTTTATAGGCTTCCATTTCTTTACGTGGACCTTTATAGATATACACATCGTTATTTGTGTAATAAGATGAAGATTGCTAAAGTCTGCTTCCTTCTATAATAAGTAAATATATATATTTAAAAATGAAGATCAAAAAGACTGTATTCCCTTATTTTTTTGTTAATAATCGCTCAATGGTTTTATCTCTCCTTTCTGATGTTTTAATAATAACATTCTATCATTCGTTTCTAGGGTTACACATGACCTCACAATTTTCTTTATAAAGTTCTTATTAAGCAGTTTATTATTGTTAAACATAATTTGAAACATTAATTATATTTATATATCACAGATTTACAGTGAGAATTGTGTAAATTTACAAATGTGCAGGTTGAATAAATTTATGAGTGCGTTTAGGAATATATGTGTATGTATGTGATAGCTACTAATTATTTGACTAAAGTAATAAGCTATTTTTAATTTATAAAGAAAATATGAAGAGTGCCTGATATTGTTTTGGTCTTGCATTTGATTATTTATTGATTAATTTAGCTTTATGCTTTTGTTTATATATATTGTAATGGTATGGAAAGCAGGAATGTTAAAACCAAATAAATAATAATATTAACTATTTATTGCATATATAACAGTAAATGGTGTTTATAGAAAAAACTAATTAATTAAGTTTACTACATCTAAAATGTAATGAAATGAAAATTTAAATATATGACTGATTTCCCTTCTAAGCAATTTTACTAGCTCATGCTGGAGCAGTTAAATAGCATAGGCTGAATAAATGATAAAATAAATATTATGTTTAAATACTTTATACTTGCTATATGATCTTTAAAAAAAATTCCATCACAAAAATAAACGTAAACTCAAGGAAAAAATATAGATATAAATAGTAATTAATAGCAATATAAAGCATTTCGATGTTGAGCACCCTTGTCAAAAGCATTTGATAAAATGCTTAGCACCAAAAGTACATTTAGGTTATATTGCTATTAACTATTTATCTTCATATTTTTGGAATTGATATTCCTTGTTTAAATGATGTTTACTATAAATAGTCAAAATAAGAGTCATAGATCACATGACCCTATCTCTTAAGCTTGTAAGTTATAAACAGTGAGGATTGCCAATTCCTCTACAAGCTTTATGATAAATGCTTAGCCAGAGCCAGCACTTAAAATATCTCTGTCAGGAACCCCTCCCCAACCCCCTGACCATGGTTTCGTGCTTTGGCACTCCTCAGAGAGGTGTCAGGGTAGGTTCACTATAGTTTCATTTGTGTAAATGAAAATTATATCGCTCTCCTGTTATATATCTTTGAAAAGGCAAATCATTAAACCATCTCCCTACTAATCAGCCCTAGAATAATATAAAGATGATGGCAGCTTGAATTTATGATGTTACCATTTGAGTGGCACCTATAATATTGATTATAGCACTATAACTATCCTTAACTAATTGTAATTGTTATTTTCATAATGCTATCTTTATAGACTATTGAAATTAATATTTCATTGTCACTTCAACTAATATTGAAAACTTATAATAGGGCATAGAATTAAGAAAAAAGAAATGCAGAAGCTTTTACCTTTACAAAATGAATAATTTAATACTAAATAAGTATCTCCCAGGCTAAATAGTTAATAAATTTGTTGGTATATGTCAACATTCATCTTTTTAAAATATTTTAGTTTCAAAATTAATATTTAAAAAAAAAAAAGAATATTGATGAATGCCAACAAATTCATTAAATATTTTAGCCTGGGGGATATTCTATACTTACATATAAACAAACAAAGAGTGAAATAAATTAGGAGTGAGTATTATTAATTTTTGTTTTCCATTTTTCCTGAAACACAGATTACTAACCCCCAATTATTATAAAGAGAAGAGATACAAACTAGAACAATATTTCAAATTTTTATAAAACACTAAATATTGCAGAAATAAAGACATAATAAAAGAAAAACTAAATATAGTTGAAATTGGTAATAAACAAATTAGAAAACTTGATTAAAACAAATATATATAAATATTATTTAGGTTTTTTTGGAGATGGAATTTCAATTTACTTTGGTCGTATGTATGTTTTTGGAAATTATCAGGTTTGTTTGAACACTTGAATGCATGTACTCGAATTTTTATACTGATTTAGTAAGCTCTTTATAATTTTTGCTTCCTAATGTATGTTTTCCATATGTTGATAAATTTCTTATTATTCTTGTTTTAAGATTATTTCACTTTTCAATAATTAAGTAAACTTTCACCATTTTATATGGAGATTTTAAAGATAGATGTTTTATATTCTGTCAATCACATAAGAGAGAAAGATAGGTTCAAAATCTATTGAACACATTGGAAGGTTCAGAATGCTACATCTCAACAGGGTTGGTCACAGCTAGTACAATTGATTTACTTAGTCAGATTTGTTTTTTTCAGTTACATAGTGAAGGTTTTCATGCTAATATAAAAGATGAACTTTTATGTAAATTATCAGACTTTCCTTATTTCATGGGAACTATTTTTTAAATTGTAGGCTGCAACTTTTCTTGCTGCTAATTTTAATTTGTTTATACAGACTGAATGAATTTAGTACACAGCTACTAAATGATGGAACATCGACTAACTTTAATATCTGACCCCAGACCAAAGTATATCCTTGTTCAATAATCCCATGTTATTTTTGGATTCACAATTTCATTAAGTGCATATTATTTTGCTATATCTTTAATCATTTCAAATTTATTTCCATAGCTATCTAATTAAAGGTTGAACTTTTAAACAACTCATTTATAATTTTGAGTCAACTTGAAAAATTATTTAAGTATTTTTTTTAACATATAAAACCATTTTTTTTTTTTTTTTTAATATTACAATCTTGGATTTTATCAAAGCATTTCACATAAAATCCTCGAATTTCAAATGAAATTATTTATACTTATAAAATCTGAAGATTTTACAAATATTGGAGTATATTTCAAGTTTATAAGATTTTAAACCAATTTTCTAACATATATTTTGCAAATAAATAAAATAATTATAAAAAGAATCTTCTGGATATTTTATTATATCAAATTATTTAACTTTTATAACATACATGAAAAAAAATAATACAATTGAATTCAATCATTTTTCAACCTTTTTTCTTCTTTAATTAACAAATAAATATCTTATTCTTGAATTTGATTATTTTTACATATTAGTATATTAAAAATGTATATGGTAGCATATTAAACACATACACTATTTATTTATTTTATTAACTCTTATTCATATTTTATTTACTATATTTATAAGAAAATGCTCATTTTTACATAAAAGCTGGAAATTCAATAATTTATTCTGCTTATATGATGTAGCAGTATCCTTATACTACTTTGCATTTAAATATTAGAATATTTGAATTTTTATATGTTCATCTTAATTTTCCAAAAGTATTATTTTGAGCATTTGTGGCAAGGTGCTGATAGCAGTGATTATTAATTTTTTTTATTTCTTTTAGTAAATGCATTAATTTTTGATTTTTAATTATGTAAATAGGCAATTCATATATTAGATATTTTTCTTTTGTTAATCACATTTTATTCTTCTGTTAACTCCTGACATTCTTTATTTATTGCTTCATACTCTTAATTATTCATTGTATCACTGTAGTTTAGATCTGAATATGATTGTAGGAAATGGTGCATAATGATGAATATCCTGATTATTTTGAATAAAGCTAATATATATATTATATGTATTATTTTATAAAAATTATATGCCGCATATTCATTTTTTTGAAATTTATAAATCATGTTTATTATATGAACCAAGTTTTTCTATATCTATACATTAATATAAACTACTTCAAGATAAATTTAAAAATAAATAGTTAGTATTTAGTTATTATTTTTTGTAATATATCATCTGAAAATTCTTCCTACTATAATATTTTTATTTTACTATTTTGTTGCCTAATTATATAATTCATATATTCATTGACACTCCTTTGTAATTAGTAAGATTCTGTCAATTACATTTTTGAAAGATTATGAAATAATAATCTTTATTTTTTATATAATTTTACATTGTATAGATTTAACTAGTACTAAAATCAAATAAATTAGAAACTAGTGTAACGAGCACAGACAACGTTACATTTTTTTTTTTTTTATTATTAAACATTAAAATAAAAAGTTCGCATTTAAAATTTTTTTTTTTAAGACAGAAAAATTGAAAATAAATTCTTCCTTAAACTTGTATATATATAAATCGCACAGAGGAGAAAAATTATTAAAATAAAACTTTATTAAAGAAAAAGTATTTTAAAACTAAATTTTAAAAAGATTTGGAGATAAAATTATATCTTTAAATATATCTTTGGATTTGGAAAACAGGTTAATTAATGTTATGGAAATGATTATTTTAATTAGTCCAAGTGAATAAGCCCTTGGGCATTTAAATGTATAAACAATGGTCAGATAGGAAAACAATAGAAACTTTTAGCAAATAAAAAGAAATCCCTATGGAATCGGACCTCAGCGAAAAGACCACCATCATCGATGACGTAATGTTGAGTCAATCCTTAAGATTAATATAAAAGGAAAAGTTTGAAATTATTAAAGATTATTAAGAGAGGACTGAGATGTGTTAAGTCGGAGAGTTGGAGGTGAAGGGATTGAAAGACGCACTTTCAATTCCTTCAGTTATAAAAATGGGCTAACGATCGAAATATTTAAATAAAGTGGAATCTTAACAGCGCGTATCTGCCTACTTATGTAATGATATATAAATATGTCATACATTAATTTAAAATAAAATCTTAAAGTTCGCAAATAAAAATAAAATCTATTAAAGAAAAAAAAACTAAACGCTAAAATTAAAATGTTTGTTAAACATATATATTCGCACAGATTCAAAACTTTAAAAATATTTTTTTTTAAAAAAACAAATAAATAAGTATTTGAACATACTTTTTTATAAAAAAAGTACAAGACTTAAAGATAAAATATTTTTGTAAATGGAAATGATTGTTTATTAATTATCCAAAAGCTGTGTAATTAAAAAGTCAGATCAAAATTAGATAAGGAATAAAGAATTAGCTTGTCCAATATAAAAGCAGCAAATAAAGGCCCGGACCATAACGAAAAAATGGAACAGTGACGTCTTTGTTCATGGAATCCATAGGAGGATTATAAAAAGAAAAATATTGAGTTCCAGTGGGTTTTTCGAACTTGATTTGGGGAGACGAACGACAAGACGCACTTGTCGTTCTCTCTCACTTATTTAAAAAAAAAGAAAAGACTGTGATACCAGAATGGAACTAGCTAAGGCCACCTCCAGAACATTATTTTCCAATGGAGACGTCGCGGGAATTAAAAAACAGGAACCTGGACTCTTCTGCCGTAAGCTATATTGACATGAACTCTAAATTTAAAAATAATTAAGAACTTTCGTTCAAGTTTATGAATTTCTATCTGACTTTTAAGTTTAAAATCAATTGATAATGTTTAAAATTTTATATGTTTTGCTTTGAAAAAAAAATCATTTCCATTTTATTATTTTTTTTTTTGTATTAATACTTATAGTATAAATTATTTAAATGCATGAAATTTAAAGTTGGGTATAGATGTTGCATAGATTCGTTAGCGGTTAATTATGTTGCTGTTTCATAGTTGATTGGAATATATAAGTCATCATGTCACTGCGGTGTCTTATGATGAGCACCATTGGGTTTTTTGTATTTCCTATGCAATTGACATTATCGATGACTGTATTTTGATCGGTTATGTTTATTTTGGAATGTTTTTAATCGTGGAACCTGTGCAGCCGATCTATACTCAACATTGTAAAACAAATTTTACAAAATTCATCTGTGCGAATATAATAAATGTTAAATTTAAGTCGGGGGTGAATGGCTATATAGTTTTGTAAAGTTATATTAAGGGAGGGTAATCTTAGGTTATTCGATCGTAGTTGAATTGGCTCAATGGTTTGGATATATTTGTGTAATTAGTAGATGTAGTATGAGATCCGCTACGGGCAGGATTGCATATATACGCCACACCTTCTGTTTGCCCATGGATGGGTTTGTAAGACGGCAAAGGACCGCAATCCATTCCTATTGAGTTTTATGTTTATTGTTCTACTCGCCAACAGATGTCGCATTCCTGTTGGTGGAGAGACAATGTCTTCTCTAACTCTACTTACTGTTCAGATGTACATTCCTGACAGTATAGTATTTTGTGTTGTCGTATTTTCATGCTACATTGAATGCATAAATGTATCAGATGGATTGACGCCAGTTTGACTGCAACGTTTTGGCCTAAGGTTAAATAAGGGATAGAATATTTTCTTTTCAAATACAATCTATATAGTCTATTCATACTCGACTCACTAAATAAATATTAAACGCATTATTGAAATCTATTTAAATGTAAAATTAAAGATTAATATAAACATCTAAAATGTTAAACTTATTCCTCAAATTAGAATGATTTTATATGTGCGTAAATAAATATTTTTATGTGTTAATTTCTGGCAGTGGCTTTTATTTTTTTTATATTTGAGATATAAAGTTATATTTTATAATCCCTGCTGTTGACTTGGGCTAACGACCGGAATCAAAATTTAAAAAAAAATAAAAAATTTTTTTGACTTACGTATCTGCCTACTTTATAAATTTTTCTAGGTTCAAATGCCTAGATGGCGCCCTGTAGTGCAGATTACGTTAAGCTCTATTCTCCAGATCGTTATAACTGGCCACACATTGGGCGCCAGATATAATGATCCGGAGAATAGAGCTTAACGTAATCTGCACTACAGGGCGCCATCTAGGCATTTGAACCTAGAAAAATTTATAAAGTAGGCAGATACGTAAGTCAAAAAAAATTTTTTTTTTTTTAAATTTTGATTCCGGTCGTTAGCCCAAGTCACTAGCTCAGTGGAACAGCAGGGATTATAAAATATAACTTTATATCTCAAATATAAAAAAAATAAAAGCCACTGCCAGAAATTAACACATAAAAATATTTATTTACGCACATATAAAATCATTCTAATTTGAGGAATAAGTTTAACATTTTAGATGTTTATATTAATCTTTAATTTTACATTTAAATAGATTTCAATAATGCGTTTAATATTTATTTAGTGAGTCGAGTATGAATAGACTATATAGATTGTATTTGAAAAGAAAATATTCTATCCCTTATTTAACCTTAGGCCAAAACGTTGCAGTCAAACTGGCGTCAATCCATCTGATACATTTATGCATTCAATGTAGCATGAAAATACGACAACACAAAATACTATACTATCAGGAATGTACGTCTGAACAGTAAGTAGAGTTAGAGAAGACATTGTCTCTCCACCAACAGGAATGCGACATCTGTTGGCGAGTAGAACAATAAACATAAAACTCCATAGGAATGGATTGCGGTCCTTTGCCGTCTTACAAACCCATCCATAGGCAAACAGAAGGTGTGGCGTATATATGCAATCCTGCCCGTAGCGGATCTCATACTACATCTACTAATTACACAAATATATCCAAACCATTGAGCCAATTCAACTACGATCGAATAACCTAAGATTACCCTCCCTTAATATAACTTTACAAAACTATATAGCCATTCACCCCCGACTTAAATTTAACATTTATTATATTCGCACAGATGAATTTTGTAAAATTTGTTTTACAATGTTGAGTATAGATCGGCTGTACAGGTTCCACGATTAAAAACATTCCAAAATAAACATAACCGATTAAAATACAAAGTCATCGATAATGTCAATTGCATAGGGAATACAAAAAAACCCAATGGTGTTCATCATAAGACACCGCAGTGACATGATGACTTATATATTCCAATCGACTATGAAACAGCAACATAATTAACCGCTAACAAATCTATGCAACGTCTATACCCAACTTTAAATTTCATGCATTTAAATAATTTATACGATAAGTATTAATACAAAAAAAAAATAATAAAATGGAAATAATTTTTTTTTCAAAGCAAAACATATAAAATTTTAAACATTATCAATTGATTTTAAACTTAAAAGTCAGATAGAAATTCATAAACTTGAACGAAAGTTCTTAATTATTTTTAAATTTAGAGTTCATGTCAATATAGCTTACGGCAGAAGAGTCCAGGTTCCTGTTTTTTAATTCCCATGACGTCTCCATTGGAAAATAATGTTCTGGAGGTGGCATTAGCTGGTTCCATTCTGGTATCACAGTCTTTTCTTTTTTTTTAAAATAAGTGAGAGAGAACGACAAGTGCGTCTTGTCGTTCGTCTCCCTAAATCAAGTTCGAAAAAACCACTGGAACTCAATATTTTTCTTTTTATAGTCCTCCTATGGATTCCATGAACAAAGACGTCGCTGTTCCATTTTTTCGTTATGGCCCGGGCCTTTATTTGCTGCTTTTATATTGGACAAGCTAATTTTTTATTCCTTATCTAATTTTGATCTGACTTTTTAATTACACAGCTTTTGGATAATTAATAAACAATCATTTCCATTTACAAAAATATTTTATCTTTAAGTCTTGTACTTTTTTTATAAAAAAGTACGTTCAAATACTTATTTATTTGTTTTTTAAAAAAAAATATTTTTAAAGTTTTGAATCTGTGCGAATATATACGTTTAACAAACATTTTAATTTTAGCATTTAGTTTTTTTCTTTAATAGATTTTATTTTTATTTGCGAACTTTAAGATTTTATTTTAAATTAATGTAACGACATATTTATATATCGTTACACTAGATTCAAATTTAATGACTATCAGACAGCAGATATTTTGGATAATTATTCATTTTGGAATTACTTGCTATTCTAATTAGGCAGAAAAGACTGTGAGCACTTTTGATATTGCAAATCCTTCATAAAGACAAGTTAAATAAATAATAAAAAAAGTGCTTCTGTTATCAAACTTCTAGAGAAAACAAGTTCTCATTACCAGCATCATTTTATCGGCACATCTATATTATGGAAAATTTATTCTTATTAGTGAAGAAAAGAAATAGGTACTTTGAAAAGATAGTATTATAGTAATTCTGAAGCAGAATCAGCCTTAATTAATTTTTTATTAAAAATATTTTGTTGCATCCTGATTTAATGTAACAGCATATTTTAATGAGAACTATATTACTAAACTAAACATTTGTTGGAGAATTCTATTCATCTCGTGATAATAGCCATATTTAAAACAATCTATCTCAATACTTGGAATTTTTGTTTCAAATCTTATTACCTTGATTATTTGGTAGAACTTAACAGAAATGGCTTAGTATTAATAATAATGGAATAGTTATTTTCTCAATGGTAATTCAAGTTGTAGCAATAGTGAATTGAGCTTTGATTTAGAAACGATGACTTCTTGAATCTATCACTACCATTCTGCTAAATTGTGCAAAATATATTGAAGCTATATATTAGTCATGGAATAACCAGCCAGCACCAAAACTACAGCTAAGACTTTATATAAAAAGAAATTATGTGACAAAAGTTATTTAGCAATTCAGGGAAGGATTATTCATACTTACTTTATCAGAAAATACTGAGAAGTAATTATGGATTTTTATATCTATGAAATCCGGATGAAACATGATTATAATACATTTTTTTTTGTGCTGTATATTTTTAATTTAAAACTTTTGCAGATAAAAATCTATAGGATATTTTTTATAAGATGGGAATAAATATCTTCTTTCTCACTTTTCTCCTCAGGGAAGCATTTTTAGTCCATTTTCATTATAAAAGTTCAGATCCATTTGGTCTAAGATATCTCAGTGAAAAATTATATGGCTGTTTTAATAGATTGTCATAGTAGAAGTTCACTAAAATTACAATTCTCTCAAAAGCTGAATATGTCTGATGACAGTGTCACTGAAGATTTGAGAGCATGTTAAGTAAATCATAACCTGCACTCATTTTTCAGAAGATAGTTAATCATACTCATATGATAATATAATCATTTTTTTTTTTTGTTATACATTTCTAAATATTTTATCTCATTAAATATTCCATATAATTTTCCAAGATTTTGATTATCTGTTCGTAGTATTGTCTATGGAACTTTCAGACTGACTTGGAAAAAAATTGGGGGATGATGTCAATCTTTTGTTTCAGCACCCCATTCCCCTAAGCCAAGAGTCACCAAAGTGGTTAATATAACGTTATTCGGAGTCAATCCAGGCTAGGGAATTGATTAAAGATCACAAATATAATTATATATATATATATAATGTTTTTGAATATTGTTTCAATGATTTTAATACCAGTTTGCTTATTGGCAAAAATTACACAACTCATTACTGCAAACTCAGTATAGTTATCTATCTATGTGGAAAATAGCTACAGATCGACTCACCCAGGGCCAGCGGAAATTGTGGGCTTGTGCTCCACTTACCCAAAACATAGCTTATAGCGTAGTACATGTTAAGCATTTGCAGTATGCTGCCATTATTAGCATCTCTACAGCAGTTTTTATGCCACCGTTTATTTAAATATTTCACATAATTATCGGTCTATACATATAATAAAGTAGGTAAGATTACAATTATTATGTATTACTATTTGATGACCAATTTATTATTTATAGAACTGTAATTCTACAATGGCAGCATCAATTTCTAAAAAAAAAATGTTGACAATATTTATTGGATTATTTGAAATTTGTATTTATTCTTTCACCAATAAATGAAATGATACCTATGTGTCTTCTCTGTGAGAAAACTTTTACAAATGATGCAATCAAACCAGTTAAAATTAAATATCATCTTGAGAGAGTTCATTCTTATAAAAAGAATAAAGATCTTGATTTTTTAAAAAAACTTAAAGAAAAATTTGCAGTTCCACCAAATTTATAAATTTTATGAAGCCATCTCCTATAGTTGAAATTGAAGGAGATTAAACCATTAAAAATAAATTTTGTGGAAGTCGATATGAGGTTTCAAGGAATTTTAGGGGGTTGATAATCAAAAAAGTTTGGCAACTTCTGCCCTAAGCAGATAATGTAGAATTAAGATTAGGAACAAATTAGAAATGATTAATATTAATCTAATATTAGCCATTTTCTTTAAAGATGATATATTCCATATAAAATCTGTAAACTACTAGAATTTTGTGAACTTTTCAAATTTTATAAATAGATTTCAAGATAATTTTTTTTTTGTATCAAGACCCTAACAATTCCAAGTTTCTTAGTAAGTACCATACTATTGCTTTCAATTTTTGTTTGCAAATACATTCATCTTTATCAATATTAAATAAAATATCTGCTTTCACTCTTGATTTCTTTGCTATATAAAATTTTATTAATATTATTTAACAATCTAATTCAGAGACCTAAATAGAAAAATTACATATTGTTTTACTATCACAGTAATATCTAATTTGACATTTTATATAAATCCAATTTTATTATACTTACATATTACATATATAAATATATTTGTAATGTTAGTGTTTAATTATATTTTCTATATATATATTGTACCCTACTTCTCGATGTATAATATAGTTTGAAATACGACTAGCTCAATTAAATTATAATGCTTAATTAAAATTTGCATATCTATCTTTAATTTACTTTTATACTATCATATTCTAATTAAATTTATTATCAATTATCAAAATTAATATATTTCTATAGTATGTACTAATTAAATAAGTATCTATCAAAATCATGAGACTGTGAAGTAAAGTTACAAAGCAATAAGTAGATTTACATTGAGTCAATATCTTCTAAGACATTGTCTCAATGGCATAAGAATACTGTCACCTCCTTATTAACTTACTACTACCTCTACAGCATTCTTATGGCTTTTAAATAAAATAAATTATCTTTAATAATAATAATAAATAAATCTTAACTTTTAATTTTAAAATATAATTAAATAATCTCAGGTTCTTCTAATTATCTTAAAGTAATAATAACTCATGTAAATAAGTATGATATGGGATTTTACATCAAACCTAAATATACCTAACTTATTTTAATAATAATAATAATACTAATCTTAGAGTATAACCTAATCTTCTCTATTTCTGTTATATCAATAATCATTAATTAAATAATCATATGTATATCTTTTATTTTCATATAGTATCTTAATTTTGGAATAGATCAAAATCTTATAATTTAATAATCTGTGGCAATAAATAATATTGTACTCTTATATTATGCATTATAATTACTCTATGACCATTGTAATATGATGTAATAATGTCAATCAATTCTCATAAATAATAATCAGGAAAATATTGTGTTTATTTCTAAATAATAATAATAAATTCATATTGTGCAAATATTATGTTTGTTCAAATTATCTGTTGTCAAATGCTGTGGTGTAAAATAATGAACTCGACACACTTTTAAAACAAATTAAACAAATTTATTTACATTAACTTTGATTAAGAATTTATTTACAATATTTACAGTTCAAATTATGAAAAAAATAAAGAAAATAAAATAAGAAAATAATAATACAATATGTTTACACTGTTATTAACTCATACTCCTAATAAGTAATTATACATTTTTAAAATGCTGTACTAATAACATTGAAGTATGTTTTCAAAACTTAGCTTTAAATAAATATCAGTGAACTTCAATATTATACAGAAAAATTTATGTAAATAATATTTATGTAGCATATGTAAACAATTACTTTACTAATTAAATTGCTACATCCTTAAACATTATTGTTACTTATTTCATCATGTACTAGTATGTGTTCACTCTACTATTAGCATTATTCTAATAGCATAATATAAAACTAATGTATCCTTATAATGTAATAACAAATAATTGATTATAATTTTATATTTCACTTATTGCAATTCATGTTACATGTTTTATCAAATATGCATTACATATATGTACTGTTAAAATAATAATATTTAAATTATTCATCAATTTCAAATTCATAAAGTATTATATTAGATAAATTCTATGATTCTTTTCTATGTAAAATTATTACTTTACTTTATGTGTAATACTACTCCTTCTTAATAAATTTCTATTTATAAAACATCCTCTAAACTTATTTAAAATTTCCGGAAAACAACTTTCAACTTTAAATAAAATACTAATTCCAAATTATTTATGCTTCATTATCTATACTTGGTAAACTTTCAACCTAAATATAAACTTATCCATAAAACTTAACGTAATTTATCCAATAAAACAACAGTAAAATATAGACTTTAAATCTATTCCTAACTTGCAATAAAACAATTACCCATGAATAATAAATATAATTCTAATACTATAACATAAAATATCAAAATTTATTAACGAAAGAATCATATAATTATTTCTAAGCTTCTTATGTAATGTTGTATCGTATTTATATCATAAATTCAAATTATGCATATTTAAATAAAACTGTCACTGCCAATATAATGTGTGTATTTTAAAATAATATACATTCATTCAAAATAAATAATATTTGGTTGATCTAAAGAAAACATATTAAATACATCAAAATTATTATTATTATACAATTTTTACCATAGATAATGAATTAATGTCCAGTCCATCTTCCAATATTCTTCGGAATTACAGCTTCATAAAATAATTCACATTTATACTCACGATCATACTTTAAAATATTCGTGTTATATTAATTATAAAATAAACTCATGCAATTAATCATTATATTTTTTAGTTATTATTTAAAGATATGTACCTATCTTATTTTAATAAATTAATAATATTTAATTTTTATATTAGATAAATAAAACAGAGTTCATATTACGTGACTCCAGCGATGTTTTCTTTTTCACCATAAAGTTCTTTAATCGTAGGCACATATTCACTAGAACACCATTTCCTGTTTCCGGTCCACCACGTGTTTTTTAAAAGTTTATGAAAAACGAAAACGTTCTTTTTAAACAAAATAAAAGTTAATTTTTCCATAAGAAATAAAACAAATTAAAATAGTTTATAGGATCCTGTTTTAATTCTTTCTAGAATATTATTCAAAGTTATTATTTTAAATTAGTCTATAGTTTATAAAAAAAAATATCATTTAATTATTTTAAATTAATTGGGACGTCCACATATTTCTTGCGCATTTTTTTAACAAAACAACCAGGTAAGAATAAGTTTCTTTATTTATAAAACGGCCAGCGTTTAAATTATTTCAATATAATAATCCCATTATATTAAGATTTTTAGCTAATTATATTTCAATTGACTTGCTTTTAAAATTATCAACATTCAGTCTTTTAAACATAAAGACTTAACAAGGCAAGTATTTATAAAACTACTTCATTTTTAATATCTTTACTTAAGATATATTTTTAAATTTATAGCTTGCAAAAATACTTTCTTCATAAAGAAGTATTTTATTCTCTAAATATCTATTTCTAATAATCACTAGTAATTAGCTTTTAAAATTATATACTGTCCAAAATACTACTTTTCTCCATCTCGTAATTTTCGAACTAATCAGCGTTTGTCATATTTCTAGTATAAAGTTTCCGATATATTTTCACTATATATGATGTTCCCATGACTATTTGCTTGTAAATTGAGCTTAATATAGAGCGACTGATAGGGAAAATTAAATTAACACTGCAGGTCTATCATTTAAAACTTTTATAAATTATTTACAATGACACTCTTATAATTTTAAAAAAATGATTTTAGAGCGTCTATAAATTTACTTAGCTATTTTTTTTAATAGCACAATTAACTTGAAAATTCAATCACAGAGTCCTCTCCTAACAATTGAACTGAGCTTTTATACCGGAAGAAACTTCCCATTTGATTGGTAGATTAAACAATCAACTTTGCTGGCTTATTTACATATTTACCAACAACACAAAATTAAAAATAAATAATGACTTATTTAATATTTAATATTTATTACATTATTACATTTTTAAAATAATTCTTATCGTTTATTTAAATCCCTTAAACATTTTTAAAATATACTCTTACTTGATTTTTATTTTAACTTTTATAAAATTATTCAAAATAAACTAAGTATTTTTTATACGTTATATTTTTAAAGCAATACTTTTAAAATCAGATTTAATATTCTACATTGATTTATCTTTATTTTTATCTCGTGATAACTCACGTATTATTTATAAATTTTATAACATGATTTTTAAAATAGTTTTGCAACTTTATTAAATAACTTCCAAGCATGCTTGTGTATATCTAACTAACATCTGTTTTTTTTTATAACACAAGAAACGCTTGTCAACGTCTAAAAATAAACTAACAATTGCATTTTTTAAAATAAATATTTTTTAAATAAATAAGATATTATAATAGATTTTAAAATAATTATCCAATATTATTAAAATCAAATATTAGTCTTCTATTTAAGTACTTACAATAATTAAAATATTTATATTCTTTTATATCATTATTTTATCAACAATAAATATATATATTTAATCTTACTTGTCTTTTAAACACTTTTAGCTTTAAATACCTATTTATTAAATATATTAATGCAGTATTGATTATGGCCATTTTTCCCAACCATATATTATAATCATCATCATTTAAAATGTCTTTCTCTATATCAGCACAATTTTACATATCAAATACTCATAGATTGCTTTAATTAAACCTTTTGAAATATTACCATAAGCAAAATTAACATCACATATTCAAATATATCTTAAATTTAAAATTTTTAATAAATTAGCACAAAATTAAATGGTGACCCATACAAAAGGGCACAATATATAAAAGACATGCTTTTTAAATTATATTTCACACATACACATATATAAGATATGTTAACTCATAATTTGCATCTTCAAAAAAGATATCTTGAAATTATTTAATTATTATATTATTCTTGTATAAATTTTTCTATTGTAATGTCACTAGGCAGACAAATTTGTTTATAGTTATTCTCTCTAGTTCTGGAAGATGACAAGTATGATTAAATGTTAGTTATGCTTATATATAAACACAACACATTTATTCACTTGTAAATATATACTTAATTAATATTTTATACACTACAAAAATTAAGTGTGGAAAACTGATATTTTATTTATTAATGTATAATAAAATGTAATGTTAAAAGAAAGGAAAAGTAGTTTGAGTAATAATTCACCTTTATCAACTTGAAGTATAAAAATTGTGCTTTATTATTATTTATTATTATTACTTATAGTTGTTATTAGCTTATGAAAGTACCTAAATAAGAGATTTGCATTCATATTATCTCATACGGAAAATAAATTACATATTTGTAAAAAATATTTGAACTCACAATTAACAGTGAAAGATTATTGATTTTGTCTTAGTTGAGATTTGCTTTTCAAAATGTTGATTAAAAATAAGATATAAATAATTTTTATATTTGTGTTGTACAGTTTTTATTATTATTATTATTTGCTCTTTCCTAATTCATTGCATTAATAAAAAAAATAAAATTCAATTTATTACATACATTACATAATTATGGATAAGTCAATCAAAAAACTTCAGTGCACAAGACAACATCAAAAAAATTTTTAATTTGTCTAGCCATTCTAATACCATAGTTCACACATTGTATTTTTAGAAGCAAATGTTGGCTTAGAGCCAAAGGAAAAACATTTGCTAAACAAAATTAAATCTACATTTGTATCAGTGTTTTTACTTTGATGTTAAGGATTCTGTATTTTTAGAATAATTTCGAAACTTGAGACAAAAAATTGGGCTTCTCTATTTCTAATATTTAGTAATAGAAATATATA